>JAQQRF010000288.1:0-12051 GCA_030523145.1 Trissolcus brochymenae | reverse complement strand
ATTGGTCATCAGGACAAATTTTCTTTAACGTTTCTTCCAAAGGTAATGGCAAATAAAAAGTACGTCCTTTAACTTTCGGGATTAATCGTTTGTGAGGCAAATTTTTATTCATTACTGTACCCATTCTTTGAACGACTTGAAAGGGCTTTGCCCTTTGAATCAATACTTTTTCAAGATTATTCAGGACTAAAATTTCTTCAGGTTGCTCACAAGTGTATAGATTATTCAGTATACAAGCTGCTGGTATTATATTATTTTTGAACTTTTGCAAACAATATGCATACATAGTCACACTCTAATGCTGATGGTCGTACATAATTCATCAAATCCAACCAAGGTCTTGTTTCTAATGGTTTTCAAAAATTATTGATATCGGTGACGTTTCTTTTAAAACATAATTTTTCGCAAAAAACACATGGATAAGAAGGAGTATCTGAAGATCTTTTATATAAGACTTTGAAAGCGTTAGCATATGTTGCCATGATGTTATCTTCATTTAAATCTATTTCTGAAGCATCATGAGTTGTATATTTAAGGTTTTCTTTGATAAATTCACATTCAGTTTCTGATGAATTAATATCTGTTTCCTTTAATGCTGTATCAATTTGATCAACTTTCTGGATGTCATGGAGAATTCTCTCAACTTTTGTTTTGATATATCTCACTTGTGGAAAATGTGGTGATAAAATGAGTGTACTAATAAACTGTGATTGAGAAGTTTTACGATCGTTTGTGAATTTTGAAAGTTGATAAAATTCGATTTTTGCGTGAGGTAATAATCTCTGCTCGAGTTTTCTTTAACTTTGGTTTTTTCTCTTTCAATAGAAGATCTTTCTCCACAACTTTTAATTTTTTATATTTTTTATCTTTTTGTAACATTTTCCTTTTCTTCTTTGTTATGAAAATTTCAGACAATTCAGAATCTGATTTGTCAGTATAATATTCTGAACTTGATTTTTCTTGGGGTACAATGTCTTTGCTAACATTATTTGTAGGCTCCATACACGTTTCATAATCATTACGTGGTAAACTGTCATTTTCAACTATAGGGAAATGTTCAATTAATGCATTTTTTAATATTTTGATTAAATGATTTCGCATCAACTTATGATCATACGTGGTAGTTGCTGATTCAACCCACATATAATGGACGTAGCAAAAGCAATTGCAAAAACTCCGCAATCGATATAGTTGGGTTGCTGTTGTACGAGATGAAATTGTATAAGATTTTTTATCAAGATGAGTATATAAATTGTTAATAACTCTAATTTGATTGTCAGTTAATTGACGGGAATTTAATGAGTCGTATATATGCAAAAAAATTTCATTGTAATATGTACATATCCAATGAGAGCTGTCGTGTATAATTTGTACATGTTTTAAGTTTCTTGGAACAGGGTTGATATTCGAATTTTGTAGATATAGAAGATCGTAAGGTAAAAAATTAGTTAAATTGTGGACCAATGACGTAAAAACTGTCATATGATCGGTTCCAATCCATTGGTTTTGACGGATTAACGTTTCAGCGTCCTCTCTTAAATATTGCGAAACTGTTTTGCTTCTACCTTGCCATGTTAATTGACGACGGTTACTCCTATTATAATTTATAACTCCATCGACCAATTCAACACATTCTATGATGTCGGTTGTTTTATCGTCACACAAAGGTAAAAATGGTTTTTTTTTCGGTTTTTTTTTATTACAAGTTTTTCTATAGGAATATTCTTTCCAACATTATCACTGTTCTCTATTTCCTTTGAATCTTCAAACTGTTCGTCATCATAAATGCTGCTATCAACTGTCAGTGCTGAATACTTATTCTGCATGCAACAATTGTTACTGGAATCCGTTTTCTGATTTTTTCTCTGATAATGTGTATCGTGATAACGTGTTTCATTTTTTCGTTTTTTGTTTTTGAAAATTTTAAAATTTTCATCATTGTTTTGCGAATTAGGCATCTGTTTCGATACAGCAGAATTTGATTTTAGTTTTGCGGAATTAGTTGAGCTACTCAATTCCACCGAATTTTCTTTGTCATTTATTTCAGTTCGACTAGTTGAGTTTACCTGTTGAGAAATAATATCTGATTTCACTGTGCTCCTTCGTTGTTCAATCTGCTGTTTTTGGAGATCGCTTGTACACTTATATCTTGTTTTTTGTTCAAGTCTTTTGTTCCGTCTTTGTAAAGCAACATTCAAAGGCAAGATTTGATTATGAAATTTGGACCTTGGATCTTGTGGAAAATGTTCAATAACAGAGCGCGTTAACATACTGAGCAAATGAGCCCTCATTTTTACATGCTCGTATTGAACATTATTTGGTCTGAGACCAAACATCAAGGAAACTGGAAATTGGAAACAATTGGAAATTGGACTTGAGACAAATCTCGACCAGGAAAAAGTTTTTCTAAAAAATTTTTTATTTCTTTGGTAAGTTTTCGTACATTCAGTGAATCATAAATGTATATATTTGTTGTATCATAATAACAACGAACGTAATGTCCTGGCAAATAAATGATTTGTATATAACCGAAGTCTTTTCTGACAGGCGTGATGCAGTCAGGGTCCTGCCATGAACGAGCTCCTTGAAATGTGTAGTTAGTTCTTTTTTCAAGCACCGAATTGTATGCAGCCATATGAATTTGAAATCTAGTTGTTCGTTATTACTGATGATTGCCAAATCCTTGTCATTCAATACCTCATTGTATGCTGGAGAAGCCATTGTTGTTGTTGTTATTGTTGTTATTGTAAAAAAATTTTATTTTTGTAAATTCTAGAAAAACAAAAACTTTTTCACTACTTAAAAATTTATTGACTAGTTTATTTTTCCAATTTAATTTTAGTATTAAAAAACAATAGTAAAAAATAGTAAAAAAATGAATGCAATTTCAATAATCTTGATGTCTGCTCGAACGAAAATCATCCAACCATTCGGTAGAACGTAAGTTGACAATTGTTATTTATTATTTATTTTTCAATAAATTGCGAGGATACTCAATTTGACATAAAAAAATTTTTCAATAGTCTCATTCACTTTAACCTAAGTTTACTAACTTTTTATTACATTAAAACATGTCTGCTATTAAAAAAAACTATTAACCTATGTTTACTAACTTATTATCACATCAAAACATGTTTGCCGTTAAGAAAAAACTATTTTAACAATAAATTATTCTTAAATCACAGTCTTATCACAGTTGGCTTTACAAATATGTTTATTGATTGTTTCAGAAAAAAAACGAAAAACCCGACATTCAGGTATCAACACAAGAATAAAAAAATTGTATAAAATGTTTGAGAAATCCGAGCAAAGAAACAGAAGAAGATTCAAGAAGCAAATCAAAGATAAGAAGAAAACTGAAGAAAAGTCACCGTCACAGCAACAAAATTTTTGAATTATTAAAGACGACTTAGTTGATCACCTAAAAAAAATTCAGCTATGTAAAATGATATTGTCAATATAATACATATCATTTAAGATAATTTTATTTATATTTAGTTTTTCTTAAATAAACCTTTTGTCTATGATACATGAGATCAATCAAATCTAACATTGTTCATCGCTCAAAAATAAAAACCAATGTCGAATAATTTTTCATACAATCAGTATTCTTGAACATTTTTTCTGATTTAAGGTTATTCACATCATGAAAAAAACTTTAATTAAAATGATTATCAAACGTTATCGTAGACACACATCGTTTTCACAAACAATGTGTTGTAGTTTTTCGCAATAGAAACATTTTTCTAATGATATTTTAAATCAGTTGAACTTAAAATGTTGTTTTTCGCAGTGATACATAATTTGTAAAATAAACACAAATGGACGCACAAATTTTTTATGTATAACAGTTTCCTTACTTTATTTTTATCAAAAGTAACGAATCTTTTACATATAATCACATATACTTCACTTTCAATTTACCAGTCAATTAAAAAAAATGTTAATTTAAAAAAATTTTAAGATGCTTCGGACATCAATCTTATTGAAAAGCTGTCTTCATGAAAACTTATATAATAATTTCGAAAACGTAGTATAAGAAAAAAAGATGAAAAAACAGTAGAATGAAAAATGAAAAAAAAAAAAAAAACAGTAGAATATCGATTCGCAATGTCAAATTGTATAGTAGAGAAAGCTAATTTTGGGCATCTGGATTCTCGTTTTCTGGTCTTGGGGAAACAGCTGGCTGTTCAACTCTCGGTGGTGCTATTCCGCCTTCCACTTCCTCGCCGACTCTGGTCCTTGTATGTTTGGTGCTGGCACAATACGTCCAACTTGACCTGCAACATGACGTGCTCTACCTTCACCGTCAAGTCTTTGAAGAGGAGGTGACTGTCCAGCCCTCGGCGGTACTATTCCGCCTTCCTCTAACTCTCCAACAAACTCCAATCCTTGTACGACTGGTCCTTGCACCATAGGTACACCTTGAGCTGCAACCTGATGACCTCTACCACGGCCTCGGCGTCGACCGTA
The DNA here is from genome assembly GCA_030523145.1 of Trissolcus brochymenae. Classification (NCBI taxonomy): domain Eukaryota; kingdom Metazoa; phylum Arthropoda; class Insecta; order Hymenoptera; family Scelionidae; genus Trissolcus; species Trissolcus brochymenae. The sequence goes on along the minus strand of JAQQRF010000288.1, from coordinate 7,578 downwards.
AAAGAAAGGCGCAGCCGACAAGCGATATAGAAATCGCATAAAGCGATTCTGCCGAATTGCAAATTCATTCGGAAGATCTGAAAAAAAAAGTTTTTTTTATTAGTGCCATCTATGAAAATGTTTCTTAATTCAAACAAAAACTTACAGTTATATTGGCCAGCAATTCGTTGATCACGTTGATAATTGTCCTGAGCAAAAGGTTCATTTGCCAAAACGCCCACATTGTTGTCCACGTTAACGTATTCCTGTGGTTGATGATTGTTGTTTCCCAGCTGTTGGTAATTGATGTTGTCCTGACGGTGGTTAGTGGGTAGGTTTAATTGGTCACGCTGCGCAGGTTGCCTCGAACGAATTACATGAAGTCCAGATGAAGCGAGGCCCTGTTGTCCAACTAGTATTGGCTGCTTTGCTCGAGGTGGCTGATTTGCTAAACTTGGTTGCACAAATTGACCCTGTTGACCAATTGGTAATAGCTGTGTCGGTCGAGGCTGCTGGTTTGGTAAAAGCGGTTGCCCTGAGTAACCCTGTTGTCCTAATTGCCCAAATGTTAACGACAATCTCGGTCGTAGTGGCTGATTCGATGAAACAACTCTTGAGTGGTCCTGATGTGTTGGAAGAACCTTGGTTGTGGGTGGTGGTTATTTTTCGTTTTGTTTCATATTTTTGTCCATTCCACTTTCCTGCTCGAAAATTTTATCTCAATCATCGTCGTCCTAGAAAAAGGTTCAACAATGAATATTATGTAAACAATTTATTTATCTTGATTTTTTTTTCATCATTTTCTATCCGATTTTAACCGAAACAAAATGACCGTTGGTGAAAAACGGTTGAAAAACATTAAAGTACAATATTTCAATAAAAACAAACTGGTCGTCGATAAAAAAACGGTCATTCGATTTTTTACAAAAGTATCACAATACTTTTCTAATTGTGTTTGTATTTTTATACCATTTGAACAAAAAAATGGCTTCCAGTAAAAAAAACGGTCACAACAAACTTCGAATTCATAAACAACTAATTTGAAAATAAAACAATACTTGCCTGAAATTGATTGTTATTGTCCTTCTTCGAAGCCATTTTTGGTATCGCTACAGAATTTTGTCACGATATCAAATAAATGGTGCACTCAACATCGCTAGAAGGACAATTGAACTGTCGCGAAAAACTCGAAAAGAATGATGCAACAATCGCACGAGGAATGTAATTTGTATTGTAGGTGGCGTTGAAACAACTGAACTCTCGCCTGATTCGATACGAATAAAACATTCGACGCGTTATAGAGACATCTGGCGGTTAAGAAGTCTACAAAGTTGCTTCCTGTATTATTGACATATTTTGAATCAAGCAATGTTCCAGTTTATATTCTTTTCAGTTAATTTTCGATTTTTTTGATATCACGATTTGTTAATTATTTATATTCTAAAAGGTTTTTTAACTCGCACCATTTTTTTTAATTACATTTTATGTAGTTCTTTTGGAGTATCATAAAATGTTGTTATTATTATTAATAAATATTATGCAGTTTTTTTTAGATATTATAAAGTTTTCTTATTATTAATAATAATTAATATTATTTATATTTTCTGTCATCATCATCATAACTGGATGAATGAAATCATAATAATAGGATGAATGAATAGTAAATTGCACCATAGAGTGCTGCCGCCTAACGCCCTTTGGCGTAAACCCAGGTTTGTGACGTCATGAATCGAGGCAAAAATGACATGTTTAGGCCCGGAGAATGATAAAAAATTGAAAAACAATTATAAATTGTCCATAACATCAAGTAAAAAAATAATTATTCTAAAATTTGAAACGCTTAGCATTAATTGAAGTGGATTTAATTCATGTGGATTCTTTTCTTTTTCATTTTATTCAAGTTGTCATCTAGGTTAGGGTCAATTTGTAACGATAAAATAAGTTCTACTTCACCAGTCGTCATCTCAAAATCGGATAGTCATCGGACAGCGATGCTGCGGACTCATACCGGTGAAGTTCAAACGAACTTCTGTATCATTGTAACCGGCGTGTAGTTTGGCAAAAAAGTCCTAATGTAGACGTTTTTTCATCCCATTTGTAGAAGAATGAAATAAGTTGTATGACAATGGATTCAATTATATTGATAAAAATTGGAGTGAAAAAACCTTGAAAGTTCGGGTGCTTGTTGGAATTTGCGACAACGTTGCTAGATGCACTGTGCAAAACACTAAGCAATTCAATGGGGAATACGACTGCAGTTTATGTTATAATCCTGGAAGAAGTATACCAATAACAATTTGTTAGAGTTTATCTTGTAGATTCGTCCGACAATCTATATGGAACTGGCCTAAGAACTGCAGAAGAATTTCATGAATACGCGAAATCAAATTTGCACGTAGTAAAAAGGCGGTCAATCTTATGTGATTTAAAGAATTTTGACATTATTTTATCACTACCGCCAGTTTGGATGTACAGTGTTTGATACGGTTTGTCTCGTCAATTTGCCGTATATGGTTCGATCCAAGAAACAAGTTCTATGAATACGGGATCTTCGAAAAAATATCTATTGTTGATGACATTTTGCTGTCTTTCAAACCGCCCTTGGAAGTTACTGGAACCGGACGAAAAGTGTCTGATCGTTGTCTTTGAAAGGTCCATGAGATTGTAACTTGGTTATTATTTTAAAACTTATTAACGCTGAAAGAAGTTCTTATACCTTATTATAATACGCAATATAACTATTATCTCCGCGTCAAATGTAAAGTTCGACTTATATATAGCATGTACATATCCGACTTGCAATGAAAGGCTTAATAATAAGAAATTAAAGTTCATTTGAAATAAACAATTAGACATACTTAATTGTTATTTTTGTTTTTTTGTTAGTTTTGTATTTTTGTTATTGTTATTTATTATAAAGGCTTGCACTAAAAAAAAAGGTTATATTTGTGCACCTCCACAGCGTGTGCCCATGTAGAAATTTACATCTGACCCAACGTTGAACCAACATTGTAAATGTTGGACCAACTTTGGCTGCCAAACTTGGCCTAATGCTGGTATATCATTGGGATGAAACGCCCTTTCATCTCTGCCAGCCCATGTTGGTTCAACATGATTTAAATTAATTTTCAACTTTGGATAAAAGACGAATGCCATTACGTTTGGCATTTTAAGGCTTGCCAAAGTTGTTCCTATATTGGACGCCAGTTGAATCATCATTGAGTTCCAACATTGGGCCATCGAATTTTAAACAACTCTAGTCGCACAAATGATCCAATGTTAGTACAACGTTGGCAATTTCCACATGGGTGTGTGAGCAGCGCCAACCGATTGTCGCGCTACAATCGCTAAGCTGGAGGAGGTCACGCGCCACTTGGCGAGCCATCTGCACCACACTGTTGAAGGTGCTATTTTCCCAGTTGGTGCTTTTGGGGCCCCGACTTCAAAAACGAAATTTTGATGTACTGGCACTGTGTTGCCACTTATTGTGGTGATTAAAGCAAACGTAATGCAAAAAAGTGACAGTGAGAAGTTTCGGTTGCACAGAGAAGTCTAATAAATATTTCAACGACAATTTCAGTGTGTAAGTAAGTAACAAAATGAGGTCTTATACTCGTTGTAAGGCAATAAAAACAGTAAGCTAGATAAACAAGTGGGAAAGCCTAATGACTGATTATTGTGAGGTTAGATTACAATTTTTATGTAAGAATGAATAAAAATTGTTTTGTTTATGTTTTATTAAGAGCATAAAACAGTTTAAAGAACAGTGATTTGTTTATATTATCTTGGAAGCTTAAAAACAGTTCCAAAACAATTTCAATCTTTTAATGTTATTTCAGTTTCAAGTAGCAAAAAATTGTCCGTTCAACTTATTTTTATGACTACCTCCAATAAAAAATTTTTGTTATTGAACATTTCCAGCATTTTTTTGCCCTCTAGATACAAGTGATAATGAGGTAATGGAATCTACCACTCATTCAAGTGCAGAATTTCAAGATCAGATTAATCGAAATCAACTTTCTCCAAATCAAAATAAAAAATCCTTCCAAATACCAGTCCTCATCCAAGCTTCGAATGATATGAGTGTAATTGAAGTTATTGATTTAGATGGAAATCCTTTGTTGCTTTTTTAATCAGAGACTCTAAATTTGGCAAACAGCAATTTTTTTCCTTTCTTTCTTGAGCAAATACATTTGAATTACAAATCAAAAATTAATTTTATTTCTGTTCATTTTGTGTTTTAAAGCTGAACGAAAAAATCTGGCGCAAAAGATTCTGCTCATAACATACGACGGAAAAAAACAGATTGAGTTATACAACCTTGATAAGGGCAAGTCAGTCAAGAAATATGACAGCGCCTCTTTGTGCAAAAAAATCATTCAGTATTTCTTTGCCTAGAAACAATACTCGTAAGATACTTTTTTTAAATAAAGTTTTCAGCTTTAAAATGTTTCATATCATTTTTATTGTATTGTTCATTTCTTATAGAATATCTAAAAAAATATCTCAAAATTCGGCGAAAGATATAGTACCAAGTTCAAATCAAAATGGCCTGCAGTAGCGAAAAAAATCGTGGAACTTGCATTCAAAAGAGGTGGAGCACCGCATGCCTGTACGGCTGGTCACGATTTCTCAAAATCCAGCAGAGTAAGAGCAACGCTGATTCAATGAATTAAAATAAATCAAACGTTGTGGTTTCAAATTACATGCAAGCGCAGTTCTAGCAGGAAATGTTTGGTTTCATAAACGACAGAATCGTTCTTCCTCTATTCCTTTTTTACGACGATTTTGAAAACAGGAACGGATTAAGAAGTTACGCGGGAGAACAAAAGTGTGGAGGGGTGTATATATCACAGCCGTATCTTTCTCTTCATCGAGTTTCGAAATCAAAAAATTGTTTCTCAACAACTATCATCTATTCAAAATTCGAACAAGTTTCTGGAAATGCTGCTACGTTTAAACAAGTTATCGAAGATCGAAGATTTTAAGTCAAGATGGGTTAAAAATAAATGTAAATGGACATGAGAAAACTATTTATTTTGAGTATATCTTGGTCTTAGGAGACAATCTTGGTTTAAATAGTTGTTGCGGTTTTGTCTAAAGGTTTGAAGCAAAAAAAAAAATATTGTAGCGTATGTATTATGAGTCGCGATAAATGCAAAACTATGACAAAAGAAATACCTGCGATGATCAAAACAGCTATGATCAGCTACGAAAGAGATGTTAGTAGAAATGTACCTTCTTTAAGTGGAATCAAAGAGAATTGTGTATTTAATCAACTGTCGCATTTTCACATCACTAAAAACCAGTCCATTGATCTGATGCACGATGTCTTTAATGGGGCCATTGGGTTGACGATTTCAAAAGTTTTGCAACAACTTATTTTCGTAGAAAAGTATTTCTCTTTGGACACTCTAAATGAATGCATTATGACTTTTAACTTCAGCAATGAATCAACAAGACCGAGAATAATCAATGTCAAGTATGTAAAATGCAATACAAAAAAGGTAAAAAAGAAAAACAGGTACATGTAAAACAATTGGTAGAAGTGTTATGTCTTACCCATTGCATACCGATAATGATATGAGACCTGATTGCAAACATATATTGAGACAGATTATTAACATAGTTATATCGCCTAATTATGTTCAATTGGATTTGCTAAACTTAGCAAATTTAATTGTTTGATTGTATGACCCCTAAATTACACTTCCTCGTACATTATGTATGAATTACAAAACTTTTTGGACCACCGGTTCTCTTCTGGGAGATGTTTAAACATAAAAATAAAGACATGAAAGATAACATCAGTTCAAGTTACTGTAATAAAAATTTACTTTCAAGTATTGCCATTCGAGATCAACTAAAATTTTGCTATGAAAATCACTTCCATGAACAAGACGATGAGATTATTTCTGAGCCAATTGATACTGAATCTGCAATCTGTATTAAAAAATTAATTCCTCGTATCACTGCAAAAATAATGGTATATAAATATGTCCATATTAAATGGTAAACAATATAATCATCGGACGATTATAATAAAAAGTATCAATGACGATAAGAATCAACGTTCGCAAAAATTAGCAAAATTTATGAAATTAATTTAAACATTTATTTTTTATGTTCGACGATAAAAATTTCATATTACGTTTCAGATTATTTTGCTTACGGAGTTGACCTCACTTCACCAAAACCAAATTTTTGTAGAAATTATCTAACCATCCCATCGGATGTGCCTTGTCTTCTTGTAAACAAATAAAATTCAATATACATATTCTCTTGATACAAAATATAATTGTATTAACCAAAATTAAGTGAATTAGGTACTATTAAGGAAAACTGTTACAATTAGCACATTTTTTGTTTGTTTAAAATAATAAAAGAACACAAAAATTCAATGTTCATTTATTGGATTTCTAAATAATTAATATTTCACCCAAACTTCTTCTATAAATTTTTATAAAAATGTTGTATCGTCGTGTATAAATATTTTCAAAATATAAACCAATTTTACATATTTATGTATATAAATTTTATATTATTTATATTTCTGATATATTTTTGTTTATATTTTCGTCCGTGAGACGACGTTGAAGCCATCTTTGTAGCTCGCAGAACATCAAGGCAGTTCTTATGACGTGAAGAAAAACCAGAGAGTCCATCACCCTAGTTGTCGGTTATTGTAACATAACATCACAGAGTTCTGTGAGATATTTTGGCATAAAAATTGATGCCAAGCTACGTTTGACGATCATTTCGAAGCGTTAGCTGAAAAGTATCGAAAGTCACCGTATATCACCAATATCAACGGACCCAGACAAAGCTGCAGAAATTCACCCTATACAGTTTCTATTTTCATCATGCTATACGTGGCATCCGTCTAGTCAGATGCAGTGCCCCAGATTCAAGAATCTTGCAAAGGAATTAAATGTCGAAAAAATCTGTACAGCAATAGTGGCATTTATTAACCATGTTAACAAATAACAAAAAGCAGAAACCATCACCAGAACGAGAGAATGCTTTTCATGTCAAAGATTGTTGTACTTTAATTTGTAATTTTTTTTTCAGAGAGTACAGACTATAATTTGAAAAAGATATGTTAAAAACCCACGTCGACGGAATAATATATTCAATTTTTTATATAACTTATAATACTACGACACATTACAAAAACTGATTACGAAAATTTTCTTTAATTATGAGCAAAATTTAGTAGGCTAAGCGAGGTGCGTTACTGCACGACGCGCCACTTCCCCTTGCGGCATGGCGCGCGCCGGGAGGGTTGCAAGTGCGCATTGGTGAGCTACACACCGTGCAAGTGCATACAGTTCAAGTGCGCACTGTTTAAGCACACATTGGTCAACTGCACACCGTGTGCAGTTAACCAGTGTGCACTAAAATGTGTGCACTCGATCTGTGTGCAGTTAATCTGTGTGCACTCAAACGGTGCGCAGTCGACCAGTGGGCACCCAAGCAAATTAGTGTGCAGTTTTTCGGTGTGCACTTGAACCGTGTGCAGTCGCCCGGTGAGCACTTGAATAGTGCGCAGTCAGAGAAGTGTGCACTTGAACAGTGTGTAGCTGACCAATGCGCACT
>JAQQRF010000287.1:0-113518 GCA_030523145.1 Trissolcus brochymenae | reverse complement strand
AAAAAAAAAAAAAAAAAAAAAAAAAAAAAAAAAAAAAAAAAAAAAAAAAAAAAAAAAAAAAAAAAAAAAAAAAAAAAAAAAAAAAAAAAAAAAAAATCGTCCAACATTTTTGCGCCGTCAGTATTCTAAGGCAAATTTTTATTTGCTCGCCGAGTTTCGTGTATTATTATCCAGAAGAAAAAGAAAGTTTTATTTTATATAATTCCAATTACAAAATAACAAACGGTTTTTTGTACATTTTCATATGATGCACCAATAAACCTGAATAAATTACCTCCTAATTAGTATATTATAACAACATTTCTTTGTGCAATTATTTTGCATTTGAAACTTATGACTTAACTGTTGCGTTGCGCAGAAATGGTGTGGTCCTTGTTTTCCTTCTGTTTTCCGTTCTCGAGAATGCACGCGAAGAAAGCGACTAAGGCGGGTGATGAAGGGGAAAGCAGATAGAGAAGTGCTAGTCAGCACGGTGACATTCCACAAGTTACCTTGGTCAGACCAAAATTCATTGCGAAAGGCGAAGCGGACACCGTCAATTGGATCATAACCACTTTCCAGTTTTTATCATCTTCCACTCCATTTTCTCAACCTCGAAATCATTCGAACGATTTCAGATAAATGTAATTTTCAATTTCTCTCCCTGTTCAACAGGTTTTTCATTTTTTTTTTTTCAACAAAATTGAATCTTAGCAATAAAACATATCCAAAAAATGGTTTTTTAAATCGATCTATCGAATTTGAATGTTATTTTATAGAGCGCCCTCTGTGACTGGCAGTGTTACCGGCGTCGATTGTTATCGATCGTTATTCGACTTTGCCGACCTTGATTAAATGTCTCCCTAATTATTAATAACAAACAGTCTTAAAAATGTATAATTGTACCCCAAAATGTTACAACATTCAACAAAATTAATTTATCAAACGTTGACAATTTGACGTTTTGCAAAATGTCTCGGAAGTAAACGAGAAACAAGCGACAATCACATGACCTAATCCAATGCCTTGAGGAAATGCTTATTCTGATGTTACTTCCGATCTTTATTTACGGTGATGTAATCAGAAGAGCCTTTCTCTTGGCGTTTTTGTTCGAACGACATGCAAAAGTTTATGTAACGACTTGTTTCATTTGCCAGGATTCTTTCAGCAAGGGTTATTTCTCCGGTAAACATGGCGCGTCCTTGATCGGCCTGATTTAATGAACCGGTGCAGCTGATTGAGGTCAACAGCTGCCCCGCCATCTACCGCAATTATGTCGACGCAACATAAAAATTCTTCCCAACTCGACAGTCGCGAATGAATTGCTGTCAACAACACAGACTTGACATCCAGCTGTCATTGTCATTTGACAATGACAATTTCTTTGAGGTTAAAACTGCCAAATAAGAGGAGACGGAATTTTGGTCGGGGAATCGAACAATTGTCTACGTTTTTATAGTTGTCAAACTTTCGATCGAAAAGTCGACCTAAGCTCGTCCTTGGTGAGAGATTATTAATTTCCATTAGAGTTATACGTTACGACAACTTTGTCGCCAAGTTTAAGACAATTAGATTTTTGCTCGGCGTTTTACGGTTGTTTTGTCAATTAACTCTCATCCTTTGTTACGAGCGTGACTAAGTTATATAACTGTCTTTCGCTGTGTAAGGAACTTCGGTTCGAGAAGCTTAAGCTAATGTCGACGTAACGTCAATACTAATTACCAACTTGACATACCTGCGGCAAATGAATATCGCTATCAAATTTATAATCTCTTTTGTTTTGTTCAACTTAATTTGCTGCTTGTCGATTTTATGGTAAAGTTTCTTGGGATAAACAGGGGAGGGAATGTTATTTAAACAAAGTGAATTTTGTGCGTGGCATGAAAAGATGTCAGATAGCTTTCTTCGGATAAGAAAAGAAAGAGCCAACCGGGCCATTTATTCGTTTGTTATGGCACTCAGAAAAGTTCGGGCAAACGGGTTTTACGTCCGCGTAAATTTCATCATGCCGGACGATAATGACTAGAGAGTACTCTCATTCTTTTGCTCGTCGCGAAATTAAACAATTTCGTGTCTCACAACTCTATTCCATTAAGGCACGTAATTGTTTTCTTTAGTTTCACGCCGTGCGGGTCGAAAAAGGACGTGTTTTTGATACGCGCGTTTCTCAAATGGAACTGTGTTAATGTCCAAAGCCAACCGAAGAAAATCAACAAATTGCTTATCGCAAGAAAACGTCCTGCTAATTATTCGCACAGAATGTGAACAACAATTTATAATGAATGCGTCATGTTTTCCGTGTTCCAATCAAAAAAAAAAAAAAAAAGAAGAAGAAACAACATCCTTGACTTGTTACCATTTTTTAGCTTTAAAATGCAAACATATAAAACGATACGAAACGAAACTTTCATTTATTTTCCTCAAGAAAAAGGAAACTTCAACTATTTTCCTTTTTTTTACAAACGAAACAAAAATCATTCTAAATTCGAAAAAACATACTTTTGCAATAAAAAAAAAGTGTCCTTTGTTCGATAAAACAATCCATGTACAAAAAGTACACACCATCGTAAATTGAAAAAAAAAGACATAAGTAATTGTATAGCACACACTAGACTGGCCCCTAAACGAAGAGAAAACCTCTGTAGTTCCATTCATCCGTTTTTTTTTTTTTTCTCTAAAACAATAACATGTTTTGTTTCATCTTGTTCGAAACAACAGAAACAAACGTTTGAATCTGTTATTGTTTACGTACGTTTGTTTGTGTTCACTGAATGACGTCAGAAAAGAGGCAAATTCATGGGAATTTCGGTCTCTGTTATGAAACTGGCGACAAAAGGCGAACGAATTGCCGAAGGGTGGCAAAGTATCTCGTCTTTTATCGTTCGGCGCACCAAGATGCAGAAGTCGCAGATATCCCAGCTACGAGTGCGATTACGTGAACTTGCATTCCTGGATAAGAGAGGAGGTGCCGGCTGAGTCGATGAACTTACAAGACGATAATTTCCTGGCTTTTGTCTGGCATTTTTGTTGAATGAGCTTGCGTAACACAATGCCCGGGTGATATTCAACATTTTTTTTTTCTCCTCTTTTTTTACGCGCGCGTGAAAAGACAATGTGTCTTGCCGCGAGACGTAATGACACGGAAAATGCGAGTCCGAGTGCAAGCGCACTCGTGGAAGAAAGTCGAGTTCGCAATTAGGCGATTAGCTTTTTTTTTAACCCCTCTCTCTGGTGTACGCGTCATATTCCGTTTTGCCCCTCGCGTCCCGCGTTGGCACAATTGAGCTGAGTTGAAAAATAGCGCACAAAGTGGAACGAAAACAAAACCCGAGGCGGGAGCACCGCGCGGAACGCTGAATTAAATTGTTTCGTTTTATCATAACATTTGCGCACGATAAGTAATAACACACTATTCAGCGTTTCGTAAATTTAGTGCTTCATCACCGAAAATTATCCGCTCTCGTAATCTTGATTTGATGTAGCATCAATAATTGCACACGTGCGGTCTGTATACGTACAGTCGCGGTACTTTTGTGTTGATGGATAAATTTATAACATACTTTGTGAAATTGATTTCATCATTTACGACCCTCTTAAAAATCGAGTCAAATATGTTTCGAGCATATATCAAAAGGTTGTCAACATAACGGAAAGTATTTACTCAGCGTCATCTGGTGGCGTCGGTTGTAACTAGGAGTAGAATGAGTTTTTTTTAGCGAGAGTCATCTGGCGGACATTTTTTCAACTATCAATAAATGTACTATTTATTAAGACAAATGAAGAACAAAAGTAAACATTTTCTGAACTTAGAAACACAGGACAGTTGCGGTACGATTTTCGTTACCAGATGGCGCTGTTTAAAAAAATTGAAAAAAGCGGGTGTTTCGAACAAATTGACCGTGAAATGTTGAAGTAATCTCGAAGGAACGTTGAATGTGAAATGTTTTCAACGAGATGAAATAATTTTGCACAGAAAACAAGACAAGTGAGCTTCACTTTGTCAAAAGATCGAACATATATCGCTCAAATCTAGAGCCTTTGTTAATGTTATTCACCACCTCTGTGTAATAAACGTTTTTTGCGACAGGTTGCAATGAAACTCGGAAACTGCTTTCATTAATTTTTTCCCCATTACGAGATTTTGATTGTTCCTCTTTGTTTTGTTCGCCTTTCTCCTTTATTGGTTCTTTCTCCGTTCGAAATTTTCAAACGAAATTTTACCTATTTTGTCTCAAAATCTCTTTGTTATTTTTTTCGTTCAGTCGCTGCATTGTTTGTACAACTACGATGCAGTAAATATGGTTGAAGCACAGTTGAACATTGACACAAAACGCATTTCATATAAGCTAGTCCGTATAGGTGCCGGAGTGAAAGGGTGATGGAAAGTGAAAGATTTGGAGAAACGAAAAAAGTGTCAAGACGAATCAAAAGTCATGGCATGCGCAGAGCGCTGCCGCTCTTCAATTCTTGTTTAATTGTGCAAACAATTTTTTCGTCATCATCAATTAACAAAAATCAAAAATGTTTAGTTCAATCAAAGACCGAACACACAAAAAATAAATATCGGCAAGAATTTGATGTACCGATTTCTAGATGCAATCAACAAGTTCCCTCCCCTCTTTATTCCCACCCTCCCCCTTTCCACATCACGTCGGTGCAACATTCCAGATTGTTCTAAGAAACTTTCCTGGGGCCCAATGGGAGCGGCCGGTTATGCATATAATTGATCACGTGCGAGGTGACGCGCGCAGAGAATTTTTGTTGCGTCGCGATCAGCAAACACTTGCATTGTGTTTGCCGAAAATTGACGTAACAACTGAATGCATTTGCGTAACGCGTTGTGTGTGTGTGTGTGCGTGCACACGCGCAAGGGATCATTCACATTAAGCTGTTGTCGTCGCGTCAACGTTAACGTTCATGTGTTATACCATAGGCGACGTTACCTCGACGGAAACGCAAAAGCAAAATAAAACAATAAAAAACCGCTTAATGTGAATGATCCCTAAGTGTGATGAACGATGTGTACAAACGGTCTCTCAATCAGGGATATTCGCGGTTTACTCGCGAAATAGCACGTCGCTTTCGAAGTCGAGGTCCGGCCTTTACACTGACCTAGATTCACGTTCGTACGTAAATCTGACCTATCGAGTTGACTAGACGCCCGTCGCTGTGTCGATCGTATACACACACCGCCTTACGTAAACTGAACCCATTAATTAATCAATCATTGACGATCCTGTTTTTATAGAATGATATCCTGAAAAGTTGGTACACAATATGATGAAAAACAATCATTCATACGCTTGAATCATCTGAAGTTGGCTGGTAACTGATGCGCGCGCATCCAACGTTACTTTCATTAAAAAAGTGTCATCCAATTAATTTTTCGATTAAAAATCGATTGATAATCAAAAAGTTCAGTTACTTTGTCTTTTATTATATTTCTTATTCTTATTTTACCTGTGTTTAAAAATGAATTGAATTTTTTTTTTTTTTTTTTTCAGAAAAATTTGGTATGTGTATTAAAAAAAACCATTCTGAAGTTTAATAATTCTAAGCATCGACATTTTTTGATTTGATTTATACCCTCTAAGAGGTATAATTATATGACATAATTATGCGTATAAAAATAAAATACATAAAAATAAAACATTGGTTATGCCTTGGTAATATTACCCAGCACACAACTAAGCCAGTATTGTACCGGTTGTGGAATTAATTAAAATATTAATTCAGTTTCTTGAACATTGTTAATTTTGAATTGTGAAGTTATAACGATGATAATGTAATTTTGATAATCATATTATATACACAATTTTAATGTTAGTTTATTCCATATCAGCAAACATGGAATTTATTCATTATACAACTTTTAAAACATTTATTTAGTGTTTTGAGTATAAGTATTTTGGGTTTATAATTTTATATGCTCTATAATTCCAAAATTGCTGAACGATTTTTGAGGTTGTGAACAATTAATTGAAACTGTCGGCGATTTCCAAATACGGACGCTTTCGAAAACGAACCGGTAAAATAATATCGGCGAAACCGCAAAGTAGGATTTATTTTTTAATCAATTTTTTATCAGAACTTTATGAATTTGCCAGCGTAACGGTATTTTATGTATGACTTTTATACGAATTTGATATTAACATTACAAAAAATGTAGCATTATAAATGAATGAAATGCGTGGCCGCAGACATGGAGTTCTAATTATTGATGACAGAGAGACTATTATCGGTGGATAGAGGACAACGGCACGCTTATAACTTAGTTAATGCGAATTTAATTAGCTCGAATCAAATATTCCGACTGGCGGCGAGCCGGACGCGGAAGTGCCTAGGCGTAAGTGCGTTCTCGCCAGGCATTGATTTAATCTATGTATCTACATGAGAGATGCATGCACTATCGCGAAAGCTGTTGCAGTTTCTACGATAATATGCGTAATAACTCGTCTTTCATTTAATATGCAAAATACACTGTATTTCATCGGTACAAATATTCGATAACGTTATTTAGAGGTTATGGGCTTTTAGTTCCAATTACTTTAACTCAAAACGTTTGGCCCCAAGTCTAATTTCATTTCGCAAACATTATTTCATAAACTTACTCATTACGTTTTAGTTTGAGGTTCGTTTAGCAGTCAAACTACCATTTTAAACATCAATTTTAATTAATATATTTTTTCATTCAAACTAGATCAATAGATTTCAGTTCACAGCATTACAAACAATGTCAACTTTCAAGTTAAAAGCTACCCTTTTTTTGTCTAAAAATGTAATATTTTGACTTTTAGTTAGTTAAATTGTAAAACAACGTTAAACATTAACAATCGGAAAACATGCAAAATTTCATTCGAAAGTTTATAATCTTTAAAAATTGAACTTGAAAAAGTAATGTGATTCATTCATTTGAGACTTGGAGCTGGCAATATAATTTTTAAATTATCAGAGCTGAAACAAAACGGTCGAACGATCGCCCACGGATGATAAATTATTCGGTTTATTTCATTGCTAGCTAATGACGCGTTAGGAGATTGTTGAATTCCGCAGCGATCGAATATCCATTTGAAATTGACCTCCCGACGGTTGCAATTTGTATATCATACAAAACAATGCCAACTCTCAAGTCCGTCGGCTCTTCCTGCCTTGCAGAGAAATTTCTGTTTGCGGGCTTCCCCGGCACGGAAGCTATTTTGTCCGCGACCCTCCGAACTTTCATTCCTGCGGCTGTCATCAATCATCATGCCCGATACTTTCAATCATATAATCGAGTATGGCATCCTCTCGCGGCGCGTCGTCATTCAAATTTGTGCGCCAACCTTTCTAGTGACATAACCCCTCTGGCGGATGTTTCGGCAACTAAAAATGGCGGCTAATTTGAAACCTCGAGGGGAGACAAGGTTTTAAATTTCGTATCGACTTTTTTTTCCACTTTGTTCTAAAATCGTTAAGGTCAACGTGACATGTGTTTGATTGACGGCAGTTCCCGCAACAACTTCCGCAAGAAAACGTGATTTCCCTTGTAATTGGCCGAGGTGTAATATCTCAACAGGAGTCACTGTGCGTGACGACGCCACAGGCACATTTGGAAATCGCAAAAACACGATTGTCCGAACCGACTCGATCACTGTCATTTTGAAATCACTAAGAAATCGCGCACTCACATCGATAATAACGTTTTTCATCACAAAATTCTTACTTTGGAACATTTTTAACTTTAAAAATCAACAGCGGCATCTTCATAACCTCAATTTCATGTACATAATCTACAAATAACATTTAATTTAACGTATTTTATTTGTCAACATTCCTAACCTAAAAATAAATAAAATGTCAAAAGATGTAAGGTAAAATGTTTCAACCTAACCTAAAAAAATTGATTCCGATGATTCTTAACCTAAAAAACTATCAGTAGTATATTTAACGTCAATTTTAGTTAATCAGTCTGCAGCTGACTAAAAAATGCACCCAAATTTAAAAACTTCCGTCTAAAAATTGCAGGTACAAAAAAATGCGTGACTTAAGGGTGTAAATAAAAGTTTCTTATATTCATGCAATTTACAATGTCAAGGCTTCGAACAAATTCTTGCACAATTTCCGGTGCTGGACGCCGAA
This sequence comes from Trissolcus brochymenae, assembly GCA_030523145.1. Classification (NCBI taxonomy): domain Eukaryota; kingdom Metazoa; phylum Arthropoda; class Insecta; order Hymenoptera; family Scelionidae; genus Trissolcus; species Trissolcus brochymenae. The sequence goes on along the minus strand of JAQQRF010000287.1, from coordinate 105,421 downwards.
TCGGTTAATTATCGAAGTCTACCGCGCCGGATCTAATTATTTCCGGCTAAAAATGTCATTAAATTCAGTCGGCTCGCATATTTACACAACCGTCAATTAGTTCTCGATTCTCGGAATTGATAAATTTTGTTCGCCACGCATTTTTGATCATAAGAAAAGAAAGAAACAAAAGCGGTAGGGGGGAAGGGGAAATGGTTTGAAAAATTACATAAAGGCGCGCGTGAAAATCGGACACCGCGCTGTGCAATGTCGACCAAAGCAGCGTCGGTGAAAATGTCGCTGGGAAAAGTGGTCTGGTAAATAAACGTCGCGGGGATTCGTCGGGTGAAATAATGCGCGCCGGCAAGTCATCGCTCAGGGGGGAAAAAACTCGATCATCTGAACGAACGAACGACCTCGAACTTCCTATATACTTTGTCGCGCGACATTCCTCTACCGATTAGCCGGAGACAGATAGCCGATTTCAACTCCGATATATAACACCTATATAAAGTTAAGGCCGGAGAAAGCGCCTTCTGATAAATTCTTCTTTTCCTTCTTTCGCGTCTCTCAACCACTGAAGCTCGACACAAACAATGCCTGTTCATTTCAAAAAATTTTTTTTTTGAAGTCCCCTCAATCTGATTTTCTTAATTTCGTGCTTTTTTGTTGTTAATTTCGTAAACAATGTTTTTAATCTTTCTTAAACATTTTAATTTTCATCGATGTAACAAAATTTGTATGAAGAAAATTTAATTTACTTTTTTTTATTGAAATTAATTTGTTTGAAAAGTTGTTCAATTAAAATAATAATTTGTTGCTTGACGTCTTTTGTTATAAGTGTCACTATAAAAATTGAACTTTAATGTTTTTAGTTATAATGTATTCCGTTTTTGATCCGTTATAAGAAGAATTATGAAACGATTTGATGGGTGTGAAAATTAATGACTGACACAAGGCAATGATGTGAAGATGAAATAAAAAAAACCCCCCGATTGTAAAAAACGTGAATAGGATCGACTTTTTCGGAGCAATTTTAATTGGTGGATTGATTTATGATTTGAAATTACACGAACAAACTGATTTGAACAGAAAACGTAATTTATGAAACAGAAGCTACCACGCAGGCTTTTTTTTCTTTGTTTGAAACATTCATTTTCGGCGTTAATTGCATTGTGGTAGGATGTTATGAAATAATAAGGTTGCTATTCGACAACCTCAAACGCCCTGACAAATTTATGCAAATTATTACATCAAAAAGTTTTAAAATTATATATAAATTTTAATATTTATATCTTTTTTTATGACAATTGTCCTTTTTTCGACTAATTGAAAAAAAATTTGTTTATATATAAACTGCAAAATAAAACCTTTGCAATTTTATTTTTCATGAATTAAAATTCATTTTTGGATTCATTATTTGTTATATCTTTTGAATAAAATTGTTGTCGCGATAATTTTGTAAATCATTTGTTGTTTTAATTTTGTTTGCATTTCAAAAAGTTGTGAAAAACTGTTCGGATACAAAATTAACGTATTACACTCGGCAAATTAATCAACCTCAAAAATGAAATTTGCAGTGCGTTCTCGTATATTGTCGTTTCCCGCAATGTCACCTGAACGAATCCACATTGCAATGTACAACCACGCCCACGATTTCTCGTGAAATTAAAATGTACGGAAACGTAGATAAATTTTACTTAAATACGAGTTTAGAGATGAATTCAACTTTTGATGCGAAAAAAGAAGCCATATAAACAAATAAACGAAAAATCTAAAATTCAACAAACGAATCTGTAATGCTAAAATTTAGCAGGGCCATTGAAAAATTTTTTTTATTTTGAATTTGTGGGCAAAAAATTGAGCGTATTTTGAATTTCCAGAAGAAAAAAAAGTCAAAAACAACGCGAGCCATGATGAAAATAGAAACGTCAATGTTGAAACCAAAGAAATTTTAAAGTTTAATTCCCGCTGTTACAACAAAAACAATTCATTGCTCTTCACGTGACTTGGAAAATAATTCCAGACAACAATAAAATAATTGTCATAGGAATAGTTAATTGAATAAACGAGCAGCACGAGCCATCTAGACAATAATTTAAATTCCCGTCGCGTGTTACGAGAAAGTGATGACAGAGACTGTCGAGCGACGTTAGGATTTCTCGAAAACTATGTTTTAAATATTTCGAAAAAACACGTTTTGTCAGTACTTTTGACAGTCCCTGTCCAACCGGCATCAAATCTTAAATCTTAGAATACATATCAACAATTTTATGCAGAACAAGCCAAGAAGAAAGTTATTCTTTCGTTTATGAAAAAATTTGAATAATAAACGGACTGACCAAAATATCTTAATTAATTACAATTTTACTTGAACGTTTTTTTTATTTATTCTAAACAACCGATTCGCACATTAATCTTTCAGAATTAACAAACCTAACCTCAAATGTATCAGAAATATAATCAAACAAAAAAACAATGATACCTAAATTGATTTTGCAAAAATCCATTTAAAATTTCAGATCCTTCCATTTAGATTTTTCTTTTTCAAAAAAAAAAAAAAAAAAAAAAACAAGTGATTCTGACCTGTCATTTATCTTAGTTGCTCATTACGATAAATAAGGACGGGTGGATGGAAATTACGTGGGGTGTAATATATTAACATGTTGACCGTAACGGAGGATGTGATTCAAGAGTCGGAAACATAGATGAATATTCAATTAGACGAAATAATTTATTGGTTATTGCTCCACAACAATATATGAATTCTAATCGAGATATATCAATTTTCATATGTGCTAATCGTGCGATGCGCGCGGTACTCGACAGGCCACTGCAGGTTCCCACAAAACACAACCGCGCCGTTTGCCAATTCTTAATGCTCATTTGAATTCACATTTGTCCGGTTTTGACAGCCCGAGCCTTAACATTTGATAATTGACATCGTTTCGTAGTATCGAATATAGTCATTATGAATGTTAATTTTTTTATGTAACGTTTATGTAACACTTTGACAGTGGAACAGTTGGATTGCAGAGCCTAATAATAATTACATTTTTTGATGCAATCGACAGAACAATTTTTGGATCCCGCACGCTGTAAGCGATATAAAAAAAAGTTAACCAAAATAAAAATGAAAGCAACGATTTTAATGATAAAAATTAAAACAAGAATGAAAAGAAAAAAAAAAGAAATGAACGAAATTAAAACGAATAAAAAGATTGCAATTTTCTTAACAATCTTACGTAAAAATCGCGAAAGGATAATCGTTGAAATCGTCCTGTCATAATCCGCAACGTGCACTGCCCAGAGAAAGCCCTATTCCATAAACGTGAAATTCCTTTCCAGTTTTACGGAACGACGAGAAAGAAATTTCTAATTGCACATTAGCGTTTCTTGCATTGACATCATATCTTACAAGGCGAAACTCGCGCCAACTTGGCGCGACCAACGCGACAGCTTATCCTGTCAAACGTTTTTCTATCAATTTTCGTGTGAAAGAGGATAAAATACTTCACCTAACCAGCGCCATCTACATTTTTTTCACCTAAGTATCTGAGACGAACACCAGGTGGCTTTGTTTACAAACAAGTGTTTGAAGTGTCCTTTGGTTTGTTTATATGAATCCTGTCATCCTTTTTGTGAATAAAAATTAAAAAAAAAACTCATAAACAAAACAAAGTTTACCTCATCTGATTTGTATTTTGTTTAACTTAACAAACAAAGGCATCGAGTTCCACTGATTTGTTTACTATACAAACTTGTACGGTTTCAATATTATGTTTGCGAACAAAGACGTCATGTGTCAATGTTTTGTTTACAAACAAACAATCGTCATTTCTCTGTTTACATCTGATATTATGTTTTGTTTTGTTCACAAACAAAGGAGTCAAGTTTCAATGTTTTGTTTACAAACAAACCATCATCATTTCTCTGTTTACACATAATACACCGATCCAAATAAAAAACGCAACTCTCCCCATGAGAAATTCATGTAAAATGTTGCGTTTTTTATTTGGACCAGTATATCATGTTTTGTTTGCAAACAAAAGAAATGAAGTTTCGAATGTCTTGTTTGAGCGCACATCTGATTGGATATTTTTGGATTCTCTTTTGTTTACATCGCGGAACTCGTTTGGAGGTCACCGGTTCGGAAATGGGGACGAAGATGCTGTGTCGTTGCTGGTGACTCACATTTCAAAATCGCTCTCTCATGTCACGGGGTGACTTGGGCAGCTATCGGCGAAGCATCATTGCGATCGGCTCGGTTTGCGTTGTAAAATAAAAATGTTGTCGTAAGGAAGCTCCCCTCTGAAACTCGTCACTGAACCTCGCACACGTATTGTTACACGTGGTCGGGTCAAACACTACGCGGCATCAGAGGCGGTCGCGACGTTCTCCTAGCGATCGTCAAATGGTAATGATATTTGCGCAGGCAGCGTTACGAGACGTTTCACGGAGAGAGGCCCGTGCTCGACTGAGTGCACGCTGAATTCATTTGTCCTGGAAGTATTCCAGCCTGGAATATTTGCCCACCACCGTTAGTCCGTTATAGCTAGTCTCCCAATCGTCCGAGCTGCCAATACCTCCGCCGCGAATGCTCTTTCTCCAATCGGCAGAACTCGCGTCGAAAGTTGTGCGTCTCGACGAATTGAACATAATTATCGATTAAAAAGTGTACTACTTTTCCCCTCCGTTCGGTGACGAACAATTTGATGTAACTCAGTCAGCCGAGTGCAATGACTCGATCATCCCGACCGACATCCAAACGAAAATGGGCCAAACTATTTTCCACGCCGCAACTCACTCAGCGGTCTCTAAGCGCGGGCTAGAAAGTTTTTCCAGCTGGAAATTTTCTGATCGCAAAACCGAACACGGTTTTTGTCCGTCCCGATATATGATTTTGTAGGCGTATCTTTGAAACTCAAAAACGTCAGGTTTTTTTTTTTCTCCTCGACTTTTTGATATCAGAAACTATTCATGGCTTTATTATAGTTTTATGAGAATGATACAATGTTTTTCTTCAGTTTACTAAGATATGATACGTTATTTTATATTTATCTCCTCACATTTGCAAATGATTAACAATATTTAGATTAGTTTTTTTTTCTTTGATTGCCGGTTTATTTTATTCCATGTTTGAGTTTAATATAATTGTTATTTCTGTGAAGAATGATTCTTTGATTATTATTCAACCTATTTCGTGTTATAAGTTAAATTTAAACAATCAAATTAATTATGAACTTTTCATCCGACTGTTTATCAAATAAAATTGTTCTTTGAGAAATCGTAACAACATTGTTAACAATTAGAAAGTTTCTCATAAATAACAACAATGTCAATTAGCGGTGTGTTATGAAAAACAATTTATTAAAACAAACATTTCAATATTCGTGCTAAAGCAGAATGCATTTCATTATAAATATAAAACGAAATAAAGTTAGCTACAAATGCCTTAAATAACTACACGTTTGTAATTTGTTTAAACATTGTGAACGAAATTCTAACATCTTTATGCAACGCCGCTTACTTTTTCCATGAAACGTTTCTTCCACTCCCCGTTGACTCACTTATTCACACGAGACTCCTCTTCGTCATTGTTTTAAGATTTTTTTTTTTTCCTTTTTTCATCGACGATCACCGATAACCGTCGTTGTAAAATTGTAAAACCCATCTTCGCGCAAATTCAATTACATCCACAGTCATCTCGGTGATCGAATACCATTCAGTTTGCAAAGTTGGAAAAGTCGTTTGGTATATTCATTCGCGCAATCACATCGATACTCAGAAGGACGCCGTGATTATGAATCGAAATAAACATCCACTTTTCAGATCAAGGTCCCGCTCGGTCGAACAAGTATTATAAATCAATTAGTATTCCTCTTGGCCGCGAATCAGGCCATCCTAACAGGGACCAAGTTACTAAGAAAAAGAATAAATTTACGCAACCTTCAGGCAGCATGCTTCAAATTTCTTTTTCATATTTGCAATATGCGATTTGCCGAAATGGTAGTCTGACCTGGCAACCTCGATTAGCTTTGCTACATCTTAGATCATTCTGATGAAAGGTTTCTTGCCCAAGAAATTAGCGCTAGAATCTTCTTTGAAAATTTCATCAAGCGTTCGTGACAACCTTCGAACAATCTTCATTATTTCTGACCATGTTAATTTTTTGTCCTTCCAATTGTTTTTTTTTTTTTTTTTTTATTTTGTTATTTTCGTTCTTTTTTCTGAACGATTATGAAATTCATAAATGAATTCGTAGATAATATTTATAAATGAATTTGCATGTATGAATTTCAACATATAAATAATAATTTGTTGATTAGGATTTTTTGCTTAAGTATGTTTGCGGTACAATTTTCGTGTTTGATTTTGGAGTTATGTTTAGGGAGAATGTATAATTGTTTGCACACCAGAATGCCACGGTCGAGCGAGCAATTTGCTCTTATGAGATGTACGAAAAGGGGAAAACGTCTATAAGTGATTAAACACATCGTGTGCATAAAATCGAACGCATCGTATAAAATTGAACGAACAAAAGTGTGGGTATAAAAATGATATTTTACGCTTCAGTCAGTCCGGGGTAATTGGAATTAAAAAATTATGATTGCGTGAATTGCGACCTCATTTGGGTACAAACATTTTGCGGCAGACGCTGTTGTGGTAACCAAACGTCTGACACTTAGTGGCGCATCGGTGTACATATTTGTGATGTAAATCGCTTTGTACTCGACTGCTTGGATGTTGCTCTCTATTCCGCTAAATTAACTCCAAACAACAAAGTGTATTATTGTGCTTTTTTTTAGCGTCTGTTAATTGCTTTGAAATCTTTTTGGTTCTGTGCCGAATCAACGACATAACCTAAAAATACGAATGTTCAATTTGTTCATTTTTAAATGTCTAAACAATTTTTAGTATGTTATTTTAGTGTGAGCAAAATTTTAAATTTTTGAAACAATATTTGGGAAGGTTATTTCAATTCGAAACCGAACCTAAATAATTATTCAACTAGTGATTTTAATATTTCACAAAAGTCGTCTACAAAAACGAATCACAGTTGAAAAAGATGTTCCAGAAAAAATGTCGTTGTAGTCACGTTTTGAAGATTTCAGAATGTCTTCTTATATCTCATTAGTATGAAGAACATTTCGAATTATTTCTAAAGTGACTACAAAAACGTTTTTTCTTAAACATCTTTTTTTGGTTTAGGTTTTTTTTTAACGATTGCACACAATTGCATTATTTGCAACATAAATTGTTTGGTTATAATTTTTATTTTGATAGTTTGTTAACAATATTACACAGTAAAAGTCGACGAAATCATGAATTATGTTCTGGAATGGTTCAAATGTTTCACGAGCTACAGTTTTCTTTTCTTTGAGATTGAAGATAGATGCATGTATAAAAAGCGGAAGTCTTACCGAAGGAAATTCGTTTTCTTCATAAAATTAAGTGCATGACATGGTAACAGTGTATGCTCAATTGATTTCATTAAAGTCTTCAATTTTATCAATGATAGATTGTCGCGAGACATTTTTTATTCATTTAAAACTCAACTCAAATATTAAAAACATATCAAGTTTTTCCAAACAAAAAAAATCGAGTACTAAGTTTGGGTGCAGCGTTGGGCACCATGTTTTTTTTTTCTTTTTGATTATCTAACCAAATTAATGCATTTTTTAACATCATTTATATGTTATATGAGCGCGAAAAGTTTCATAAGGAGAGAAAAAAAGTTGGAACCACCGTTAACAGTCTGGAAATTTTTTATGACTCGACTGGTCGTAATTCCCCATCGGATATTGTAATAAGAAAATTTTTACCGATGCATTAAAAGATGCACGCACAAACAGCGCCGCATTTTTGACGCTCGCATATGAAGAACGCAACAAAGTGTAAAAATTTTATTGCCCCTTTTTGTCGGGCTTTCAAGATTTTATCGTTCGGCTGATGACAATTGGATTTCAATCTTATAGAAACGAAATGTTTGCAACCATGAAAGGAAAAATTGTTAATTTATTTCCATCAGAAAATTGTGAAAAAGGAAAAAAAAATACACGGTCGCTTCTGAAAGATCGATTGAATTTTTTTTTATTTCGCGTTCTTACCCATCTCAAAGCTCTCGTATTCACGGCATTATTATTATTATTATAAGCTCATTCAAAATGAAAGAAGAAAGCAGAGCATCCTGAAAAGCGAAGAAAAATCGCTGACAAATAGACCTTCTCGAGATGCACATACACTCGCTTCTTTTATATATGAAAAAATAATACACGCTCAGATATTATATATTTTTTCAAGGAAAACGTTAATGGCACCGCATTGTTTTTCATTTTTACGTCCCTGTTCGCTTTTTTTTGTTTTACTGTATCCTCAAATCGTGAGAATTTGATGGTAAATAAAAAGTTCTCTGAGAACATGGAGACAAATTTAAATAATGAAGGATATAAAAATGTACGAAAAAATTAATCCAAACAAAAGGTATTAAATTCATTCGCGATTCGGCATATCAAATCAATTTATATAATATTAAATGGAAAGTCGAAAGTCCCGTTGAACGTGATTATCATAATTAATTTATTTTGCATTACCGTGATATTTCCGCAAACGTAAAATAAAATGTCAAATTGTCAGGTAAACATTTTTAAAATAGCAAAAATTTCAATCTATCTTAACCTCAAAAAGTGCTTTCAACAATTGTCTGTAACATAACCTTAAATGTTTTTATTTATTTTAGGTTAGGTTTTTTCGTAATAAATATTCATTTTAAAATATAAGGGTTATGTTCTATGTTTTACTGATCTAAAAAGTTTTATATTTGCAACCTAAAAATGAGGTTATGTCACCAGCTTACACCTAAAATAACCTAAAAATAATTGACGTCACCTTTTTTTATATTTGACGTAACGTTTCTTGTCTTTGTATAATTTTTTTTCATTCATCGTCTTTTAAGTTCAAAGAAATTATGCTACAGAAAGTGTTGCAATTTGTTTATTTTTTGTTAAATCAAGAAATATATGCAGGATGAAATGATTATCTGGTTGATAATTACTTAGAGTGCATTTGAAAAATATCAAAGAAAACGCGGTGAATGGTAAAATTCGTGAAGAAAAAATATATATATATCACGAGACGTTGAAAAGCGTGTGATTATAGATAACTTTTGCACGTTTGTGAGATTTGGATTGCCGTCGCTTCTGTGCGACGATTTCTTTTTTGCGGGATAGCATTTTGATGATTAACATATAAATTACATACTCTTTATGCTTATGCGCTGTGCTGACAATGCCAAGTTTCGCGGCTGATCTGCATGTGCAAGGAAGAGAGGAAATGGGGAAAAAAGATAAATCCCCTTTTGAGGGTAAGTAACAGTATACTTTTATTATGTCCAAGTTGTATTCCATCTATTGTATTTCATTTGTCCGGTGTTCTTTTATTAGCCGAGTCATAAACTTTGCAAACAATTAAAAAATCCACGTTAAGGAATGTTAAAAACACGCATTTACATTTTTGTCATTGATATTTTTCAAAGACCGCAAAAGTTATTTTTGATCTTGTGTGGTAAATTTCTCGACTCTCAATCATTAAGTGGTTAATGTTAAAAAATTAACGTTTGAAAGGTTTTTTTTGCTTTCTGAAACAGTAAAATGAAATTTAACGAAGCGCCGTCTAATGGCGAGAATTGAAACTGTTTAGACAAAGTTTAAAAAAATGTTATATAATATGGTTTTCCAAGGGTTTCTAAGGTTAGGACACCAATTAAAAAATGTTATCAACTGTATTACAGGCAATTTCAATGTTTTTATTCATTTTTGTTTTCACACCAGTTAATAAATAACGGTGATCAACAATTCGTCGTAGATTACATGTTGAAAGCGAACAACGCAACGCAAAAAAATGAAGAAGCTTGGCGATACACTTCCGAGTTATAGTGAAAGGACACAGTAAAATGGCTAACGTTATGGAATCGCGTGTTCGCGTTCCAGCGAAATATTCGCGGAGGTTAAGGCCATTTAATAAACCCCGGACCTGAGTTGTCATTTACGTAGAAACGATTACGAAAAGTTATGCGCAGGGGCGAGAACTGCCTTATCAGAAGCTCGGAGCAATAATTAAAAGATTTTTAAATTTTTTTTTTAAGATACACTTTTTTGAAACGCGAACCGGTTCTGGTCTGAATCTGATGTTACATCTACCTTATCAACTTACAAGTTAACTTATTTCACCGCTTTCAGGAGTAAGAAAAACAAACATTGTCTCCCTTTAAAATTAAGAGCTTATGTACAAGAACGTTGAAAAGAAGGAAAGCTAACATTAACGGATGATATGACGAGATGTGATCAATAAATTAAGTGATCGCTTAGAGAAGAAGTTAACTGTTACATTTGTGCGCAATGGTCCCGACGTTTTCACATCGACTTTCATATTACGTTGCCACAAAATTTGTACTCGGAATGCGGCAATTTTCCACTTTGAGGGTTTTCGGCTCGTTTGCTATCAAGGCCTTGGACTCGTCGGGACAAACAGTTATTCTGAAAAGAGAGATTTCATTAAGCTCGTGGTGCGGTTTACGAAATTGACTAAGTTGAAAAAATAAAAAAAAAATAAAAAACTGGAGAGTAATTACGCTGTGTGGAAAAAATGACCCATACCCTTGGCTGGATTCGAGACTCTCGACGGTAACAGAGTCGATGTAGACACGTGGCTTGTGCAGCAATCGCCAGGTCAACGGATTGAAGAAGGAAGTTTGGTATTCCCACGTTAGCTCCACCGATTCTGGTACGCCGACTACGTCGCCGGCCAGCACCACCGTGTGAGCACTTCCAGGCCCGTAGTAACGCGAGTGCTCGCTAAACTGCAACCTTTCACTGATCTTTCCGTTTTCGCCAACGACTCGCAATGCGAAAACACCGACCTCGCCGCCGTGGTCCACGCTCTCGTCCGTCTTCGACACCCTGATTGTTATCCTGTAATGGCCCTCTGTAATTTGAAGCCAGGCAGAAACAATTAAGAGAAATTGAGAGATTCGGTTGGTACTTTCATATGGGAAACCGTGTAGGGGAACTCACTGCAAAATGGAGCCTTCGATCCGGTCATCAGATAAACGGAGACGCGGTAGTTTCCGGGATGCGCGTCGAGGCCGAATCTAGGACAATATTGATTGACACAATCAAAACAGGCGCCTTCCTGAAACTTTTCCCAGGAGCTGCACGTCACTGCCAAGAAAGGACAGACGGTGTTTATACTCTCGATGAAGTAGTTGTAGCTACGGTAGTGATTGCAGCCCAAAAATCTTTTTATCCCTGAAACAAAGGTCATCGGACAAAGTCAAGACAAGGGATGTTTATTTGTTTACGTTTTTTTATTAGAAACAATAGTTACTCGTCTAATTGATAACATATTTGTTTACATTTGAATCGAAACAATAACCTTGTTTTGTTTACATCTGAATCGAAACAATAACCTTGTTTTGTTTACATCTGAATCGAAACAATAACATTGTTTTGTTTACATTTCGAAAAATAAACTTTTGTCTTTAATTCTGGTTTGGATCAAAAGATGATAGTATGAATTTTCGTTGTACTAAAAGGATTTTACCTTTAAAGAAACTGCCACTTTCTAAGCTGATCGAATTCAAAACACCGTTGTTACAACCGGGTTGATTTCGCCCGCCGTTCGGATAATAGTCAATGTGCGCCACCGGCTGACTTATACCAAGTCCTCCACTTATAAAAGGATTGCAATCCGTGTGAATAGCAGTCACGAATTCAGCATCTGTCGGGTCTAAGCGCACCATGGGCGAGGTATTGCTAAAATGCGGCTCAGCCGGGTCTAAACCTGGAATTAAAATTTTTCAGATCTTGATGCGCACGTTAGCGGATAATTTCGATGCCCGCGACGTTCAAAAGCATTTCAAGTAATTGAAGGCGGCACAAAAAATTGCACTCGCAAATGTTCCGCAATAGCCCCCACATTCTCATCTCCGAAATGCATGAGTTATTCATGAGAAGTTTTGCATTGTTCTTATCCCGTGGCTCTCGTGTGGTCAATGAAAACTCAATTTTTATCAGACCGTCCTCCTATTATGACTTTTTTCTTCCAGATCTCCATTTTTCAACTTATTAATATTTTCAACTATCAATGGTTCTGTGATTGAAAGCATCCAGTGGCGTTAAATCCGGATTTTGCAGTACTCAAATTATGTCTGACTCTTGAACAAGATCAAATATTGAACAATATTTGAATTTTCATTTTCGATCAATTTTATCTAATACATTTTGTACATACATTTTCACTTGGAGGAATGTTCAAATTTTTTACTTCATTCTTTTTGTTTGTTTCCTTTTTTTTGTGATGAATAAAAAAGTACATTATCAAAAAGTGATAATCCCATTTTATTGCTCTTCACAACGGTAACAGAGAAGCAACAACAGTTTACCTATGATTAAAACATAAGTATAAGCTATCGATCTCATTGGGAACTACTAGGGCCGCATACTGCCACGAGGGTAACTCTCCAACTTGACAATTCAACGGATTAGATCTGTCAGGTGAATGAGTTTAATTGTCGATGTGGTTTTAGAAAATGTATATTTTTGTTTAATTTAAGGAAAATCGCCGACCTCAATGTAAAAAGAATCTCGAAAATTTAATATTTACATGCGAGTTAAAATCAGTAATCAATTTGACCCAGTTTCATTTATATCATTATATTACATCACATTATTTATATCTATAAAAAAAAGACGCAAAAATGGCTTGTTAAAAAAGTTTGAACGAATGTTCAAAATATATCAACGTCGAAACTGAAATTGAACTTTTTGTTTTCATTTGAGGTTTTTCATTCGTTGCACCAACAGAAATATAAATTTTTTGGAATTAATTTTGCTGCTTTACAAATTTTTTTTGCAAAAATGTCTGACGTGTATTTTTTTTTCTTGCTGTATCACGGAATCGTGCCGGGCAGGTGTGTTTAAAAATTGATGACGAAAAAAAGAAAAGTGTATGATTTATGTTTCTGCCCAAGTACATACGCATTTTTTTTTTTCTGGTTGCATTATGTTTGAGTGCACCCATCCCCAGAGCCGCCCGAAGATAGAATCGAAGTAAACAGCAGTAGTAAGAGAACACGCAGGAATAAGAAGTGGCAGACAGGATCAAGTACTCTGAATTCCGAATCGCAAAAAAAAGGACACTGCGAAGAACGAGGCAACAGTATATACATCGTGCCGATCAATACTGCAACCCACTGTGGTATCGCCCGCAACGGTGCAACACAATGCACCGTTGAAAATATAATTATCAGGTCCGTTGGAGGGGGTGGGAAAAAAGTTTGTACCATCGACGTTTAATCAAACATGATCGCAAAGCGGAATTAATTCGCCGATTATTTATTGTGATTTCAATCGAATTAAACACCGGTCAATTTTTGCGAGTGATATACCGTTCAATATTTTCGGCCAACAGAAAATTGAACCTCAAATTCATTTGATTGTCGATCAATAAAATAGCCGTGACATTTCATGCCGGCTCTGTTATTATTATATATATTTGCTTTTATTTTTTTGCTCCGCTCTTTTTTTTTTCTCGTGCTGAAAAAGTTATTCATCCAGTTTTGACACTTCGCATGAATTTTTTAAACGCGCCAGAAACTTTGCCGCGAATTGAATCCGTTCTTATTAAAATTTCTGTTGGTTGATTCGTTTTTAAGCTTTTATCCACATGTTTCATCTATCAAGCGTGAGTTTGGTTTTTTATAAACAAATGAAACTGTGTCGTTAATTGGAAAATGTAAAAACAACATAAGCAAATAATTTTTAATGATTAACAAATATATATATATGCACTGGAAAAACAAGCTAGTCACTGAAAATTGTTGACAACTTGTATTTTAAAGTTTGTCATCTGGTGAAGTAAAATGAAACTCGTTTGATGACTATGTTTTGGTGCAAAAAATGTACAGATTCGGATTATATATACCTCTCCCAGGAATGCCATTTTTTGAGACGTTTAAAATAAATTTTGTAAAGCGCCACCTGGTGACAAAACTTGAAACTCCAATCGTCATTGAATTTCATGGAAAAAAATTGATATTAAATTCATCTTTGTACGACGAAAACGTCTGGAATGAAAGATGAAAAGGGTATTATATCGATATAATTTAAGAATGAAAAATACTTTTTTCATTCATAGAGATGAAAGTACGTTTTGGAATACAATAAGAAAGAAAGCGTGTGATGTGGAAGAACGCTGCGGTGTTTGAAAAAGTCGATTGGACAGTGGCATCGCGTTGTGTAAATAGCGTATTTATAATCAGAGTTTATGGCGACGTCACTCGGTGACTCCTGGACCGAAAAACAACTTCCCCTGTTTGCTGGTAAACGCCATCCCGGCTTTAATTTTGTTTTCTAGACAATTATTCTTTTGAAGGCGAGCAAAAATAACTGGCACGGTTACACTTTCATTGAAAAATGTCGATATGCCCGAGTCTTGTCATAAATCACCCTTCGAAGCAGTTACACTTTTGGATCTCGCGTCGTAACTGCACATGATAGTCAAACGACTGTAATTGAATTGAACTGTCTTAAAAAGTTTAATGTTGTCATTGAGGTCGTTCGCATGATTGAAGACGTGTCTTCTCTTGTAACAGTTGCTGTCTATAGAACCATCTAATGTGTCACAACAAAGTTTATTATCGTCGATGAAATCGACAAGCGCTGTTCATCAATCAGAATGTTGGATCTTTGAGATCAGGTTATTCATGATATCGTGCAGAATGAAATTTCTTAGTATAATTACATCACTATCAGATTTAAACAAAATAATAAATAAATATTAATGAAATGCATGTGATAATTTGAAAAAATTATGATCCATAATATGTTTCAACTTGGCAAACAAATAATACAACATTAAATGTAACAATGAATAATTTGTTTTTTAATCAAACAAAATTGTATCTCATCTTATTTGGTACATAAAATGCAACAAGAATAAAATATATAATTTAACTTCGGAGTATTTTAAGTAATGGCACGATTAATTGTTTTTACATGAAAGACATAATAATTAAATAAATTATAAAATTACATCGAATAATCGCGTAAATGAATTTAAAAAATAACTTAACAATGAATTGATGATGCAATTAACGTATAATAAGTTTTTCATGTACAAAAACATGGTGATTGATACTCAAGGCATCGATAGAAATGTCGACCGAAATGACTAACGCACGTCCATTGACCTTATAGGATTTGATGCACGTTAATATAAAAACAATTTTTTTAGATAAAAGAAACATTGTTTTTTTTTGCGCAATTACAACTTGAAAGAAAAAATTGTTCAGTTTATTTTTTAATAGAAAAAAAGTATTATTTTATTTATATTTCTTTCAAAACCACACTGTATTGGTGTTTACAGTAATAAATAACATATTGGTTTATAGTCATGTTCAATTCAATTATCACAATTTGTTACATTTTATCCGAAACAAACTATTGTTTTGTTAACATTTCAATCAAAATACAGTGGCTTACAATTATTTTAAATAATATTGTTGGTTTCTTCAAACAATGTTAATTAAAAAATGTACTATTTGAAATATTTTTTTTTTTATATATTTATTTATATAATCATAGAAAAAAATTATTACTGAATAAATAAATAACATTGTGAGAGTTATTTTTGACTGGTTGAAGAAAAATACATTTTTTCAAACAAGAAGTTCGGAACAATATCAACAGAGAATTTAGTAATAAAAGCAAACAAATTTGTTTGATTGTCATTGCGATTGGAGGTAGACGAATTTCTGTGGTCGCGACAGCTGATGCTTGCCTGATCGATTTCGTCTTGATCGGTCAACTACGTATGAATTCGGGCGTTTCCGGTGCCAGCCACGTCTTCATTTGTCCGATATGATCGGCTCACAACTCGGTGATGAAAAGTATAAAACAAATAAGCCGCCAATACTCGGCACCCATAAATATATGCTCTTGCACAATCGTAGCATTCCAATGGCGAAGAAACGATGCGCGATTTTCGTACGCTTGTCTCGATGAGTGTTATTGATGCATCAAGTGTGTCTGTTGAGGCGGTTTATTTACTTCACTTTCAATCTTACGAAAGTACGCGTAAGGCACAATACCGATTTTCATCAAATCTTTATGTGAGTTGACTTAAAATATATTTAAAAAAAACTTTTCACGTCTTTGTTTTTTGAAGGAAATTTTATTTCATTTCTACAAAGAGATCCGACAAAAGACGTTCAAATCAAGATCAGGCAAATGCCAAGAATTCAAACAAAGGATCGAAAATATTTATCGCAGATTAAGTATCTTCGTAATTTCTTTTCAGAAAATGAGAAAGGAAAAAAAAAACAGAAAAAATGTTCGAAAATATGGAATGTGTAGAAAGAAAAAAGAAAACAATGCTCAATGCCAAGGTCATGCCAATATCAGAAATCAAAGGTCATAAAAACATTTAACTATTGTTTTCATCACTACATTCGAAAACATCACGAATAATTGTTTAAACGAATTTCTGAAAAAAAAAGAACTGAAAAAAACATAGTTTCATCAATATTTCATAACCCGTACCAATCCCTAGGGTTTCGAAACAGATTAGTAAACACTTTGACGACCACAGCTGAGTTTATTGAATCAATTGCTTAGCTCCTTGTATATTCAACCTCGTGCAAGCTAACGCAAACCAATAATTATTATTTATAAAGTACTTGAACATTATCGAATATCGCTTGACCTTCTATTCACTTCCAAGTTCCTGTTTCAAGTTGAAATAAAACTTCTTCACGAGCAATTATGCCAAAAAAGTTTAGTGTTTATTTCGAAATATTTATCAAATAAGGTTAGGTCACCCTCATTCTACTCACCTGAGATCCTTCCCAGTTTATGTCGGTAATGCAGTCTCAAATTGTAACCGACGTAGCCGCATGTGTGCGCCCCCAAACTATGCCCGATGCAGTGTATCTGCGATGGCGAAATTTTTCCAGTTTCTATTATTTGCGACGTTATCCGGGCTGTCATGGCGCCTACCAGTCTGGTGTTCGCCACGGCCTGGGTATACGGAGGACCAGCGCCTACGATCCAATTAACTACCATCACATTCGCATTTTCACGTTTCAAAAGCTCCTTCATCATATCCTGAAAGCGTCATTTTTGAATTGAATGTTTGTTTGCGTTCAATATTGTTATGTCATTGTTCACAAAAAAACAAAACAAATTAAACTTCATTAGACCAACAATACTAGGATATTAAATGTTCAGTTGGTGAACATTGACTAGGTTAGGTGCTCGGTCAATAAAACAGGTTTCCAAGATAAGAGGTTAGAGATTCAGTTGATAAAACAGATTTTGGAGGCAGAGGTTAGGGGATCAGTCAGTAAAGTAGGCTCTAAAGCTTGAACTAAGGTGTTCAGTCGATAAAATAGACTCTAAAGTATAAAACGTTATCATAGGTCGATGTTCGGTCGGTAAATAGATGGTTAAGTTAGAGGTTAGGGGTTCGGTCGATAAAACAAATTTTAAAGTAAGAGGTTGCGAGCTCAGTCGATACAACAGACTGTAAAATCATAGGTTAAGACTCCGGCAAAACAAAATTGTAGAATAGAAGTTACTATATAAAAGCATTGTGCAAATGTTTGCCAAGTTGTGTAACAAAAATAATATAAGGAATAAACTAAAATTTGTAAGCAATGACAAAATTATGGTTGCATTAGATATTATCATCTCACCACAACCCATGTTTTATTGCCGTTATCCAAATAGCCATGTATAATTAGATAGAGATTACGATCGCTAAGTAGAGGCGAATTCCGAATGGTATTTAAATTATCGATAAATAATGCGTTAGGCTCATCGATGTTGTTGCGGGTGTACAACATGTAACGAGGATTCACATGGTCCGGTCGTGCTGGAAACGTTGATACTGGCCTATTTTCCCCCGACCATGGAGCTCCGATGTAAAAACATCCGTACGGCTGGTAACATCTCCACATGTACCACTCTGGTTCAATCAGTTATTTAAATGTCACTTTTAATTCCGCGCCAAGTTTAACAAATGATTTTCATTTTAGTTTTTCACAACAATTCATTAGTCTTCACAATTCTAACCTCAAAAACATCATTTCCAAATTCTATTTCGATTCATTATTATAAACTGAAAGTTTAAAAAACTTACGAATGTTCAGATAATATAAACAAAGTTTTCTAACCTGAATACTTTTTTCTTAAATAATTAAAAATTATAATTAATTCCAGAAAAAGATTTTGAATTTTAAATACTTTTTGGAGCAGTGGATAAGAGCGTAAACTCTCACCCCAAGAACGTGGGTTCAATTCCCAATCATTGAAACTTTTTTTTACATGTATTATCTAATTATTTAATCTTATAAACAATTACAAAATTATTTATAAACAAAATAAACACCATGAAAGTCAACATCAAGAAAACTTTAACATCTGTAATTGACAGTTTTCTTATCGTCCGAAGAATTGAATATCTTCGGAAGGAGTTTTACATTTTGTGCCAGCCCCTGGCGTTTGATTTCCCCTCGCATTCGTCATCGGGTAAGTTTCTCAACCGCCAGGGGACACAGCGTGAATTCCACAAATACTCCGACACGTGTAACCGATATTTATGCCGACAGCAAAAAAAAAAAAATTCACATCAAATCACAATGGCACCCCGTGTGATTCGTCACCTGCGCATAATCTGTCGAATTAGTTGAAATAATGAAATGTTGCTTTTCTCCATGGGAGTTAAATTTAAATATTCCATCCGGGTTTTACATATCCGCTTTTGCTCATGTGCATTTACCATTGACCGAATTTCACTCGAAGCACATGGATGCCCGTTTCCGAGAGGTTATCGGCGCGCAACAGATAACCGAATGATCATCTGCAAAAACCTCATGTTGTTTTGACTTGAACGCGACACAATATTGTTTGTTGCTTACTCACACGTGACTATACCATGTGGGATGCAACTTTCCGCATTCAAAGTTCGCGTCAAATTAACATTTTCCCACAATAATTTGTACCCGTAAATTTTGCCTTTTTACTTTCAATTCAAAATGATTCGTTCAAAAGTTTTTTTTTTTATCATTTCATTGTTTTTACTGTAACGTCAAGTCTTATGATAATTATTAGTAAAAATAAATTGTTTAACTACTTCCAAGTTGTGAAACCCTAAATAATGTATTTGAGTAAAGCTCGAAAAAAAAAAAATTTTTTTTTATTTTTTCTTTTTTTTACCATCCTCGAAGTCAAATTTGTTATCTTTCTCCTCAGGCGAAAGTGTGGTGGTGCTGATGTCAAAATTTTCCGTGGTTGTATTATTTGGTAGTTTAGCCATCATGTTGGCTGTGTACATTAAAACCAGAAGCGTATCGTTGAGAAACATATCCAGTTTGCTCTGAGAACTCGAGGGAAAAAAGTAAATAGATGAAAAACTCGCGAACACTTGTCGATCATTCAATTTTTAAACATTTGCGAAACTCTTCACAGCCTGCGGGCGGCTCAAAAAAGTCGCTCGAGTTTGTTTAAGTTTAGTAATACTATTGATAATACGTCGTTGAATTCGGAAGGACGAGGCGACGAAAATTGTCCGGTCCGCTCGCTGCTTAGTTTCGGCGAGCACTGCAGCCAACGACATCCCCCAGTCGGCACAAAAATCTATTGACGTAAGTTAAGCTTATCGGACGCGACCAAAAGAACTCTCGCGTTTATTTATAAAAGCCGCAATCAACGATGATGTATTGTAATTCTGCAATTACGCCGGTTCGACTCGCAATATTCGACCCGGCCTGTTATCTGAGCCAGACGTGCAAAACAGAGGGTTGACGTAGGCAAAAATCTTAACAGACATCAGCAAAACGTTCTACACTGTTTTTCGCGAACGAATTCCAACGTAAGATGCCTCCAAAAATACGCACATAATTAAACGAAACGCTATCCAAACTTCATTTCAACGTGTTTTGAACGTTATTTGAACCTTTCCATGTGTCCATTGATAGCTAATCTTTTGTACCGATTTTCTCACAATATCACAGCTTTTTTTTTTTCTAAAAATTACTGTCCAAATTACTTTTAAATATTTTAAACGTGTTTAAAGCGTTAGTTTGAAAATAAAAAAAGTATTGCTACTGAAAATGAAAACGTTGTTTAAAGCTCATTCAAACGTGATTTGAAAATTTCAAATTTTCAAGTCATAACTAAGTGTTTTGACTAAATTATAATGGAACTTGGAATAAACCAAGTTACTTCCAAGTTACACTAAAAAAACACGTTTATTAAACGTTGTTGCTAAAATTAAAAAAGAAAATCATTTTTTCAATGTTTTTGCAAAAAGTTGTAATTAAAGTTCAACGATAAGATGTTTCTCGCGGAAAAGCATTGGAAAATCAACAAATCGATTTGTAACTCAATTAAAGGAGGGATTCAACTTGTAATCTAAGCACCGTCTAAAAACTAGTTTAAGTATACGTATCATGACCACTACGGTTTAATATACTTAGACACTTGAAATGGCAGCTCCTTCGGATAAGACGTATAAAAAAGGTCTGCTCCGATGTTTTGCTGCAACCTAAATGCGCAGAAGAACCTTAATTACATTACTGCTATGATTATTCAATTGCATTTCTACTGAATGCATTAAGTGCATCCGAATAACTCAAGATAACAAAAAAAAACAATGTGTTTCGTTACACATTTTTGGGCGTATTAAAATTATTTTTTTTGTTCGGGGCTTTTTAAAGTTAATTACTTAGATCGTTATACTTTTATTTTCAGAATTGCATTAATTGATTGATATTATGTTTTGATGAACATTTATAATCCAATATTAAGTACAGAGCCCCTCGTCATGTTTGAGAAATTCGATCTCGAAAGGAGGAAGTTTCTGTTAATCTTGTTTCGTTGTGCTTTACAACTGAATCAGTTGATTCGCTCAAACATTATTATAATTGCCGTCACGTTTAAAGCGGGGCCATCTTATTCAACCCAGATGATAATTTGTAGTGATTTGCAAACGGTTGGAATATAATCTCGATGTGAAAACTTTTCATTTTCGTAAAGTTCGTTCAAACCTATAAATCTATATATAATTATGTTTTGCCCACTAGAAATAAATGTGAATGAAGAGCAAGAAGAAGAAAAATATTGTTCCAATCAAATTTGACGGTCGTTGGAAATGAACAATATTTAATTTCTATTTCTAATCGTCGAAACTTAGACAAACAACTGTAGATCCGAAGAAAGGTTTCACACATGTCAACTTTTTTTCTCTCTGTGACTATCTCGAATGTTTTTTTTTTTTTTTTGATTATTAAAATAACACACAATGCAGTTATTTTTTTGGTCAAGTTTTTATCCTTTCAATTAAAGATTAGGAATATCACCCGCGAAGAAATCGTGTTATACACTTTATTAATTTGAGGTTATCAATTCAGCGACAAAAAATTTGCGAAACGCACCATTAATCACTGTAGACAATAAGTGAACTTGAATTTAAAATTGATGAGTCATAAAATTTCACACCCATCGGTGATAAAAAAAAAACCGAACGTTTTGTTTTCGTTTCGTAATTCAATTGGAAGATGACGGTCGAGTGTTAACTTTGTTTGGCATAGGCGGTTAAAAAATTAAACGTGGCGACGTAAGCGTGATACTAAATTAATCTTGACATGTGCTTTTGCTATCGGCCGATACGCAAATTATCGCGCTAGTTTATTTTTGGCTCTGAGAAAAATGGAAATTTGGTTGAAACAAGAATAAACTTCATCATCTCTTTTCAGCTAATTTGTTTGCTCTCGGGGCTTAAAATTAACTTCATATTCATCTGTGACGTTATACATAGATGATAAGATTCGGAATTTATTTTTTTTTTTAATTTGTTTTGTTCATTTTTGTTAATTCCATTATTTAAAACATCAAGGAATTCAAGACAAGGATCATGTCGAGGTAAAAAGATAAATAATTGCCAATAAGAAACTTCTTTTACTGCAAAAGTCGAATTTTTACGACTTTCCAGATCCACTTTTATCCTCATTGGAAGAGTGCTCTTCCTTTGTAGAAGCGTCGGAGTCCTTTGTTTGGAGTCGCGTTAGAGCAATTGACATCGTCGATACATACATAGTTCATTAAAGGTCAATTAGTTAGCCAATTTACGTATAGCTCGAATTAAAAAGTCAAAAACATATAATGAGACAAATTTGCGAATGAGCGGTACAATTAGTCGACAACAAAGATTCTCATTTTGCCTTTTCCCATCAGATCGGGGTCGATTGCGTTAACGAGCTCTGTCTATACTTTTTCGCGGAAATCTCAATCTCCCGAGCGCAGGCGGCACGCGACAAACACGCGGATTTCTTTGAACTCGGCCGCTCCCAGACGTTTGTTGGAAACTCTTAATGCAGGCGATTTATCTCGAAAAAGTTGAAAATGAAAACGAGAAATCGGATGTCGATGTTTATCCCACTCCGTTTAGAGATCAGGAAATGGTATTACCTGTAGAACTTACATAAGTACGGCAATCATGTGGTCATGCTCAGGATAGTGTAATTGGTACATTCACGTATTATTATTAAACATTACAAATTAGAATCATTTTGTAAATATGTGGCCATTTTTGTGGCACGATTTTTTTTTGTACCATCGCAAACTGATATGTGGTGATTATGTGAATCACAAAGATCACTCTGTGATTATAAATTTGTGATGGAACAAGATGAGTTTTGTGTGATATCTTGTGTTTGTGTGAATTTATTTGACTCAACTCAATTTGTGCGATTTCATGCTCGATTAACCGAAATTGTGTGAGTTCGTGTGATGAACTCAAAGTGAGTTTGTATGGTTTTTGATAATCCAGGATAACCAAAAGCGTTGGCCAAATCTAAACAAGCGTTCTGTAGC
Organism: Trissolcus brochymenae; assembly: GCA_030523145.1. Lineage (NCBI taxonomy): Eukaryota > Metazoa > Arthropoda > Insecta > Hymenoptera > Scelionidae > Trissolcus > Trissolcus brochymenae. The sequence goes on along the minus strand of JAQQRF010000287.1, from coordinate 82,508 downwards.
TGCCGAACGTGCATACAAACACCTGTAAAATCATCTCCCTGTTACTCCGTGGCACACCCGCAAGTTGCATTTACCAAGGACAAACAAACGATAAAAAGAGGATACGGGCTATCACCTGACGGTGGTTTCACAGAACAGGGTTCGGTGGCTTTGTGAGCTGCAAGCGAACACCATCGGACAGAAGGTGCGGATGAACATCGAGCGTTGAACAAGCCGCACGAAATTAACACATTGAAGCCCCGTGGCGACCTTTGCAGCTGTCTATGAATGGTGGCTTCTGTTGTTGCGACGTTATAATGGGGGCCCATCGATCCATTGTGCGGGGCTGTTTCGGAAAACGACACGCCACCCCGGTTTCCCAAAATGACACCTCTGCGTTCCTGTCGGCCTAATACATTGCACCCAGTTTGATTTGACAAAACACACCAACCCCTCGCTGGGGGTTGCAGTCTCCGGGTCAGCTTGCCGCATACCTATGACCTCCAGCTCTTGGACAATTCTAGACGCTTGGTAGGCGCTTGGTACTTGCGTCGTCTAGTAGGTTCGATCAACGAACCCATCTCCCCTTTATAACTATGTTTATATTGTAACGTGCACAGGGGTACTTGGGGGTTTCCTCGTCCTTCGTCCGCCTCTTGGCAACCCCTGCTCGCCTGTTACAATGCCCTATCAATTTCCCATTCATGAAGGCACCGACTCGTAGGGTGCCGTCTTCGCAATAGGGTCGACCTCATCTCATTCACGACCCCGACGTATAATAAAGCTGCGCACAAAAATGACCACTGTTGAATATTGAATCGACATTATTCCGAGCATCTGAGTTTGCCCAACCGTCCGATGTTGGTCGGCTGAATAAGCACTCCGACTAGCGATCTTTAAAACCAACCCCAAGAGGCTTTTCACGGCTCTCCCAACACCGCTTTCCGGATTGTTTATTTGCGTACATCCAAAGTTCTGGATTTCAGACGTTTTACCGTGGTGAATTATTAATTTACATTGAGAGCTGCAAAAACTTTTTAGGTGAAAATAAAGGAAAAAAAAAAAAAAAACGGACGCTATAACCGCCCACGGGCAGGAGTTTATATACGTGATGTTTATCGTAAAAATTGAATCAACGATGCAAGGGGTTGTTACATTATTTATATGCAAATGGGCGGAGTTAATTTTATGAGAAAGTTTATCAGTCGGTCATTTGGGGTATGATTAAGTGTGGCTCTCCAGCAAATGTAGAAGGCGGTTTTCCGAAACGCGGACGGTATAACTCAGTTTCAAACTTTTTTGCTCAACGCGAATCGTGGAGGGGAAAAAAAAAAATAAATTACTTTTATTGGAACATAAAAGTATCCTTATAGAATTTCACAGATGAAATGAATCAAATTCAAAGCCCCGTCTGATACAAAAGAATAAATCATTCCACGGACTGGATTAACATCGTAAAATTCGCTCCCGTGAGTGGACAAAAGATTATATATGACTCTATCGAGTTTCATTTTTTTAACGATCTCAGAACAATTTTTTTTTCAACAATCGAAATATTAATAAATTGAATAGTCATTGAATGGAAGCCAAATTAAATTACAGTTTAATAGTAGATTTAAAGTGGGATCCCAGTATTGTATTGTTAATAACCTTAAACGATGAAAGATGAACTAATTATTGAGCCAAAAAGGTATTATTTAAATTAATTAATTGTTTTCATTAATTTTGTATCAAATTTAAGTTGAAAAAAATGTTCCCTCAAAGGGTGGAATTAAGTTGACAAAATTAGTTTCATCATAAATTTGTATACAGTTGGGATTTCACTTTGAGCAATATTTTAACGTGTAACATACGATTTGACTTGACAAAGAGGTTCAAGAGGTGTATACCTGTAGGGTTCGTACCTTCTTCGGGAGGCTTCTTGCAACTTTCTGGAATCCTGTTCGTGTTACAGTGCTTTCAATGTTAACCCTTTTTGGTTTGTAACTTCGCAACTTGTTTAAATGCCATTAATGTACACCTCTTAAATAAGATGTAGTTTCGTTGTAAACCCACAAATTAAAGAAGCAGAACAATCACGTTTTTTTTAACAGGGCACCATAAGTGTTGTGTTACTTCTGCCCTCGAGAAATATTTTTTTTTCTTTCTTCCAAAATAAGAAACGAAAGAGAAACAAAACAGTAAATAAATTAACTCGATAAATTCTAGAAAAATAAAATAATTTTGGCGATAATTTGTTCATTAAATCAAAGTCAAATTAGCCGATGGCCTTTAATGATTTGGCCGCTAGCAAATTGCATTATGTAATAAACATTCATATTGATGTCGATAGGTTGATTATTATTGTTTTATTGGACAGACAGAATTCAATGAAACATACACAAGCATTATTGTAAAACGTTCGTTCACTTCTGTCAATTGCAATGTTCGAAAATATAAACAAATTATTACATAATCGGATTCAAATGTACAACGATCCAAGTTCCGGCGTACTTGAAATTTTGAGCCTTATGCCCTACGAACCTACTCATGCCTTATGTAATCCTGCGACGATAGCCCTTTTGGGCCTTAAGGGCCCAACTGACCAGGTAAAAACCAACGTCGAGTTTCGACCCCATATAATTCCCAAACAAAATATAACATAGAAACCAAAATCTCAAAACATTTTATTCTTGTTTTATAAACAAATACTCGAGTTGATTCAATTTGATATAAAAAAAAGAACCATTAAATGAATGTTTACTAAAAAATATTGTTTTTGTTTGTTTGTTGTTGATTTTGTTAACTCCAGGTTTGTTCCGGATAAAAATTTTGGGCCGAATGAATTGGCTCGAGGCTCCTAAAAGTATCCTAAATTGATGATAATTCCCTGTTAGACTTTGTGAGCAGTTTGACTTTCACTTTTGCTGAACCCTCCTCGCAGCCATAGCCTGTGACCTTCAGCCACAATCAAGAAGGACACCCGTGAAATCTCACTTCCACCGTCGAGTGTCCACCTTTTCCCCACCACTCACTTTTGCATCAATCTGCAAAATCAAATCCAACCCGTCATTATAAAATGCAAAAACCTTCAAATCCCCTTTCCATCAATCACAAAAATTTGAACCCAACAGTCAAATTAATTATCAAAACACGAAAATCAAACGATAAACACCGATTATATTCTACCCCTCATCTTCCCCAACATAAATAAATATTATTTAATCAAAAAACCGTGCAAGACTCGCGAAATTGATCAAAACGCGAAACGAGATAAAAATAACAAACGTACCGCTGTTTTCGTCATAACGACAGAATTCATACGAAAACAAACAAAAGAGAAATACTCGAAGTAAACAAACCGCTGTAGCGGCGGATTGTTATGCGGCTTCCCAAGAAAGGCGCCGGTTGGTGTTTACGCCAGGCACGGCTGTGTTATTTCGAAATTTTTTTTTTTTTTTCAACCGAGGCCCTAAGCGGTTATTTTGGAAGGTCAAAATTGCCGAGGACAAGGCCCTCGAAGGGCATTAGCCGTCCACCAGTTGGGCTGTTATGGTTGCCTAGTAAAAGTGCGTAGGCGTATGCCCTTTAGGGTCGAATAATGGCTTCAGTTTTTATGGGTTCGTAAAGAAGGGTCATTCCGCATCTCTCATGACTACGCGGCGCGACAGTAACGCCGCCGGTTGGCCTTTCGCCACTCCTGGACTCCTGTTGCGAGCGTTTATCTATAAAACAGCTACACTGCAAGATGGCGTCGACGATAATCGCTGGCCCACATGCTAATGGCGATCAGTGTCCGTGGGAGAGTCGCCCGAATTGAATACTAATCGGGTTTAGGGCAGCAGTCATTAGGACGACATGTACCGGCGGAGGATACGTGGATCTGCAACATGCCAACATGGTGGTTATCTTGGATCAGCCGGCTGACGTACCCCATTTTTGTGGACCCCATTTTGAGGCGTTGCCCGAGTTTCCTGATCAGCTCCCGACAGCTGCGATCCTGGTCAAGGCTTTTGTCCTCGGCTTAGAATCCACGCCGCTGCGATTAGAAGTCTATGAGAAAGTGCCATTGGCGGAAACGGAACGACGGTTACGGTTTTGTTTTTGAGGTTAGGGAGCAACTTGACGGACACTTTGAAAAAGGGACAACTTTTGGTCACGCTTCAACGGGCATTGTTTACTTGGAAAGAATTTGGACGGAGGTTATACGAAGGGCTTGTTTGTTTGCGGGAACGAACTGTCACATTTGTTCTACAATTTTCTGAATAAAAATATTCAAATTTCATTATAAATCGTTAGTGCCCTGTCAGCAAGATTTATGAATATGTTGCGTAAACTATTCATCAATGCTATACAACAAATTTATGCAAATCTAACTCTGAAGTATCCCTCTTCAATTTACATCAATTTTATATGAAAAACACAATATTTTAAATTCTACAAGTTTTAAAAAACGTAGAAATTATTTTTTATTTAAATCTTCCAACGAACAATGTTATTTAATTGTGCTGAAAATTCTTCCATGTTTGCAGAATCACGTTCTTCTTATTTTTGTATTATTTTTATATTTTTTCAGAAAACAACAGATATTTTACGGGAAATTTGTCAACTTTTCCGAAAATTATACTGATTATCCAAAAAATCTAAAAAATGTAAACTTCTGCAAGACTTGAAACACAGCTTTCATAAAGATATGTAAACTTGTTCTACAAAATGTAATAAAATTAATAATTTCTCTTTTCATGATTGATTATATTTATTATTTTACTTTATTCGTGGTTTCAACTTTCATTACGTTTTAAAATTTATAACTCATTTATTTAACATTAACTAATAATTATTAACATTACAGTTTTATTAGAAGTTAAATTGCACAAAACTATGAAAATATTATAAGTTTAAACTGTTTGATTATATCATTGCAGGAATTCGGTAGTCTTTTATAACAAGCTGGAGTCGTTTTGAGAGTTAAACCAAACGGCATTGGTTATTATTTAAATATGATTCGTCCAGAACACAAAACGTATCCCTGGTGCTCAATTTGCGCAAACCATGTTTTGTAGGATTATTCAGAACTTTACATGATCGAGTGCAGTAACTGTTTGAACGTCAGGTCCCGTTGAAAACAATTTGGACAGAAATTGCACGGCGGCTTCCAACGTATGGTTTTGTTATTGTTGATTTCGGTATAAAACGTTTGAGAAAATTCAATACGCAGTGTTTGGCCAATTGCACAAACAATTTCTTATTTTCAGTGAATGTTTTCATTGAACGTGGCTCTTTTTTTTTAATTAATTTTAATCATTGTTTCATGAGCGAGATAAACGAAGGACCATCAGAAATAGTTCGAGCGACGCGTCTCTGTAATTTCATTCGAGTTAATAATTTGTGCAAATAAAATTGCAACCTTTTATATAGCATTCCCGTCCCGTTGCAATCGCGCTCTTAAAGCTTTTAAAAGCATTGTCCTATTAAATAAATAAAAAGTCATTTAGAAGTTTCGCAATATGAATAAAACAATGAAAAACGCCAACAATGAAATCATTTCACTTCCAAAGCATGAGATATGAAATTGTAAAATAAAATATTTTCTATACCAGTCGGCTAACGTAAAACTTAAAAAGCAATTGAACACAGAACCACTCGAGGCTTTTTTTTGTTTATTTTAAAATAATTGTTTCCCATTTTTATTCACTTTTCGTTCGTCAGTTGTATTACAATAATATTAACAATTTTTTTTTGTCAACTAACAAGTGTCGATTTGTTAAACAACGATGCTTTTTTATACCTCGCGTGTTTTCATTCATGACTATTCTGCATATGAGATAATACTGAGCCTAATATTCACTTTTTTGAAAATATCGCACACGTGGAATCAGGAAACCATGTTGAACGTGAGGTTCTTCGTGGCGCATCCTCTACCCGACGAATTGACCCAGGAAATAAGCTTGAGTATCATTGGTCGAAAAGCCACTCGGATTGACGATAAAGCAGCACTTAACAGAAGGTGAGGGAAGACAAATCGCGTGGATGTCAATGTTATCAGGGCACAATGAAATTGCCATAGGGTGCGTCCTATCGTCATCGTTGACGTGATTTAATTATTTACTTATTTTGTCAACCTCACTTATATTTTATTAATCCAACACAAATTATAATCCGTTGAGAGATGTCGAGGTGTAAGACAAAGTTGGCCGATGTAATGCAAACAATGACAGAATCAAAACCGTCGAAACATTCTTTTCCCTTTGAACATCTCCCTTTTGAAGTAACATCTACATTTTTTTTTTTGTTCAGAAGAATCTTGCACTCAAATTTGGTAAATTATAATGCCGAACTTTTCGCACTGTGACGAGGCTTTTGAATGTTTCTCTCTTTTTGTTTCGTTAATAAAAATGTCCCCTTTATAACGCAACTTTACACTTTGGGAAAAGGAAGTTTCGCGGTCTGGACGTCACGTAAATGCTTTGAAACTGCCATTAGGTTTTGCGGAACAATTGTTTCGCAGACAATCCCAGGGGCAGTTTCAAAATACAAAATTCAACTCACGGCGAAGAATTTTGCCGCTTATTTAAAATGTCATTTGCAAATCCTAGATAATAAATCAAAATTAACTGTTAGGTTGAATTTAAAGGGAAAAATATTAAAACGGGGGGGGGGGGGAATTTTTTTTTTTTTTGGGAACAACGGTTTTTCAAATTTGAAGCTTTTTCGTGCACTTTTGTAGGTAGTTCAACTTTTCAAACATAGATGACAAATTATTCTAACTCTACCGTGATTCTTCACTCCTTGCACGCAATTTTATACAAATCATTCCCCGTTCATAATACCCTGATAGGAAATATGACAAACTGCTGATTGTGATATGCGTCTGAGATATTTATTACTCCTTTCTCGAGTGTTTCAAAGCTTCTGATCTGTTCGGTCGTTATATTATTTTTAACCAGCTTAAGCACCATAACATTATTTAGTTACTGTTTTGCATTTTCAGTCATGCACAAAAATAAATTCAAACTTTTTCAATTATTTACTTCACTTTGTTTCAGACAAAGAGATTAAGTGTGGAACTGCAAAATTAAACGTACTATTTTCAGATTCACATTTTTCATTTTTTGTTTTTGACACAACCAAAAAAAAAAATAAAACTTGTCCATTGGTCAGCTTATCATTTTACTGTGGAAAAATGTTCTTTAATGTAATTTAAAAAAAGAACTTGATGATTATGAGATTTTAATTTGATACGAAACTGAATTTTTTTAATAAGAAAAATTTCTGAAAAGAATTTGTTAAATTTGATTTAAAAAATGTCATTCTTTCTAATCACAGAGGTATTAGGTTGGCACGTTGCAGTGGTAATGTACCTAACACAACTATTAGTAAACTATTAAGTGCTTAGAACAGTGCAGGAGTTGTGTGCACTCGCACGCCGGTACTAGAAAATTGCAACTCACTCGAGCGGACTTTATCATGGAAACATAACGTCGCAGTACGAATTTCAATCTGATCGCAACAAATCGGACATAGACAAACCGGAATTAAATCGATCGTAAATTACATCACCGAACATTTTTTTTATTTATCTCTTTTGATGATTCCCCTTGTCATTTTTTTTTAAATTGTTATTCCCTTTTTTATTGTTTTTTTTTTTTTTTCAAGTTTAGTTTCCTGTTTCATTGACAAATCCAATTAAAAGACTTCTGCACAGCTCTCTTGAACAAATATCGAAATGGTTTTATATTTTATTTGTCGCTCATGATTGTCACAAAACGTATCGCCCACCGAGGACGAACGAATTTCGAGATAACTCGACTTGATGAATTTGAGATGTAAATCAAATTTGAACGCGGGTCTTGCAGCCTCCTGATCATGCTGTCCTAATACCGTTGACATCTGTGCGATTTATCTTTCTTCAGCCGGGACAAATTGAATTGGTTGAGCCAATTTACGTAACCCTTTGAGTGCTGATGCGAGAATAATTCTTCTTGTTTTGCTTCTATTGATCGAAACCCTTGGACGCCATTTTTGTCTCAGACTGAAGAAACATTCAACATAATCGTTTAATTTCAAACAAACTTGGAAATTATAAAACAATATATCTATTCAAATTTCATTCTATTTCGACGTTACAATTGACGGAAAGAATATAGTTGCAAATGTATAAATAAAATCAGCTGTATTTTAATTACAAATGAAAAACCGTCTGGTTTATGTTCCCGTTTTCGTTTTTCGTGTGAGAAAGTCGATATTTTTGCTATCAATGTCTTGAACTTTTGAAAACGCCACGCTAAGACAACACCTCATCTCGTGTATGATTTCCTGATAGTGCGTGCGGTCGCTACGTGAAAAAAACTGTACACGTCTGACGAGACGTGACAGGTGTAAAGTGCAGGTTGCAACGAGCGCTCCAAAATGACACCGTGCTTGTCAGCTAATAATGTTACTTTCATGTTTCAAGAACATTCGCTATCGACTGCTAAGTATGGTTCCCTAGTAACGTCCACGTCTAAACATTTCGAATCGGAACTAAAATTTATGAGTATCGCTGTTAAGCTTGCTGACAAAAAAAACTTCGCCCAGTAAAAATTGATCTCTTCGTTTGAACCTGCTGCTCATGAGCTGCAAAATTTTAAACAAGAATATGTTATTACAAGTTTATTTTTACAATAAACAAAATAATCATTTCTCCTTTATTTTTTATTTCGTTTCTGTAGTTGAAAAAAAAAATGCAAGTTGGAAATTGCCTTAACCTCAAAATCATATTTGTGGATAATTCATAAACTTAAGTTTAAAATTAAACTGAAAATGTTTCAGACGAAGATTTTTAAATGGGAAATAAAACGGAATTGTATTACTTATGAAAAATTAAGTTTGAGGTTAATTTCTAAAATAATCTGAAAATGATTCATGAGGTGAATTTTTTAAATTGCAAGTGAAAAAAATAAATGTTCAACATTTCATTTTATTTTAAATATTCAAAGGTTGGAAATTTGAAGTTGATTCGTAAGAATAACCTAAAAAGTTACATTTACATGACATGTTTTTTTTACACGAAAAAATTTAAAATTTTAATATACATTGTAAATTTTAGATGTAAACTTCCAACTTTGACTGAGTAATTTGAATCAAACAAAAGCTACAATATATGAATATTAGCTCGGATGATAATAAAATGATAACATTAATTTCCCAAACATTCATATAATAAAATGTCGACCAGCCAAACGACGAACATAATTACATCTTCAAATAAACAATCATTCCTTTTCGATGAATTATTTCAAACATTCATATCCACTTTTTGGAACGAATTTTATTCGCTCACAGTGTTATTTCAACATTGAAACATTTAAAATACCAAATGTTAAAAATATACATTTTAATTTAAATTTCTGTTCAATTCATTTGTTGGTTTCATTTTATTTTGCAATCATTACAATTTTTTCAACTTTCAATTTGATCATTTTGAACGGATTTTCTTCTGAACAACACCTTTCCTTGCACATTGCGTTTAATTCCATGTATGCAGAGGTAGTTGAGAAAAGATGTCTGCTTTTAAGACCGACTTTGGGGTGCGGGAGATGAAATTTCGTTTCTCGACGACATCGTAGGCAAATGTCTTGAGAATTGGTCTAAGAAAACTGAGGACAATAGAGTAACTCCTCCGCTTCACAGGGTAATATGAGCTTCAAGGAAATGAAGTTTGCGTGACGACGCACCCTGACGGCTTTGTGACTCATATGATCGTGTCGCAATTGCGGGGGCCCTTAACTCACTTCGAGAACAAAAGAATCATCGAACATCGTAACAGGATAGTATGGCGTGCGACCCTACACTTTCGGTTGTCTAAAACACATTTTCAGACCGAGTCGTCTGACATTTCTGAAATGCTAAAAAATCTTGCGCTCTCATATCCAAACTTATTAATCAATTTTACTTTCCACTCTAAAATGTTCTGTGAAAACACCGAAGATAGTCTGCTAACTTGGAAGAAATGTTGAAAACTATTTTCACCTCAATTGAAATTGTTCAAAAGCTCAAAGTCTTATTAAAATCAAAATTAGATTATACAAATGCAGAAAAAAAGAAAGCGCACAATTTCTCTGAGATAGTCCATTTGTTTACTGCTAATAAGTTTGCCGGTAGTTTGTTTGAAATTAATTCACGTACGTCTGTTGTGTCATTTAAAGTAAAATTTCAACGAAGAAATGTTGACATTGACAGCAACTATGACAGCAAATTTTTCGTTTATTAAAATTGAAATTCAAATAAAAGGCGCCTCGATGAAATTAACAAAACGAATATATCCCATCAGAGAGACTTCTGACTTGACATTTTTTCACTTCGCCAATCCCTGATTATGAGTTTGTTTCTTGATAAGTAATTTTTTGATTTGACTTCCAATTGGTTCAACCGATTCAATTTGGATTAAGCCAAAGAAACAAAAGGTAAATAAATAATAAAGATAGCCAGAGGGCGCCTTTTCATCAGTAGAAAAAATGTGCAACTTTTTGTGCAATATACAATTTATAATTTACATTTTCATATAGCACAAAAACAATTGTGAGAGTTGTGAAAAAGTGAAAACAAAAAATTAGAACCAACGAAAGTGGAAGAAAATAAAGGTTGGTTTTTCGTTGCAGAGGGTGCGGTGTCTCATGAGATTGTGATAAAAAGGCGTACGGAACAAAGCGAGTGACAAGTACGGGCGGACAAAGGTGATGGTGAAAAGGGGAGAAACCCGGTGGCGGAAGAGCAGAAATAGAGAAGGCGCATTCGTAAAGTCGCAATGCCGATTGAGCTCCCTCGTAGTCTGCAGCCCGGATAGAGTTTCTATGACTGTTCTGTCGCCGCCCACAACCCTTTGGCCGTTTCGCGCGTTTTGCTACGATTTCTATGCTCCGCCCGTGGCGCGCTAATCCCACCTCGCTTACTATCGGGTCCGACTAATGCTCTCGGGCAGGGACGTCGATCGGGCCTCGGTATGCTTTCAGGTGACCTTGAAACAGCACTCAGAGACCCTCGGCCTTCATAAACTCCTGGTTGATGTCACCGCGTGCCTTTTAAGCGTGGCTGCTCATGCGTAACGCCACTTTCGACTTTGCCTTTGATCGCCAGTCACCGCCAAGGGCATGCCGCGCGTGCCACGAATCGTCCACTAAATACCAACTTTCTTATTTTCGCGCCCTTTGAGCTTCCGTGCTTTTGTGCAGCGAAGCTTTTCCATGCGTCCTAATAACCAAATTAATGTCTCCTAAATATCCCATACTTTAACAATCACCGTCCCAGTTATTTATCATTAATGTGACATTATATTTTGTCATACAAATTTTTGTCCATTTTTTATTAAAAAGAAATTTTTGTTTCGATTATTTTGTTAGTTAATTAAGAATTAACACCGAAGTGAAACGAGAGGGATCAGAATTGATTGCAGACATCCAGGTGGATATCGCAATTATGACTGATCGTTTATGCAGATTGAAAAACCATTTGAGCCATAGAACATAGTGGATCATTTTCAATCCATTGTCGATTCCGGCCAATTGGCTCTCATGTATAGACAAATCCGGTCGACTGTGTCTCTGGTATCAGAGTATACGTATTTACTCGAGTAATGTCATCCACGGTAATGGACCTGTCGAATTACTTCATCCGTTAGTTTTCATTTGTACCATAAAAGGGTCCCAATAGAATTTATAAAAAATAGATACACTCCTTTTTCGCTGAATTGTATGTTCAATTGAAACGCTTCGATTATTTTGCGTTCAATTTGGTTCTGTTGGAAAACAGTCTCTGAACTTCAATTTAAGATACTAAAAAGTTCAACCTGAAATTCAAAGGCACTCTTTGATGTTACGCTGTGAAATATTTTATCCAAAAACTGTATCTACGAAAAGTTATTTTGAAATCACTATAATCCAGAGACACTCTCAAGTTCTTCCCACCTATGTTTCTACAACTTAGAACACGCACATTTTTTCCTTTGCCACAATTTTCCTCCTTCCAAATATTGTTAGTCCATGCAAAAATTCGTCCAACAAAAAGTTTTTTCAGGAGGTACAATTTTTCGAGCCATTTTCTTCGAAGCTGAGCAGAGACTTATTCTTGCCGAGCGTCGCAAGTGTCGTGGAACGTTGGGGGAAAAAAAAGCAACAGTGACGAATACCAAGCGGGGGCCGACGTGTTTGGCTCGGACGGACATGACTAGTTTGACAATAGGCGGTGGCAGGCCAGCACTCCCCTTTGTTTGAGATTCGTGACTGCTACCACCTATCATCGTGCTATGTGTTCCTAGCATTTTCCATGCGTTTCCTTTGTTCGTAGGATTATCATTATTGTCAATTATCCGATCACGCTTGCGTGGGCGTGGCGGCGCCAAAAACTTACGGCCAACAAAGGAGGATTATCTTGCGCGCAAACACGATCTCAGGGGAGCAGGACGAAGGACGACCCGAAATTTCGGACGCTTTCACCGGCGGGGGAAGAGTGCAGAAGCAAAGGAGGAACAAAAAAAAACTTTCCCCAGCTTTTTTTCATTACCAGGAAGTCATGCGTGGGTCACGGTGTGTGATCGGCGCCCGTGTCACAGGTGAAATTGGCGCGGCCGTTTCCAATCAATCGGTTCCTTCCGCAGTTACCAGAGGATCATGAGACGCCCGGGAAAACCGAACTTTTCATCCGCAAGGAAAATGCGCGAAAAGGGGCTTTCCTCCGGCGGTTCTAAGAGTGCTCATATGGGCGCCAGACGCGGCCCAAGGAAAGGGTTAGTCGCTCAAGTGCTTTGAGTCACACATCGCCACGGGGCTGTCATAACCCGACAGAAGGTCTTCTGAAATTCCAGGGGGAGGGTGGAACCTGCGACGAAAATGTCGCGACCCCCCGGGCACGCGAAAAAAAAATGTGCTCTCGCAAGTAATTGGCGCCTGTCCGGCCGCGTGTCAGATCGATGGCACCGCAACACGAGCCGCCACCAGGCGACGAGGAGCGCGAGGAGCTCGACGCCCCTGGCCGACCAATCGAGCCGATAATTGCGAGGGCTATCGGCAGTCTATTGGTTTGATCCCCCGATCACAGGCTAGCAGCAAGCCCGCGGCGGTCGTTCGAAATTGTGTGGGCAGATCGCGCGCCTCCCTCCCCGCGGGATCCAGCTGCTCCCCCACGGTCTAATCACCACCCTGCTTTCAGCGACGAACTTAGCTAAGATCCAAGCTAAGCGCCCCCGAATTCATCCTGGATTATCACTGTCGACTCAGCCGACGCTTTCTCGTTGCCTCGGCGATGTGGCTATCGACGGTAAGGCCACTGTAGCACAAGTCAGATCTCAGGTCAAAGGCCCTGAGTCAAAACGATGTTCGATTTGTAGACGATCGGTTTGAATTGACGTGTTTATTTTAATTTCATTGTACATCTTTGTGAGAATTTCATTGAGCTGATTTTGAACTTTCGTTTTTGTCGGTTCAAATGACTGGATACGTTTTAGCAACTGTTTGAACTTGGCAAATTACGTTAACGTTTTGAAATAAAATTAATGTGCCATAATTTAAGTTCAATATCAGTCGATTGAGTTAATGAAAAAAAAAAAAAAAAACAAACAAACAATTTGCATTCTGTTTTGATATTTGTGTTGTTATTTCGTTTTAATTAGGTTACCTGATGCAGATAATCATTTCAATAATGTGCAACTCTTGACTGTTCAGCAGACAGAAGTCTTTCTCCAGTGGAGCCTTCTTTTTCTGCAATGCAGAAATTTCTATACGGATCTTCAGTCGGCGAAGAGGTTGCAACAATACTGAGATCGATTTTCACTCATTGCATCCTTGCAGGATTCGCAAAAAGGTCAAGCTGAATGATCGAAATTAATGCATCCATATAGTTTGCAAATTCATAGCTATATTAATTAGCTTCAATGGTTTCCGTTAATTGTAATACTCATTGAACTGTTCACACGAGATGAGTGATTTTGAATTGTTACTAATTGGTTGTGTAACGCTGAAGAGTATTTATATCAAACATTATATATTAAAAAAATAAGAGGAAAAGAGAGAAAGAAAAGAAATAAATATTGAAGCACAATATATTCAAAGTATCACGATGGAAATGGAATTAGGAAGAAAAAGAAAGAAAGATTAATCCGAAGGTTGGTTTGAGACGTCTGAAATCCTGTTTGAGAGTTTGTTCGTAGCTGAAGTATATCGTGGGTTATTGTCATCCGAGGTATTAATTAATGAACCCAGTTGAAAAGGCGCGAATAACCATCATTGTTTTGAGTTGTAAATAGGTTTTTGCGCCTGGCTATTAGTTGTGTCGGAGCAAGCTCGCAGCTCGGTTCCAATGATGCGAATAATTTAATCCCAAATCCAAGGGAAAGGGTTGAATAAAATATATTCACATATTCAAAGCAGGCGATCATGAACGCCAAGGTGGTGGCATGGCGGCGCTCAATGCCCCACGGGACTCATGCTCTTCTGGTTTCTCGTTTCGGTCTTCGGAAACTGTCGTTTACGCTGAGCCTTTCTCGGCCGGACGAACGAAGATGAGAGCTCCGAGCACAAGGAGAAAGGATAAAGAGGAGCCCGTGTCGAAAACGATGAAAAACGAGGCCCCCTAGGGTTGCAGCGAAAGGGTTTCTTTGTCGGGATTCCACCCACGCTTTTTTCATAGGCGAACATGCCGAGCAGGAGGCTGCAGCTCCGATCCCTGCTCGGATTCAAGGTCGGAACAATCGTGAGATAAAGAAAGGTAAAGTTGCATTCCCCAGCCAAGGTCATCGAACTAACGTTCCCTTCTAACACGATGTAACCAATAAATAAATTGTTAACTAAAATTTTATTAACATTTTTTTCCTCGTCCATTGTTTTTTTTTTTTTTTTTTATTCTGACAATGAAAACAGAATTTGTTTATAGACACTAAGGATAATTGATTGATTGGCAGACTTAATGAAGTTTTTTTTATTTGTTCTCGAGAATATCTGTGTTTGTGTAGTTTAAAATTAAAAATTTCGTCCAACTTCGTGATCTTGTGATCTTGTTTCAATACTACAAGCAAAAAAAAAAAAGTTTCGCAGAAGGCGCGTTCCAGCGGCTTCGGAACAGAGCGGCGGTTTGCATTAGAATTTCATCGTTGAATTTACCGATGAATTTCATCAGAGATTTTAACTGACATATATCACGGCTACTTGGAAAAGTTTGAACGTTAAATTTCCAAGTTAGTCATCTGGAATCGCTTTTTTTCTCGTTGAAAGAGAGAATAAATATCTTTTGAAACTAGTGCTTTAAAAAAGATCCGGGCAAAAAGAAACCGTCCAAGTTTAAAGGCACTGCTTAATTCAGAGATACTTTCCGGACTGGTGCACTCTCACATGCAAGATCAATAATCCGTCCCAAGTTGAAACATGGAGCAAAGCCACTCGATGGAACCAACAAAGAAATTGATTTCACATTTTGTTTTTAGCTACGTCATTTTTGTTATCACCATTTTTATCCGCAACATTATTTGGACGTATTTTAGAGTTCAGTTTGAAGTTGATTTCTAAATTCAAAGGCCCAGATGGTAACAAAAGCAGGGCCCAAAATGTGAACGCTATTGGGATGTCTATTGGGGGCGTGTTTAGACGCGGGTAAAGAATAGACTTTTGTTCAACGACAAAGGATCGTTGACACCCGGTGTAGGGATGATACCGAGGCGGACCCAGTGGGAATTAAGGACTGGTGATTCGGGCCGAACCGGAACAACTCTTACGAGGTGATGCGAGCCTGTGCTTTGTCACCCGCGGTATAATTAATATTCATATGTGCAGTCTGCATTATGAATACGCCGGCCTCTGCGGTGCGCTGGCGCTTCGGCCAGGTTATCAATGCGAATCAGGTGGCGCGCAGAGTCGCCCGGGGAAACCCTTTGAACCCAAACGGGGCATGCGGCTAACAGGAGCGCAGGAGTGGCGTGCCAGCTGTTATTGGATGACATACAAAAGTGGTAGGGAAGCATGAATTTATGTCCCACAATCAGCCGGACCGAAACTAAATAAATAATTGGGGCTTTGTGTTGCGCATTGCTGTTTACGAAGCTCTGTTTGTCACACGTCCTGGCACTCGCCACGCCAGTCGGCACAATACAAGAGTAAACAAGGAGACCAGGTGGACATGCCGGACCGAGAGGTCGCCGTAAAGCCGCCACGGTCGGGCCAAATCGATGGGGTCACTCGAGCGAATTCAGTTGTGCCCAAAGGCAACGCCAGAACTTTGCCTTCGGTTTCACTTTGTTTGGCTAATTAATTCGGAGGTTACTGCAGAGCAGGTGTAATCAGCCTCTGACGGCGGCCCACTTGTTTGCTCTTGCAAGGTCAACAAGTCCCCTTCCTTCGAGACATCCACATCTGAACGTGCATTTTTGACGTGACATTTACGTTCAAATAACGTCTAATCAGCGTTTTAGATGATACAAAATATATATCCTGTTGAAGAGAATCGATTCTGGTGAGGACTCATGGTTACAGTCGTAAGGCAAAGAAAGCACCAAGTGTGCTCGGTGAAAATAATAAAAAGAGCAGCAGTGAACTGCCTGACTACCAGCAGTTCTGAAAAGGTCGCTTTGTAGTCAATTGGACTCTGACCTGCTAATAGTGGTGACCATCAGAGAAAGTAACTTTTCGGAAGGCCCATGTCCAAATTCATGTGGCAATTAAGACACCACATGCTGGTGCAAAAAAAAAAAGGTGGTCAATCAAAACCGGACCGTTAGTAGTGGAAAATAAGAACCATGTAAAAAAAAGTGTTCATTTTGCAGGAGGTCCATGTCTGAATTCAAGGAGCAATTATGACACCACCTGTAACTGGGGGGGAAAAAATATCAAGTGCACCAGTGGATTGCTCGACTTGCGGCGGTTTCGAAAAGGTGGCCTTGTAGTGAATTGAAGTCGTCCAGGTGGATATTAGGTTCATGAACAAGACGCAGCTCCGGATCAGCAACAAAACAATCGAATATCAAAATCAGGAGTCCTTTGGGCGTTCTCTCGGGACGTCTCGCAGGTTGCCGAGCCTAACCCCTGGGCGTTTCCGTTTCCCCCTAAGTCGCGGCGAAGATGTCGGTCAACCGGGCGTGCAAAAACTGGGTGGGCGCTGAGGTGGCGTGAGGTCCAAAGTCCGGCGGTCGGTCAAAAAAATCGGTCCTCGCGAATTGCGACAGACCCATCTCGCGGTCCCGCACCGCCTCTTCGTACTGGGGTAACGCCCCACGAAGTTGACGGCCTGCCCTCCGCGGGAGCCGCCCCCGCTCTTCAACCAGGAACTCAGGAGCCCTTAGAAACTCTTTACCACTTTGTGCTCTCGGCTCGCGCTCGTGTTTCTGTACACCGTATGCAAATGGAGCGCCCCGGCGTTTGTTCTCACGATAGCGCCTGCTTTCCTTGAACAATCGCGCTGACCAGAAGAATGGTCTCGACGCGCCCAACTGGAATTCCCACTCACGCCGGCGTTCCACATGTTATTCCCATTGCAGAGTCGGTTAAGCATGCAATATGACCCTCTTTTTTCCACACCTGTATTTTTCGCATGCAACATCATACGTCAATGCAAATGTTCGTTGTGTAAAATAAAATTAGATTACGATGCGTGTCTATTTAATCAAGACTTTGTATAACCCGAGTTGACACATGTTCAACAGACGTTTGATTGACGTTTTGAAAACGATTTTTATCTGCAAAATTTGTGTGAAGAAGAATAAATGTGCTTTCTTGGAAATCAACGTTATAACGAGACAAAACGCACAGCAGAGGAAAAGTTTTTTTTAATTCATAAGATACGAATCTTTTGCCTTTCAATCAGAATACGCTTCGTTTGCAGAACATATAGATGTCTTTTGTCGTTCTGTTGTCGAAACAAACAAAAGTCCATATTCGACACTACAGAGAGTATATACTCTTAGAAATATAAAAATGAGATGCTCTCCAGAGTAATCTCAAACTGGAATACATAAACATAAAAAAAAAAACGCACTGCATACAACGCAAATTCAACATATTATTTTATATATTTTCTCTTATATCAGCCATCGGGTAATATAAAATGTTTGAACGTTCGTTTTTATGTTGTCGATTACATCAAAATCCATCGCCGAGTGCAAAATATTTTTCAAAAATAAGTTATTCAGTGTAGCCTCTGACAATAATTTTTTCATTCAAGGGGAAAACCAGTGTAAAGGAAACAGAAATTGTATAGAACATGTATAGGACTACGTAGTAAAATATTATCACGAAATTCGTGAAAATAAAGGAACAACAGTGTTTATTGTGTAGCGGTGCACATATTACAGCGTGACAGTCAGGCACTTTCAAAGCCGTTTTTCTCGGAACTTAATTTTCCTAACTGGGCTAGAGAGCTCAGTATTCAACCAAATGACTGAAAATTTTAACAGTACGTAGATAAAATCAGTCATTTCCGTTAAGCGCAGGGATAATAAATAATTTTTTTTTTTTTTTAATAAAAAACAGCAGATGAAGAAACAATCATTTTAAACTATTTTTTGTCAAAATGCTAATACCATTACACAAAGCACGATCAGATTAAATTAAAATAAAAGCAGAGATTTGAAACTGCCAAACTATTTCTCTTTCATCTTTTATACAGCGAGAGGTACAAAATTGTGAAAAATCGTCGATTTTTACGTAATTATAATGTTTTACCTTCTTCAAAAGGATTTATCAGCGAGAAAAGATTACGTTAATCGTTTATGATTACTATAATCGTTTTCATGATTACGCGAAAGATTAAATGTTTAACAATAAAAAGGGACAAGAGAGAAAAATATTTTTCTCCATTCATCGAACGAGTGTACATTCAGAGGCTCATCCCGGCATGTTTTTTCCCCGCCTTCAGGCTGATAAAATTTCCATGGCAGAAGCCGCTCTTGCGGAGCGTTCATAATGAATTCGTGTATATCTTAAACACCGCCCAGACATCCAACTGAGGCAGCTTCCCACTCGTGATCCCTCGCCGAGATGTCCCGGTATAAGCCGAGAGAGCAAACTCAGGTCAAAAGGGTGGGCTCGAACGCCAACAGACTGGGGAAGCCACTCTTTGAGATAGCATTAATCGTCGCCTGGTTTCCCCTTCTTTTATACTATGGGGAGATGCGTAAATATGCGTAACCATAGGGATACACACAAGCCCCCTCCTTTTTTTGCATTGTTTCAAAAATAAAAAAAGTCTACAAATTTAGTCCCAAAAATTGTTACAGTTCAAAGAACGTCGCCAAAAATCCGATTTCCGTCGGTTCTAAAAGACGGTTCCAAGAGTGAGAGATTGGAAAGGGGCCAAAAGTGGGAATTGATAAAAAAGGAAAGATGCGAGTTTTAGGATGTTCAGATGAATAGGAGGATTTTGGGAAAAGCGTATGTTGCGAAGACAAAGAAAAACTTTTGTTGGAGATGAAAATCGGTAATTTTTTTTGGATCGGAAGTTTGATGGTAGTGCGGGCTGTCGTCCGGGTGTTTACGTGGAGGGTTGCGAGGTCGCCCGAGGGTTGGACCAAGAACGAGTTCGCGTGGACGAGAAGGGTGCGACCTCGCGGCGTGGCCAGCCCTCAAGGAGACCGCGCCCACGCATTTTCACCAGGATCACAGGATACGTCAAGAGCTCGCGATTAGCCTTGGCCTTCGCGGCTCGGCTTGGCGAAGGGCAGATGAATTTCAGGACACAAACTTCCTCCGAATCTTATACGTCTCAGTTCCCCCCTACCATTAGACAAAATGTCCGTTTAAAAGATTGACCAATAGTTGAAATCGAAATATCTTCAATTTTAGTAGTGTCTTAATAAAAGTATCTTCAAAGTGTCTAAACTGAAGACGTTGAAACATCTTTGATTAAGATGATATTTTTCGTTATTTCAAATGTCGTTTAAAAATGAATTTAAAACAAATTAAAAGACATTTTGAACTGGTCCATTTAATTAAAAACTATAAAATGGAGGAAATGAGGAAAAGAATTTTAGAAATAATTACATCTAAATTATCTAGATGTAATTTTCATTCGCCTATGTCAGTGATAAAAGAGTGAGGGCGAAGGAAATTCAATCAAAATGACATTCGTGACTCTATAGCGAAAGAGGTAAAAAAGGGGTTTTAAATCAATGCAAAAAGTTTGTTCCCGTCTGAAGATGAGATATTTCAGAACGCTTTGCGAATAAGGACTCCGCGATAGTGAGCTATATCGTGCTGCTAGGGAATCAATCAAAGGAGCTGTCCGATTCAGGGGTCGCTTCAATGCACACGCTCAATTTCCTCTCTAGTTTTGTATATGCCTTGCTCCTTTCTCGCATACCCGCTATTATGCGTTTATCTTACAACAAAAATTCTTTCCTCCCATTTGAGTTGTAATTTCGTTTCTTTCTTCCGTTTTTCGAACTGGAATATAGAAAATCATTTTAAACATTCTTCTGCTAAACATAAAACAATTGTTTGCAAGATTTTTTTAAAAATAACTTTAACCAACGGTTTTTTCTCAATTTGACATATTATTCAAACAATTTGCAGACAAATACTTCAGTTGTTAAATTTTATTTTTTCTTTAATTCAAAATTTCGACTAAATTGAATAATTTCATTTTCAATAACATAAAAATCAGGATTGAGTAATTTTTATTTTTAACATTTTTGTAACATTTTTTGGAGGGTTTTGAGCTCTTTTCCTAGCGTTATTTCGATCGAGCCAAAAAATGTTCGCATCTTCTCGTTTGCAATTGTAAAAAAAAAAAAAAACAAAGAGCAGAGCTACAACTCTTGTGACTTATTATATCCTATTTTCCTGCGTAGGAAAGATATGAATAGTCTCACATATCAACTCGCGGTGTGTGCGCAGCAAACAAAACGGAGTATATATACTTTGTCGACTCGCATAATGGTTACAAATATTACGACGCATGAGGTAATGCATGGGTCGGGCATCGCATTTTCTTTTTTTTTTCCTCCTCGTATTTTATAAAATTTTCAATTTTTGTAATGTGATGAATGCTCTTCATATGTCTTAACAAATGTTAACATTTCAAGTCGATTCATTATACATGGAAATTTCCATCAATCATAAATAATATATATGTAAAGCAGGTACACTAATAAAATTTATCCCCGACTGATGTTACGTTTTCATTAAAGTTCATATTAAATAATTAACCTCCCTTCCAACAACGAATACAACTTTTCATATTCTTCTGGCAGATTTTAAAATTAAAACACAACCTTCCCCCCCCCCTTTATTTGTTCCTTGCGTTTCTAAATTATTAACGACAAATTATTCCTTAAACTTTTAATCGAATCCTCAATATGAATCTTCCGCAAAAAAGATTCATCAATAATAAATCAAACATCGGAGTTTTTAAAACTTTGTTCATCTTTGTAAATATTTGAAACTGAATTGTTTGCATGAAGAATTATAATTTCATTCTTTTTCCTGGTTGTGCCGTAAATCATTGATAAGCTGATTGTAAAGCAGGGATGAATTGGTGTGTCGCATGCCACGTGATGCACTCGATCAAAAAGCGGGACAGAAAAATCGCCGGGCGTGTATATATATCATCATCGGTGTACTCGATTGATCACGTTATCAAAGAGAGACGATTGAAATGAGAGCGCACGGCGAGCCCGGCGAGTCTTGGAGAATTCTTGAGCCCACGTATCGGCGCTCACAAAGAGAAAGTATTACCTCCTCCGTTAGCAATATGTGACTCTGGTTTACAGTTTCCCGCGCTGGAACCTCCTGTCCTGGCTTATTCTCCTGGTACGTCGATGTAACGGAGTTGTTTACACTGCGCATGTAATGTGCCATCAAATATTGTTACGTGTGTCTTTTTGACGATGCGCACGGCGCAACATTATTTGTCACCTCGGCGTAGCTCGGGCGCACAAACTTTTCATCGCTGATCAGCCGGAATTTTGTCCGACGCCGACGGAAGGTCCAAATTTAGGTATTCTATCGATTCGATCGGCCCTGAACAGGGCTCCAGGAGGCAGCCACGCAACTCTACCACCGTCCCAGCTTCGATTCGCCTCCTATTCACTTACAGGCGACCTTGAAAAACCTCATTCCAACGTCGATTCAACTTTGTTTCAAACTTGTTCAATGTAATATTAAAATTGAAATTGTTTGAACAAATTGTTTGGGAAACATTTTGATAATGTATGAACCAATCGTTTGTTTTCTGTTTAAATTTAGAGAGTGTGCAAATAATGATATTCTCATAGAAATTATTTCGGAACATATGCACGACTGAACGAAAGTTGGAACAGATTTGTGCCAGAGGCTGAATTAAACGCGAACATAAATAATTGAACACATTGAATTACTATGATCATTTCCTCGTGTTTTCGTTTCATTTCAGCTCCCACTTTCGGATCTAATGACCTTAACAAATACCACTCGAACGTGATATAATTTGTTATTTCAAAGTTCATCTATAACATCATCTCAACGTTGTTTCAACATTGAACTTCATCTTAAATTACGCAATTTTACCATTCATTTTGAGTGTTTTTCAATGTTGAAATAGTATTCTGATTAATTCAAAAATGCATCTTTACAGTGGCAATTAGTGGGACATTTGTTGTCTCATCTGTTGTATCATTTTTCTAACTTCTCTCAAACTGCAACGTTGTTGGCAAAATCATTTGATAGGATTATCCGTTGACGACTCGTCGGAACAAATGAATGTTTCTAAGGGAAAGTTATGTTTGTTTAGTCTCTGAGATAATGAGCACGCGCGATTTTAAAATGCAGGTGACGCTGCGCAGAGACTGTCAGGCGCGATTCACATGCCTCGCACGACGCGACTCGTGTTCCAGAATTTTGGGATGCAACTGGCATCAGGATACAAGAACCGCAAGGACGATCGCGTCGCCAAGCCAACAAGAAGGAATTTCTGGCTCGTTCGCGATATACCCGGCATCAGGGGCTTAGCTCGGATGACAAGTAGAGCTCCCTACTGCTCTTCCATACCGGCGACACAACTTTTCAAAATGTTTCTATTTTTCACCTGTTATTTATCTTTTTTTTTTTTTTTTTTTCAGTTTCTGACAAGAGTTCAATGATCATGGCATTTGTTTTTTGGTTTTGTTCATTTTTGCAGTTTCCTTTTTAGTTGATCATGCGAGTTCAGTTTGGACATCCGAACCGAGAGCTGTCTAATCGATAATTCAAGCCGGCAGACATGCTGAGATTGGTCGTGACAAATCGCGATACACCTGCGATCAGGATTTCAGAAATGAAACAAGCAAATTTTGCTTCGGTGCGATAGTATTTTTAGAATCAAACGAACAATTTCCTCAACATTTTGTTGATTAGATCAAACTCGATTCTCGAATGAAGAAAACCTACAGAAATTTATCAACCGAGTAGAAAATTGAAAATAAGAAAACAAGAAGTGACAATTTTTTTTTTTTTTTTCGAATTTTGTTTGATTGATTTTTTATCAGTTGTAAAAAAAGTTGGTTGGAAATGTCGATTTCGATTCATATAGAAATGAAATTCAATTCAAATTGGGTTGGATCATATTTGTTGGAGTTTGGGAATTTGAAGAGTGATTCACGCGATTTCACAATTCATCCCACTGGATTGTGACATCAAGATATGAAAAAAATGAAAAGTGATATCCTCGTTAACAGGAGACCATCGGCGCACCGGAGTTCACCGAGGAGGGAAAAGCCTGTCGGCATTTGCCTTTCTCCGGAACCTGTGTAGTCGCCCGTGAAATGCTTCGGTGGCCCGACACTGTGTTCCAAAACCCCGAAACATTATATTTGAGACACTCAATGAGAAAGCAAAACATTCTCGCTATGAACAATACAGATACTTCAACTCCAAACTTTATTCTCAATCGAATTTATCGAGCTGAAAGAAAAATCTTTCTTATTGACAAAACTTTTCATCAGATGAAAAGACAACTGTGTTCAAAAAATCCCTTATTCCATTGCCAAAGACTTTTTTAAAACAAAATTGATTGAACTATAATTTTCCCATCGTTGCTGCAAAAATCATAACTATTTTGATAGTACAAAATGTACCAAACAGATAATGCAATAAATTTAAGACTTTTTCATTAATTGATCAGTTGAAAAACTGGGATATATTTAAGTTGGGAGAAAAATTTTAATAAAGATTTAATTTCATCAGTCAACAATTTTAATTTGCCTCTAATTGTGAAATTGATATAATTATAGATAAATTAAAATTTCGATCAAAATTATAATTAGCACTTTGTTAAAAAAAGTTGTTTGCATTGCAATGGAGTTGAAGGGTTCGATTAAGGTTGTCAGCAACTCGAGTTATCGAGCTTTCGGATTGATGAGCGTATCGCGCAAACGTCACAAAAAGAAACAGAAGAAGATGATGAATATAAGCGCCAAAAGCAGTGAATGGATAAACAAGCTTATCAGGATGCCAGGATACTGTAGAAAGTGACTGCGAGCTTGGGTCGACCTTTACGGTTTCGTCCGATTCTTCACAGAAAAGTAGAATTGTCATTCGGTCGTGCGAAAGTCGCGAAAATCATCTCTCTCACGCGAACAAAATTTCATCCCATCATCTTGCTCTCACTTCAATAGTATCTTGCAACACAATTTCAAATAACCTTTACATTCAATTTCAACAAATCCAATTTAGATTTAGCATTGCTTGAGAAAAAAAAAAAAACATTCAATTTTAATTTTTGTTTAATAAATGTCAACCAAAAATGTCTCGTTCAAATTCTGGACGTACACTTTAAGCTGCTTTGTTAACATAAAAAAAAAATCCTTTTTATTTCAATCAAACAGAGTCGTTTTTTTATTTATTTCAAAAACCATTTTCAGAATTACTTTTCTGAAGAGCGACATTTGTTGAAATGACGTGCTATTTACTTTTTAAAAGGATCTTTATTTGCAGTTGAGTTTGAAATTTTGCAGACATTATTGTTTCCAACGAAGGGACTGCTCGCGCCATCTTGGGCCCAAAGTACCATGCCCTTACACGAACATAAGACCCTAATAGCAGGTGGGATGGATTCTGTTTCTTCCACTGGATCTAGAATCTCATGGGAAAGAGAGAACGAAAGTCATGGAACCCATTGCACGCGATCAGAAATTGTACTCCCAATCGTCTTATGATTCCCCAGTTGATCAGGACGAAATGCGTTCAAACCTGCCGAAGCGTGACCAATCGGTACTTCTCACGGAGGTCCTTAAAACACATTGCCAAATCCAAGAGCATCCTTAATAGCACAAAACGAGCGGTCAGAAACTGGTTCCTCCGAGTCGTGCCATCCTCCACGTCTTCCAAAAACAAAAATTAGCCTCGCAAAATGTACTAAACCCGTCTCAAATTCCAACGAGGTGTCTGACTTTGAGACTTGGCACTTGACGCGAGGCAGATTTAATTTGTTCCACCGCGGGGTAAAAGCAGTCAGTCACCTCGCGGCCGATCATTGACCTCAATTAGTTTCGCTTCATTGAGTTCTAAATGCGGAGACTTGGCAATCAGGAATGCAGAGGTACGAAGGAGGATCCCAGGGATCCTTGAGCCGAGGGACCCCCGACGAGCGTCACCACGAAATCTCCTGCGGATTAATTCTGTTACCCTGACCCTTGTCGCCGGTTTTCTTATTAATATGCTAATTTTGCCGAGGTCTTGGTGGCCGGCGCGGAATTATGAGCCGGCATCTATAGCTATCCCGCGCCTTGTATCGTTCATTACATTTCTGATACAATCTACAAACATGGCTACATCACAGTCACGTGTAACGCGATACACCAGCGACCAGGCGAGCATGTACCCAAGAGCCACCAAGGATGATCCTTCAGGACACCCTTTTTCCCTTCTGTCGTACGGTCAATTAGGAACCAGTCGTGGCTCTCACGTTCCTTCTCTCGTCTTGCCTCGATCCGACGGCAGGATCCAATGGCAGCCGCCGTAGCCGTCGATGTAACAGCGTTCCTTCGAGCGCGGCGACCCATCTTGGAGGAGAACCCAAGAAGATCGGTCAGCTCCTTTTGAGATCGGGATTGCTCGCTGCCGCGGGACCTCTCATGAGTGCCTAATCAGCCGCCCTTCGTTAATCCGCTGGAGGGTGAAAAGATTTGCCGCTCCGGTAGCTTTGAAAGAAATCTCGGCGTTGGCGCGATCAGGACGACATGGGTCGCAGAAGCTGTGGGGTCCTTCGGCTCGACGACCTTCGGCTAATGGGGTCCTTCCAAGGGGACCTTCGTGAGCCTTCTTTTAATTTCTTTTCCCACGCGACGAGCGGCTGCATCTCTGCATCCTGCCGCAACCCTTTGATACCAAACTCAGAGAGAAATTTAACAGGAGAACATGCCATCTTGCAAGTGTCCTGGAGATTTGTAGGCACTCAAGTTCTCTGGGCCCTACGGTCCAATTGTCACCAGCACAATTTTTCTTCTACGAACAATTAGGGTTGTCAAGGTATCCGTCTTTTGGTTCGCCGATTTCCTGAGTCTGATTTAGGAGCGTGTTTATGATTAGACTTTGAAAACGTCGATTTTGTAACTGCAAAGAATTCGCCACTACTGAACCTGTCAGGACCAACAACTGTTTTCTTTCGTCCAATTGATCCAAATTATTCTAATTAATTTCTTTTTTTTTTTTTTTTTCACCCTGATTAGAACAATTTTACCATCCAACAATTGGTCGGTAACGTCTCGAGCTTAAGACGCCCACTAACAGATGGCACCGCTTGTCTTGAACTTTCACCGCTACCACTTTCTGGGACCCTCAACTTCCTAAGGGTCCAGGGTGCCTTTTTTTGTCTCTTTTACCATAACATGGATGGTATCTATAGTTGTTCCGAATTGCAGATGACCTGACCTCTGAAAGGTAACGGAACTGTACTACCGTTTCCTGGGAAAGTGGACGACTTTTGCACAGAGGCCGCGATATGATACCGACCGTTCTCGGGTCGCAGCACACGTGATTCGCGTGGAGCCGCGAGCGTCACGGTGGGACGCAAATCGTGGACCGTGTGTGACCGTGACTGTGACAAGCCCGTGCACGCTCCGCGACTGTCCGGCGTTTTCGCGTGTGTCGCGCATCACCGGTTGGATCGCAAAGTGCCTTGAGAACTTGCCTCGGTCGCTTTGAATTGCGTGTGAAACCGGCGCCAAAAGCCGGGACCGCTCGGGCCATGTCACCCCCGGTGACACATTTTTAAAGGTGGTTCCATCGCGTGGTCGCGAGACTCCAAGGACAGCTGCTTATCGCGATTGTTTTCTGTTGATGATCCGGCGGCAGGGTCCTGACGGTCCCAGACAGGATGAACGGGTAAGTTGGGCGCTTATCAGCTGCATGGCTCGTTTGCCATCTTATCGACGGCGAGACGGATAGCGCGCAACGAGGACGGCTGATAAGGGTGGCTGGGCGCTTGGCGCTTGCGCTTCAACAAATAACCTGTTCCACTTTCAAACGGCAATTGCAAAAGTTTGTACGTCGAAAAAAAAAAACAAGCATAAAGAGAGGGTTCTTTCTGAAGAGATTGGGGTAGATGAGTTGATGATAATGAGGGTGGTGGTGAGGATGAGGTCGTTGATCAAAATCCGTTGGAGCTGCTGTGATATGAATTTCTTTCAAACGCAGAAGAAACGATTCATCTTAGTAGAAGAATAATAGTTGAGAAAAATCGAACGGAAACGATTCAAAATAACTGCATCGAATCGGAGGTTGTTTTATTTGGTTTGGTTTAGAAAAGAACGGACTGCAATTTAGATAGGGAGGAAAATGATTTTTAGCTGGTTTTCTTGGTGATAAGAACTTTCATGGGTTTTGTGAGAGGTGCTTGGGAAATATCTGTGTGTAAAACAATTGAGGATTGTTATATTTGGGAAACGTATAAATGAACACATTTTTGGTTTTAAAACTTGTTCAAACGATTTTTGCATTTTGTTTTTTTTTTTTTTGATCAAACAAATTGAAGAGCTGATATAGTTGGGAAATGAATTAATAGAATTGTTGGGAAATAAATTAATTACACGACGAAAAAAAGTTATTAATATGTGAGGTACACTGAAACATTATTAATATGTATATATTCGTTATTGATTTAAATGAATATTAAACTTCATAATGAATTCAACAATTCGAAACATATAGTTCAGTTGCATACATTCTAAAACTTTTCAATAAGAAATTATGAGTCAATTTTAATTCATTTCCATGAAGGAATTCAAATTAAATAGAATTGAAATTATATCACGGATGTAATAAATTGTTTTTCATTTGAATGAATCAATTAATTTCGAACGAAAAGATAACATTTGAATTTTTCAATTGAATATCGTCTATACATGAAAAAGAGGATGTTACAAATTCGTAAAATTTTGAACGTTTATTTTAATTTCCGTTCATTCAAAACCGATTGAAATTATAATGGAAATTATAACAAGCTATATAATAATAAAATTTACAGGTTCAGATTTCCTCGCTCACCGTTCTTTTAAAATTTAACATAATCGTAGCTCGCTGCAAAGATATCAATTATTCGGACACACAATAAATTCATCACTTGGAAAATTAATTTTTAGAAATCTCACTGGAATTCATTTGACAAAGTACAAATGGGTCTTTCAATTAACAAAATACAACAAACAGCGCAGTTAAACAAATACGAGTAATTAACTTGAGTTACATGCATATTTCATCCGGCACGCCTCGCGTATATCATTGTAATTGCCAGTTTCAGTCAAACATCCCGAAAAAGGTTCTTTCACAATAGAAGAGAAATTTCCGAGGGATCAAAAAATGAACGTCGGTCCGGTTGATTGGTCAAACTCGCGCGACCGCAGCGGCAAGCTTTTCTCGCTTGAAATTTACAATCGAGAATTGATTTTGCCATGCGGTGTTTCAATTAAAATAAACGACGTAATGAAAATTCGGCGGAGAACCAAAAAAAAAAAAAAAAGCCTCATTTTGCGAAGAGACCCGAACAAAAAAATTTGGACACGATCTGACGTAAAAGCAAATGAGCCACTTGTGAAAACGGCGCGCATTTTTAACTCGAGTGTTTCGCGCGACACATAAGCATTGCGAGAAAATAATTCGAATTCAACAAAAGTTTATAATTCCTTCCCCCATATATTTATTTTTTTCCATTTCGAGAGGCGAAAGCTCGTTGTGACATTCAACAAGTACTCGAGCGCAATGTATAAACTAAATCGAAGGCGACAATTACAATTACTTAAAATACATGGATGTCACTCGGGAATTCAGAATGGATTTTTCTTTTTCAATGGATTTCACATGCGTGTTCGATGATCGAACGATTTTTCGCCCTCACTTTTGCCACTTATGTTTAAGCTGGATCAAAAATTACGCAAAGTTGGACAAATTGAATTTGGCTGAATTTGTAAAACATTTTAAAAATTGTCCATTGATTTTGGAAGAGTAACGAACGAAGATAGAATTACGAGATGATGTGAGCAATCCTCGATGAAGACCACGTTCTGAATGCAACAGTTACATATATTTCGGTGATTAAAAAATAACGAGCCATAATTTGAAGTTAATAATTGTTCTACGGAGACCCACTTTAGTTTTCCCGCCGCGAGCTATAATGCGGATTCATAATATGTTTTTACGGCGCGTCGTATAAGTTCGGATCGAAAATTTGTTTTATGAATTTCGCCTGGTAATTTTACGTCATATCGGCATTATGGTGCTGGGAATTATAAATCTCGGTATCGTTATTGTCATTAAAAACGCATCTTGTATCGTTTATTTCCATAGAGGAGGTCTTTTTTTATGAATCGTAACAATTGTCAAACTTTGGAATTACATTTTATGACTCGTTTAATTTTGCGAACCGAAAATAATCTTCCCTTTGTTGTGTGTGTATGTTTTTTTAATAACAATTTTTGTTATTTTCTCATTTGAAAATGATCAAAATTTCTGGATGATAAATCATTTTATTTAAAAATCATCTATTTAAAAAGAGGCAATTTTATTGAGTTTATAAGAAATCGGAGCAACTGGAGCAACACATGGAAATTTCGTTCGCATGAATTTCGCAGAGGTCATATAATTACGTTGCGCGACATGAATGGCGGGTAATTGGTGCAACATGGCTAACAGTATCCCTTTCCATTTTGTTCATCTTTGCCTTTCGTGTCGAACAAATTGGTCCGCTAAATTGTACATCATCGACTCGTTAGCTCTCTGCCTTCGATTTGTATTCTTCAGAATCAGTCGGGCTCGACCACAATGCCAGCTGTGAATTATTCTGACTTGCTCGAAATATTTTTTTCATCCAATTTGATCTCTTTGATGTTGAATTTTTTATATTTTAATCAGGAATTGTGCATATTAAATTTCGAGCTTGATAATCCGACGTTTTTAGTTTTTAATTCAACATTTTTATGTGCATTGCAACATTCAAAGTTTTAAGATTTTAAGAGTAATATAAAATTTTGATTTTTTGCCTCTAATTAAAGACGTGAAACTGGTTTTATCTCGTTGAAATTGAGGAAGTGGCACAAAATTGTGATTTACTTTTTGAGCTCGGATGTTTTCGGGTTCGACAACGATTCCTAACGAAGCATAAGTTATTGCGGTGTGTTCAGCGAAATATAAATTCATACACCGTAACACAATGATACTTAGAAGATAAAATACTGTTCACGCGTGTCCCAAAATAATTCGGCGCACATCTGAGGAAAATTCGCCATACGATTTAGCGGCATGCTAAATGCACCGTGTCTAAGAACTTGGCGTGAAATAATGTCCCGTGTTTATCGAGCCATACGGTGAATGACAAAAGGCACCGCGCGGCTGTTTGGCCGAATTCGCGTTCAAATCAAGGCCGACATGACAGAATTCATGCTTTGTCAGAAACGTTTAAAACAACTTCCATTTTCCACCTTCTTAGACAGAAAGTTTAATATAATATTTTATTTTAAAAACATCAGTTCCTTCATTTTTGTACATTTTCTTGAAATCCGTAAATGAAGAAATTAAAATAAAACGTATTATCCTATCAGAGCAAAAAGTGGAGTTTGTTAAAAAAATTATCTTATTCAAATAACGTTTTGAAATTTTGCCGGATCATAATTTCTCGACATTTTGAATAATTCCGGTATATCGTTTTTTTTTTTTTATTCTAAAAGATACAAGTTGAAAGCATTTTTTTCGAGCTCGTCCACGTAGAAGCTGAGTTGGATGAATGAAAATCAAAATGCGAACAGAGCTCGAGCGCATATCGAGGAGTACAAATTAACGTGTTCGACATGAGTCGACTCGGCGGTCGTTGCTGTTTATAATAATAATAATTTAACGACGTCGTCTTGACGAGAATAGATATCATGGCATGCTGCCATAATCGCGTGGGGCCGCTCGTACGCGGAACAAATTTTTACACCGGCAAACTACGAAACTACGAAGAACCCGCCTCCAATACTAATTGCCATAAAAATATCACATTTCATTCGATTAATTTACAACTACAAAAGAAATAACGCTTTCTCAATTTGTTTGTAATTAAAATGTATCATTTCATTTTTTCAATTCTTTCCTCTTTTTTTTCTTTTTTGCTGAATTATATGTTTAGTAAACTTGAATATTTTTGTTTGCATAATTGCACTTAAAAACAGAATGAGAGAAAATACTTTTGCGAGAACAAAATCATAATGAGATGAAATTGAGTTTGATAAATGGTACGATTGGAAAAAAGTGTAACGGATTGAGATGTTGAATTTATTTATGAATCAGCCATTGGAGTCGACGAATAAATGTGAAATCTGATTGGGAAGATGAATAATAGGCGGAATGAGTCGCAACAGTTTATTATATGCGTAACCAGCAAGTCTCAATGGAGTCGACGGAGGAGCAATCCATTACGGAGGGTTAAGGATGTCGGACAGCGGCACCTGCTCCGAAGGCGCCGAACGCAGTTGCTACGATACCGTCGATTTTGTCTCAATGCGAATCATGTTTGATGCACAAGTGCGCGCGCTACCACGCATACGTGTACC
Organism: Trissolcus brochymenae; assembly: GCA_030523145.1. Classification (NCBI taxonomy): domain Eukaryota; kingdom Metazoa; phylum Arthropoda; class Insecta; order Hymenoptera; family Scelionidae; genus Trissolcus; species Trissolcus brochymenae. The sequence continues at coordinate 50,566 of JAQQRF010000287.1, read as the reverse complement.
GTCACGGTAATCGCTCGTTAAGCCAAGATTACGAAAGCGAGGGAGCGGGTCGGACGACAGTGTTGGATTACCTAAAAGCCATACCATTTCAATGATGTCAAATGCAAAACTTAAATTAATCTGCAACTCTGTGTTGAATTCGTAATCAAAACTCCAATCAAATATTACAATTCGAATCAAAATATTACAAATAACGAGCAACAAAATATTCATTCCAAATAATAATCTATCAACCCTTATTGAGTAAGGGTAACATTTTTTTAGAAAACCCGTCGTTTTTTTTAATTTGTGGAAAAATGGGAATTTTTTTTTTTTATTGTGCAAAAGATGAGAAAATTGACGATGGATCGTTACGAGAGAAGAAAAGTGTGAATTTTATGAAGATTTTTGTTGTTTTTTTTTTGTTTGAGACAGCAGATCAAATCGGTTTCACAGGCGTGCGAAGATGTGACGATTATGCGAGAGTTTATTTAGGATGTAGATAGCGCGACTGAGAGTCCAACGTTGCGGATCGTCGAAGAAATGCACGTGGGCGTGTACTAAAGCGAAGCATGAAGACAACGTAAACGTTGTCTAAACTACTGCACGGCGGAGTCAATTTCGCGCGTATGAGCCATCGTGTAAAACTGCAGGGCCGCTGTGAGCCGCTCAAAATGTAGTCAGACGTCGAATTTTGTTTTAAACGCTAATTTATTTATATTTTTCGAAAAACAGTGTGTGTTTCGAAACAAATTAGAACAAGTTATTTATGAAAAAAAAAAATAAAATAAAATAAAATAAAATCGTAATTAACAATATTTGTACGTTCGATTAAAGAAATATTATGATAATGCAATTCAAAAATGGATATATTTTCTAGAAGTAAAAAAAAAGTGATTGAAATGTTAATAAAAAATAAAAAGGAGGCAAAAAAATTGCGAAGCGAACACACTCCATCATTTTGTTCAATTAACGGAAAAAGATGATAAAATATCAGTCTCATTCTCGATAGAAGATAAAAATCGAACATTTGTTGTTTCTGACCGCTGACTGTATCGAGTTATGCGTCCGCAAAAAGCAGCTGCTCAGTATTGGAAAGCACGCGTACGCAGGCTGCAGAACACGACGATGCATCATCGGCGGCTAGCGTCAATTTTAATTAGCGCGTTCCATCACTCAGATGGTTCGCCGTCGAATACCGAGTCTGCGCCAAATCGTTATTTGAATTCTCGGTGACGTTCATAACTAACGTCTTTTTTCATCCTGAAATATAATCAGTCGGAATACAATCCCTCCAACTATCTTTTTTTCCAACAGACAATAGTTGTCCATAATCTCTGTATGTTGAACATAATTTTTAATGTTTCTCAGATGGTCATTTTATTCAGATGTCGTAGAATCTAAAAAATTTATTTTGTCCATTCTAAAAAATGTTTCCATAAAACCAAGTCTAAACAGCTCATACAAAAATCATGTACAAAATGCATAAACTATTTACATTTTCTGGCTCGCGAAGAAATAAAAGAAATGTTCGGTTTAAATATCCTTATAGCCAGGGCCAGAATCTGAATACAGCTCGATCTCATGAATATTTTATGTAATCTTTTACTTTTGCTTTATTCTCTATCGCGAACCTCCATTTACAAGTTTGACAAACAATTTTGTGTTACATTGAAAATAAATTTGAAACAAAATAAACACACACACTCCACAATTGATAACAAATTGACGGACAATTTAATTTCTCCTTGTCAAAAAACTTGTCGCGCAATTTTGAAATGGAAATAATTAAGAGACAATGTTATCGTTTAATTTAACCGTGGCGACAGCAAAATTCTTTGCCACGGAAGATAAAACGCCGGGCGGTTTATTCGCTTCGAGACGAACAGCGAATGTAAAATGTAAGCAATTCGCACTGAAAACACAATTTCGCCCGAACGTTACAACGCCCGGTCTGATTAAGACTGAATTTTTCAGCGATTCGCAACGCCGCCCAATCGCCTTCTTACCTTTGGGATCTAAATGATTTTTCATCTTAAAAATGTTCTAAAATGAAACAACATTCCTTCAACTTTTATACGTCCAATTCTGGAACTTTGCAAAATTCATTTTCAGAAAATTATACTCTTTTTTTTTTAGGAAAATTTAACGCTGATCCATCAACTCGAATTTACACCGACAGATGGCGCAATCTAAATTTTCATTAAGATTTGATTTAAGGAGCGAAATTTTAAAGTTGGAAATGTCCAACAAATTATATCTGTAATCAAAAAACAATCATTGGTACAACAATTTATTCTGTTCTTTAAAAAATGTGTCAGAAGAAAATTTGATGCTATTTTGAATAAGCTTCGAAGTAATTTTGATAAAATTCTATTGGGTGTTCAATTTGGAAAAGTAGACAAAAATTAGCATTTTAATCGCTCGTTCAGCCTATAGGTTGTAACTGTTTTGCCGGTCCAGCGAGCTCGGCCCATTTATTTTTCCGCCGATGACGATAAATTTAAATAGAAAAAAAAAAATTGTCTTCGATACTCTTAGCTGTGGAAAAATGAGATAAGTTTTTTTCATTTTTACGCCAGTCCTTCAACTCAAGTTTCGGTTTGACGTAAAATATATAACATTTCGGTTGTTTCCATTAGAATGTTTAATTGAATATTGATTTTCCAGTTGAAATTGTCAAATGAAAATGCCATAAAAGAAACATATGAAAACTAAACTACGTTGGTACATTTCATAATTGACATTTGTTGTTTCAGTTCTTATGTTTTGAAATAATATTTTTCGGTCAGCTTGCAGTTACTCTCTGAAATTCATCAACAATAATAACCGTAACAGTATCCGAGAAATTACATTTATTTTCCGATTCTGTTATCAAACCCGGATTTATTATTTTCATTTAAAATATTGAATTTCTGAAATATGATTTTCAAAGTAACTTATTACAGGAACGAATTTTTTTTCCAGCAAATTTTGATATTCTTTTTGCGAACTCTCTTATTTTCAATTCATTTAATTTTTTACTTCCAATTTCCACACTGTTCGAACATTCATTTTTTATAATCATCAATTATTTTCAATCAAAAACGTTATTAGAATCCATCCATTGAATCACAATAAGCTTTATTCATTTACAATAAATACAAAACCGAAATAGCATCGAGTACTATTTAATTACCAACAAAATAACTAGCCGAAAGTACAATACTTGCTAAATTAATCTTAAAAGAGCTGTTTTAAAACAAAAATCGAAGTCGTGTAATCATAGTAAAAAATAAAATACTCTTTGTTCACTAACAAACAAAGTTATTTTGAATTCGAAATCAATGTCGATCATTCCGTAATTAAATTACATCCGGATCTCTTGCAATGTACCTCAAATGGTTTTTTACGCAATATCGAAATTCAGCAAATTTCTTTACCTGATCTTGACGCTCGATTAATTGAACAGAAACAAAACGACAGGCAGAATTCAAACGGATTCACTGTTACTCCAGATTGCGGAGTTAATGAGTGATAGCTCGCTCACAAAATTTTTCGATCACCAGTTTGCCATACTCAAAACTATTATTTTGGTTGATTAAAATTTCTATAATAATCCAAAAAATTCAATGAAATGTGTAAAGACAACACGAATTGAACAAAAAATTCGATTTACCGACAGTTGATAAGTCAGAAATCTTTCGTACCATCAGTCGGTAAAGTAGATTTTTTTGTGTGTAAATAGCCTTAAAATGAAATAGACTTCAATTTGAAATAGAAAAAAATAGAAGATCGAGAAATGGAGAAGAAAATGTTGGTGGATAATTTTGTACAATGATAATAAAAGCAGTCCTTTCGATGGTCGAATCGAACTGCGACACCATTATTTATCATTGATTAATTCGATGTATGTCGTAAATTCGGAATTTTACGAGCAAAATTTATCGGGACCGATGTGAAGATCACGTAGGTCATTTCATCGGTACATTTACGTTGGAGCAATTTCACGACATGTAACATTCGGCGGAGTTATTTTAATTGTCCCTTCTGGCAGAGTGCAGAGTTGTTTCACGTGTTTTATGGTTTTCTTTTCCATCATTGGAAATCATGGGAGGGGGGGGGGGAGCACAAAGTGAATTCAAATTTATTACCATTAAAACTGTTATCAGGACCTTTGTTGGCGCGTTTTTTTCCGGGTCAGTCAAAAAGCAATTGTCCGCGCAATCGCCGGCATGGTTTCCGGTCCTGGACTGGGCTCTTGGACGCTAATTCGATCGGGCCATTCGATTTCAATAACATAATAACTCAAATTCGTTCGTTACACAGACGGCCATCGGATGATTCAGGAACTCGTAATAATTAGGAAGCGTACGAATTGGTTCGTTGAATGGGGCGCCACCTCGCAACTGTGCGTCGTAGGTGGCAAAGTCGAGGCGCCGGTTCGGGTCAATTCTCATTTTCCATCGATCGACTTCTTCTCGATAAATTTCTCATCAGGTCGGCTAATGGGATAGAGCAGCACTACTGAATTTCCCCTGGTGAATTTTATTTTTTTTCTAGTCTTTGCCACTGTTTTATTTATTTTTTGTTTCACTTTCTTTTATATCTCTCCTTAACTAATCTTCTGTTCCCTCTTTTTTTTAGAGTTCCGAAACGACAGAAAAGTGTATTGAAATAAACAAAAATGTTGCACTAATCCAGGTGTAATTTATTTTAACGTCGCATGAATAAAGATTCTATTCCAGTTTAAAAGGTTCGTCAAATATTTATTCGCGATCGACTTCGTCGAGTAGTTGATGCTCTGGCAATGTTCCTACAGTTTTTAATTTCTGATCAAAAAGCAAAGACCTTCGTTTACATTTGATGTCATGGAAACGAGAGCGCAGATCAGATAAAGCTTAAGCTCGGGTCCAAAGCGCAGACGAGTTTTACCATTCGCAAAATTTTTATTCGTCACGATAAAATTGCGCCGCAAAAGTAGCGTACTCGACGTCAACGCCGACAACCATGGACGATAATATCTCATCTTTGACACGCGAGCAAACTTCCGCCTGTATGCTCGTGCTTCGACGTGAATCAACAAAAAAAATATGCTTTTTTTTACCCTTCCCTTTTGTCCTTTTCACACCTATCGTCTCAAGTTGGAAATTTATATTTATAAGACGATACCTTCCATTTGCAAGGTGGGATTTCAGTCCTGTGTATATTTAGCAAACGAAACGTGGCGCGAGTGATTCTTCGGCATTGGAAACGGATTTTTGCCCGAGGAAAAAAGGCAGATAGAAAAAGAGGAGATAAAAAACGCAAGCGGATTGAATCACATCGACAAACAGCTTTCTCCTTTCTTTCTTTTTTTGTCTAAATATCCGCCGACGTAAATCATATTTTACTATGATATTTCGAGATGTTTGCGAACATTTTTGGCCACGTTGAAAATAAGTTTAGTGGCAGAATGATATCAAAAAACACAATGCTACAGCAGCAAGCGCGTTTGCAATAGCAAAAATTGGTCCAATCTCTGGTTCCAGGTCAAGTGCTTTTTGTGCTCAGATAACGCTTTTTTCAACTCGGAAGAAAATTTTTAATGTTCAATAAAACTAGGTTCGATTTTTTCCTTCCGATCTCGAACAACATTTCAGATTTCATCATCGATGAGAATTCTCGAGCATTGCTGGTTAAATAAAAATAAAAAATTTTAAACCTCTGTATTCAATACAGATTTGATTTATTCCACCAGGTGGCGCTGTTTCAAAAATAATTCCTCCAAGTGAACAAGTGCAAAAAGACGTATAAATTCGATATACTCAAAACTAACTCAAAGAGAATTATAACCATCATCAGAATCCTGATAATGCAATAAATTGATCAGCAAGTCTCCGTCGGGGAATCCCCGTATCATGTTCAGCCGGGGGAAAAAAAAATAAAACAAATATTGAACCGCGATCTGGTGAAATAGCCCGTGGCGTTTTTCATCCCCGTCGACTCGAGACTTTGTCCCGCTTACTTAGCCTACATAAATGCATTTCTATATACTTCCTTCACATCCCTGCTCACCGTTCTCCCAGCTGACATTAATTATATTTTATACCCCACTCGGCTCATATATCGCTGTATTTGCACTGCGTCTACATAGTACTACACATTTCGTAAAATGAAATTTCTGTCTTAAATATACGCCACGTACCCTTTTGGCCGCGATCAAAAGAAAGCCCTCTAATTTTTAATTACATTGTCCCGAATGAAAAAGTGTTCACTCAAGCGGCCAGTTTTGTCTGATTTTTTTTCTCACTCCACTTAGTTAATTTTTAAAATTAATCGTCCAATTTTTTTTTCCTCTCTTACCTCTTTGTCATTTCGCTTCCTGTTGTGTTTCTCTCAAATTTTCGCTATTTATTCAGCACCGAGCAAAGTTCATATTCCTTCTGAAAGACATTTGTTATACATTATTTGGCAAATTCGGCCTCTGCAACATGTTCATAATGTATTTCAGGACAACGCGGAGTGGTTTTGTGCCCGGCCATAGATTATCTGCAATGGTAACGCTAACCCCTCACAGCTCTAATTAACCTTCTGATAGTGAGAATGGACTCACGGCTTTGATACTTAATCGTGTTTCGTACAAGTACCAGACACTTCTAATTCTGTTTGTCGTCCGAAAAAGGGAACTCGCCTAGCCTCCTAACAGTGGGATTAACTCTCTTGGGATCATATTTACACGCGAGCGATAATCATGCGAACATTTGCTTGAATCAATATTGGCACACGATCCAAAAGTTTTCATTTTTAAAACAATCTAAAATTCAATTTTCAACATTTCAAATAATTTTATTATATTTTAATATCAAATTAATTTCGTACATTTGAGTTCCCTCTGGGAAGTTTAAATTTGTTGTTTTATGACGTTCGTTATTGATTAGATTGCATTTCATTAGAACGAAATTATTGAACATTATCAGTTGGTAATAATCGTGCAAACTTTGTTTTCAATTAATATTTGCCCACTGGATGCAAGGGTTTCTAATGTCTCTGTAAACATTTGCAGCTTGAGATCAAACGGAACGATAGCAATTGTATCAGCGAACCTGTTGCGATTGAGAGGTAATTATATTCGGGCGGAAAATTTTTTGTCGGCTCTTCTTTTGTAGGGCCGCGATCTGTGAGTATAATTAGCCCTCGCATTCAAACGTCTGAATGCAGTTTGGCGGAGTTTCGTGTGTTCTTCGGGCGCCCCCTACTGTTTTCCTATCGTGAACTTTTGAAAAAATAGGCCGTCAAGAGAGCGCGGCTGAAGTTACCTAAATTGTCCATTCTTCTTAAACTATATTTCAAGTTTGCTTTTCGTCGGCACTTTCCATACAGTTTGCAGTTTTTATTCGAATTCAACTTCTGATTCGCCTCGGTTTTTCGAATTTACATTGTCGAGAAACAAAAATGAACAAAAAGCAAAAAAAAAAAAAGAGATTTCATCCTGCAACGTTTTGAATCAAAACGAGAGGAAAAAGAGTTAATAATGAAATTTTGCAATGTTAACGGTTCGAAAAAATGGAATGAAAATTTTTTGGACGCACGAGTACGGCTGCAACAAACAAACTGAAATAAAAAAATATGTCCAAAAAGCACGACGACGACTAAGTGAAACACTTGCAAATATTTCGCGTCCAAACGCTGAAATCATACAAATAAAATAAGTTAAATACTTGATGTTGTCACTCAAACGAGTTTTGCATTTGTAGAAACAACCGAGCATTCTTTTTCAAAACAAAATAAACAAATTGGAAAGAGTTATAGAAAAAAAGAGAGAGGAATCGCGTATAATTTTTATACTGCTAACAGCGTGCCACTAAATATGAATCTGTGTTTCGCTGTCGAGTTCGGAAATTTGAAATACTCGTGTGCCATGGGGCACACAACTACCGCGATAACTCTTTACCCATCATTTCTATCTGCGTGCTCTCCAACCACTTCTTCTTTTTTTTTTTTTTTATTGTACCATGTTTTCAGCTCAGTTTTTTTTTCGTTTCCTCTTTTTTTTTGCCTTATTTTAACATCCATTTGATCTTCTCTTCTTTCATGAATTTTTCTTTTTATTAGTTCACTTACACCGAGATAAAATATTTTTGTTAAACAACTTCAGTGGCAAAGCGCTTCCATATTTAACTTTGAAATTTAAATAAGAATTTAGAAAATATTTTTTGTTGCTTGTGAATTTTCATATACATATATATATATATAACAAAATGAAAAATATTAAGGAAGACAAAGAAAAACTTGACGTCTGCTTGTAATCATTTTATTCACAATTTGTATATTTCACTATATTTATATTTGTATTCACTATTTTATTATTTTGCATCGCAGAGAAAAGTTACGTCCGACTCATTAATTAACAATGTAACTAATTCAACTATACACCATCGCGGTATCTCGCTTCAGGCGTACACGAAACATCTACAACGTCGAGCAAATAGTTATCAAGAGACACGGCATCAATGTCCCTGGCCAAGTACGAAAAAAAATGACACAAAAAGTATAAAATTGACATCATTTGGTCTCGCATTTATGGTATGGTTTTTTATAAAATAATGTTTTTCATTCGCGGTTTCAACTTTCGGATCGAAATATTTTTTTTTCTTAAATATTTTTCATCGAACTCGTTTTCTCACGGTCTAAATTTCTTTTTTTATTTTATACAAACTTTATAAACCAGGATTTATAAATATTGGAAAATGTTCAACTTTACAATTAACAAATTCCATCGCATTCATAAAAGTTATAATCAGAGCGAGAAAAATGCACGCCTTTTACTAGTCCTTTAAAAGCGAAGTTGCAAATCACAATAGAATTGAAGAGATTATTTAAAATAACAATAAAAATTATTTACTAAATGGAATAGAATAGGATGAAAGTTTAAATTCAGCTGTGATTGTTTGATTGTCGTGAAAGCAAAGTTTTAATGGTTCATTTTTTAATGTTATTCTTGACATTTTAAAGTAAGGTGATTGAATCCAAGTTCGAATAATCGTTTGGATTTTATTTTGTAATCTTATTTTATTTTATGCAAACAATAATCATTTGGAATTATTACAATTGGTAACTGAACTTTAAATCAATAACAATTTGTTTTTTAAGATAAAAAACATTACAGTGAACATATATATTTTCTATAAGCTCATCATATTGTTATTATAGTGTCATTATATTGCCATTATATATCATTATTATACCTTCATTATATGTTTACTATATGGATGCTTTTTAAAATGCAACTTTTCTCTTCACTGCAGCGTACGTTACCGTAATCATTCGTCGTTTGGTCCTCCATTTGGTCAGTGTTACGTTGCATTTAGATCGATAATAAACGGGAATGGTTGAATGGGTTTCAATTAAACGAAATTCTCGACCGTTATAGATTCTCTCTCTCTCTCTCTCTCTCTCTCTCTCTCTCTCTCTCTCGAAAAAAAAAATAATAATCTCACAAACCATCATCATCAGTCGTACTACAACTTTGAAATCATGAATAAGCAAAACGTTCAAAGTATGTTTAAGACCATCTACCATTTGGAAGGAGACATCAAAATTGTTCTCCGATTCAAGTTCAACATTTTGAACAAAACATTTGTTCGCAATTATGAAATTCTGGAACCACCAGAACGGATGAATATTTTTAATTAATTATAAACAAAGGTCAAATCAGAAATGAAAATTTGAGCAATTTGAGTGGTTTGCCTGCAGAGGATTAGTTCCCATAGGCTGGTACCAGATAGACAGAGTTGAATCAAACTAGGATTAAGATGGGGGACGTGAGTGTGCGGGTTAGATCCTTTGCATGAAACAGCTCAATTCGAGAGGCCCGACCGGTATATCTACTTCATAGAGCATACGAGAATTGGTACTCGAAAAGCTCTGGTTAGAATGACCACTAGACCGAACACAAACACACGCATGCGTTCGAACCGGACGAGGCAATAGTGGTCAGTGTCGTGCAATGTCTACAGGTAAATGTAATCAGTGATCGATTGAATGATGAGCGTATATTCTGAACTACGGGCCAGAAATCCAGTCATTGTCTAAACGTCCGTCTCGGATCCACTCAAAAACAAGGGAGATTAAAGAGAGCCCACATTTCAACGGGACACTCAAGTGGACGGAAAATTGACCCTTCACATCTCACACCTTTTTCCGTAATCCAATTAAGGCTGAATCTAGATTGAAATTAAAGACCTCGTCCAAATCACAGGAGCTGCTCATAACTGAATAAAAGAATGGGACCATTTTTTATTTTTTTTCCCCATCTAAAGTCGCTTCTGTCATGTATTAAAAATGTATTTCAATGATTGATGTAAGTTAATTATATCAATTTTTTGAACCAGATTACTATTTGGTAACTTCCAAAATTCAAATTTTTCATCGCCGAGTTATAATAATTATCCGAAACCTTAGTTCCAACTCCCCAACACTTGAAAATCTCAATTTGATAAACTTCTTGTAGGTCTTGGTTTCAATTTGTATCCAAAGTTATGGTGACTTCTAGGTCGATCAATCAAGATAAAATTAGCAACTAAGGAGGGGGGGGGGATCATTTGACTATCTGAATAATTCCGGTACGGTGTGTGTAATTTTGTCTACTTAAGAACAGTTCACAGCTGTTTGAAATTCGCCAAGACAGTTGGAGCAAACCTATGCAGTGGAAGTTTTTCGGCTTCCGCATTAAGACGACGGGACAAATCCCACGAGGAGGCTTGAGCAAACGAACGAACTTGGAATTATGGGTATCGGGTAACTTAATCAGCGTCAAGATGTGTGAATAACTCAAGTCGCTTTCCGCGATGGGCCAATTAGCAGCTGAGAGCAAATGAACGGTCAATATCTGATGGACGATATCTTCGAAGTCGAAAACTCTTGACTAAAGTTATATAATAGGAATTCGGTTCAAGGTGATTGTATAATTGATTGGCCGTCTGTATCAAAGACCGAGTCACGTTTCATTTCTCAAGACAATTTGCTGTTACGTTCGGTGACAATGTTCACTGTGCCAGTTGAACAACTAACCCCGCGTGCCCGACGAAAATTTAGTTAGATGGAGTTTTGATCAAATGTTACCGCTCGTTTTCGAGGTCTCGCTCTGAGATTCTATTACCGCGCGTGCAAAGTTTGTATAATAAACCTACACGCCATTTCATTACATTATTAAAAAATGTTCAATCGTAATTTAAATTAATTTTATGATGCGTTTTATTTCAGCGACTTTTTGAAATAATTCCTTCACTTCTGAACATTTTACAACCTTCGTTCTCTGTTGTAAATTTGTGAAATAATAATTAAACTCTTTCATCTGTTTAGTGAAAGAAAAACTTTTTGTTGTATAAAAGAACTTGAACATTTTACAAGAAGATAAGTGAAACTATTTTGTTCTTCGGGTTCATTCGCAGGGTCTGATCTTGACAACAGGACGACTTTATAGGCTTCATTGACACTTTGAGTGGATGACTTGCTCAGCCCACTTGCTTAAACAACGGTGCCTAACAAAAGCAACGAAAGCTTTACTTTTCTCAGACGAGTTAACTGGTAGCGCCAATTTAGAAGCTTGCGAAAGCTCGTACAAGTTGCGACAGCTTTAACGTGCGTGTCTACATGTATCCCGGGGATTAGGGCGACGTGGGAGGAGTACCAAATGCTCCTACCATTCAACTCCGTAAGGACGATTCAATTAGCATTTTTTTGTTCCCAATTTTTGATGTTCCAAACTTAATCTCTTAATAAAGGCAGATTAAAAAGAAAATGAACCATTTTATGTGCCCTCAAAATCGTGACTAGTGAAATTAGAGAACACCAAATGATACCCAAATTTACCAAAAAAGGGGAGGTGCAATAATAAAATCATGGGACAATAACTTAGGATCTCGGTTGTGTGGCAAATATATCTCGTTTTACGGCGAGCGTTTCAGTGGAAATGCTTCGTTTTTACAAGGTGTCTCTAAATAATTTTATGGACTGTCGTTACAGCTGCGCCTGCTATGTAGGGGGACACTTTATTAGTTTGCGGAAGTGCGGCGTCGTGCGTGAATGTTGTTTTTTATGCTGCAGATCAAGATAACAAGATAAAATTGCAAGTATCAGGAAGAAGGGAAGAAGGGGGGGGGGGAGGGAGGCAAGCACACATTTTCATATAGAAAACGGAAACAATCCTCGACGTGGATTGATCGAATGAATTCGTGAATAACTTAATTAGCGGGTCTAATTGTAAATGTCAATATGAAAAGAAAGGGCAAATATAAAATTAAATTAAATCAAATTTAAATATCAAGAACTGTGAGTTGCTGTAAAATGTGTTTGTTGAATGAACAAACAACATTTAACGTTCACCTCCCTTTCGGCCATTAAATTAATTACAACAATAATCAACTGTTTGTATGTTTACAGAAATAATAGCGATTTTATTCTGCTGTCTCATTGTAATGTTCGCTTTGATCGAATTATTGCACACTATTATTATAATGCCCTCTCTTTGTTGCATTTGATCAATATGGAAAGTCATGATGTATTTTGATTATTAAAATCATGGTATTATTATATAATCGAGAATCACTATCCAATTATAATCTCACATTATTCACTAATTATTGTAGATTAACGTTGGCAATGTTTGTTTTATTCTGTTGCTGAACAATGGTCCAACTCAATGAAATTAAGTTGTGAATATATGAAAATGAAAAATTGTTACAATCGTTAAAATTTAAATATATAAAAAGCACTCACATTTTTATGAAAAGATTGCATGTTAATCTGAATAAAACAAATTGATGTTCTGCATGGCTTTTTTTTTTTTATCACCCGTCTCTGTCGTTTGTCATTGTTGTTATACGTTTTTTAACACTCATTGCCAGAGTGCGAAATCCACTTCATTGAATTCGCATCGTAAACTCCCAATTTGTTAGTGCTCTCTTTAATTCAACTCCTTGACTTGTTATCGTGCACAAAGACGATAGCAAAGCCAGCAGTGAACTGAAGCAATGATGATTCGCTAGAACGTTAGCTAATTGCTGTTCGCTCCTTGCGATTCTCAATCGACGCACAAACTTGGCAAGGAAAACGTGCGCTCATTCGGGAAGCTTAACATTAAACAATAATATTTTCTCGTTACTTGACACAACCGAAGTTTGCAAAACGTCAAGTTTTCACTCCAAGAGTCCAATTATAGTGTTAAATCTGAAATTAAAAACTCACAAATTCTACAATCTTGGACCAGAGATTCCGGTTTCAAACGAACGATTTTTTTTTTTTATCAATACATAAATCTCGAACTTAACAAAGCTTGTGCGATGCTTTTGCAAGTTTTTTGTTTTTTTTTTTTTTCATCACAGAACTTAGATTATACTTGTGCTTCTTTTTGTTTTTATTGTCTGCTTATCAATAACTTTTCTATTCTTGTTTTGTCTTTACAGAGAGTCTCTGAACAGCGGGCACAAGGTAGCGGCCTCTCCTGGCACACGCAGATTTTATTTTCTCTTCACAGCGACCTACATTTTCACTTACACTAACTCTTCATACTCTGTCACACCTTATCATCTATCTGTATCTCTCGTTCCGCTGTGTCTATGTATGTCAACACGCTCTTAGTTTACGCACGTATACACAATCGTCACAACGAGCCAGAAACAAAAGTTCGTGTCGAAAATGAACCAACTTTTCACGCAAACAATTACCGATTCTGTTCTCATCTCGTTCATCAATCATGTCATATATGTGACTGATGAGTGGGTTTACGTTGTTTTGCACCTTTTTCTTTTTCTCGGTAATCCTAACGTCCTGATTAATACAAATTATTTGTAAATTAACAAATAATATCTTATCATAATGACCTGACTGTTGGACGCAATTTTTTACCAATCTAAATTCGACTTATCGATGGAAATTGAAGTTAATCGATAATTTCGATCTATCTATTCAATTGAACATTTGTTTGTTTAAAAAAAAAAAAAAAAAAAAAAACGCGCATTGGTCTTGTCATTTGTACGAGAGAATAAAAACGAGAGATCACTCTGTACGAGAGTAGGCCAGTCTTCCATCTCAGTTTGACGCCATCCTCGAACTGTCCCTCTTCAGAGTCACACAGAGGAGCATTTTTGCTCTCAACGAGACCTCTTCAGCACGTAAGTAAAACGACCAGAGCCAGAGTCTCTGTTCATCAATCCGCGAAACAAGATGGCGGATGATCTACTTTTGACATCGCGCGCAATGATTTATTTGAAACAAAACCGGGATTGGAGTGTGCATATCCGCAGGCTCTCTGAAACACTGCGAGCATCTGAAATCTCGACGAATATAACCGTGAGAGCATCTGAAATTCAAATCCAATTGTTGACCGCGTTACGCGAGACGACTCGCATCTATTTATATACCGATGCGCGAATGTTTTACGCATAAGGAAACCCGTGGGTCTTGAGAAAACGAGGAAAAGCCACTAATTCGTCGGCGCTTTTGAAGCCTCTCGGTGTTGTTTGTAAGCGAGAGAGAGAGAGAGAGAGGGAGAGAGAGAGAGGACGCGGCACAAAATTTGATCTAACAATAGAGCGCGCTCGCATGGACACGGGGGCTCTCGAAATTGTGCGCGAGCCATGCATTTCGAGGCTAGATTATCAGCGGAAGCTGATATCTCCTTTCAGCGACTGCGAAACGGCCCCCGACCTCGAATCTAACAGGAAACACGAGCAGCTTAACGGACGTACGTCTATTAAGCTCCAATGTGTTTCAGACGTACGTACACTGTACACAATTTAGGTCAGCTTGGGATTGAGGGTCACGTCAGTGCTCGGGGATGATCCATCCGAAGCTAACAATAATCATTAGCTCATCAGACACACCGTGGAGGAGATAATAATGTTGATATGACGTGTAATCAACTATGCGGCCGTACTAATGTTTTTTCAATTCTCATTAATCGAACGATTTTTGCGAGATATCGATTTGCAACTCAATCATTTCTGTAACGATTTCAAGTTCAAAAAATTGCGGTGAAAATGAATATTTAAACATTCGAGAGATCGTTATTCATCCAAATTTAGTCATTCATTTTGTCTGTGCAGTGAACGTAGTAAAATTTAATAAGTCCTTTCTTTTTGTGCGTGCAGTACATTTTCCTTCGCAATCCGTCTTCCTTCGTGGAGACATCTTTTTGTATATTTGCCGTCTAACGAGAATGCATGTCGTTGAAATAAAATAATGAAAAAAAAAAAAAAAAAAAAAATTAAACATTTCGTAAGAGCTGTTCGCCATGCACGGTCTCGTTTATGAAATTGCATGACGGGCCAAAAAATAGGACGTTTTTTGTTTGCCCCTCTCATAGCTTAGTGCACGTTGTTAGTTGCATATTTAAACAGGTTCTAATGTTGATAAAGTTCTATTAAAGATGTCAGGAATGTTAGCCACTGGGCATTGTAAAGCACGCGAGTTGACGGGGATTTCCAAAAATCGCTGATGGTTTCCTGACTTGGTTGCATGTCATGCAACTGTTTCGACAGTTGTGGAGAATTCTCCGAAACAAAATCAATGAACTGCATTCGTACCACGCCTCATTAATAATGGCATCATACACGGTATAAAATAAACGATAGGAATGAATAAAGCAACACCAGGAACCGAAAATAAACAGACCAAGTGAGTACATGCATAACACATTATATAGAAATCACGTTATAGTTACAAAAAGAATATACCAATTGTGAATTTTAATTAACAAATGGACAAAACAATGTTTTGTCCATCTAAATATTCTTTCTTAAAACAATTAAGAATCAAACTATCATTAATAAAATAACTTTCAACATCATTTGTTCTTTTTGAGGGTGTAAAACAATTGACTAACTTTCTTCTTATATAATTGAACACAAATCTGAAGATATATGTAATCTGGAAATATGATAATTTATTTATGATATACACGGAAAGAAAAGTTGCAATAATTTTGATCAAAATCGGTGTAATTTATTGAATAAAAATTATTAAATTTTTCGGTACTTTTTATCAACCAGTTTAATAATTTATATCAAAAATGGATTCTGTCCTCCAGTTATTAAACGTTTAGTTAAAATTATTGTATCTTTTCTTACCGTGTATGCATGAACTAACTATAAGTGAACATAAACATAATCTACAGCATAAAAAAATTGATCTTCATTCTCAAACAAAACAAAACACGATTGTCAGATAAGCTTAGCAGCTCAATCATTCACACACTAAATGCACAATTATTTCATGAGATTCACAGTGCAAGTCTCAATGTTTCAAATATTCTGCAAGGGCCGGGCTTTCTCTTTGTCACGGACGGATATCGCGCGGAGCTGCAAATGGTTTCTTTCTTGTTCCCTCCATAGTGTAATCCATCTCATTCATAAATTTTTGCGATTCATAGAGAATACATTACGACGCTCACTTTGATCTTAAAGTACGTGGGACCGTCATTTGTTCACAAATACGCATAACAAAAGCTCGTGTTAAAATAATGCTTGAACATCGACGAGGCTGGAAACCTTTCGCTAGATAATGCGATACTCAAAAGACGCCAAGAGACCCTACGACTTGAGCCCTGCTGATACACACCGGCTTTATGATTGTTGAACTTATCTTTACTTAGGCAAATTTACTGAAAATCATCCTCAAAATATAAAATAACGTATGAATTAAACTATTAAAAAAAATAATAATAAAACTGTATTTAATTGGTGCAATCATGTGTAAATTGTTGTGAATATCAAAAAATAATCTATTAACATTTAACCCCAAAATTGTATAGACAACAGTTATAAAGCACAAATTGAACATTCAATAAAGCGAAAGCACCTATTTCAGTTATCAAAAATTGATTTGCTTTTAGGTACTGGTACGGAATGTTCTTTCAAGGTTTGATTCACTTGTTGAGGAAGTTGAACGAAGTTTGTAGATGCGAATTAGACTGCACCATTCAGTGGATTAGATTTGGATTACAGAGAATTTGGCCGTTGTATCGAGATTTGTCTTGTCTCCAATCAAGTTCGGCGAGAGTTCCGATTGGCTTGTGACTCATGATCTAATAATCCAAGTCCCGCTGATCAGTCGGTGGCGGACAAAACTCGGCTGATCTGTGTGACGCAACATTGTAACGCTTGATTAGCGGGGCCTTGGATTGAAAACAAAACCATCCGTCTGTGCATAGTCCGACGATGAGTTTCGAATCAGATAGGCTTCTCTGTAAACCTCCGAAGCCCAACTGTTGCGAATAACATGTAGAGCTGGGTTCATACTCTCATAATACATGAAGATTTGAAAGCCATATTTGTTTTCCTAAGGATCCATTCAGCTTCGCGTATCCGACAAAAGGCTTTTCGTAACATTTCAATATCACGTTTGTTTGTTCGCTTTTCTTTCATTTGTTCGTCATTGATTTTTGCCAAAATAAACGGGAAACAAATATAATTGCCAGCAAATTTTTTTCCTCATCCATGTTATGTTCTTCCACCCCCCCCCCCCTGACTCTCCTTTATCGAGCGATGTTTCGGTGAAGTTTGAAAATTATTTCGCTTTGTAGGAACAGTCTTGTAACAAGTTTTCGGTACGAGTTGACGTACCTGTGTAACGTGTCATGAAACTTGAAATTTTCCTTTAAAATATCAGCGAAAATTCGTGACAATGAATTCTCAACTGTCGACACACATTGTTAATGAAATTAACGCACTTCGTGAAATTGCAAAAATGCAAAAGAAGAATGATCAAATTCTTTCGAGTGTTTTTGAATTGAGAAAATAAGGAAAAGGGAAGAATAACTCAGATACTATGAAGCGACGGGACGGGAGTGTTTATAAGAGACCAGTTTGCTGATATCCCGAGGTATCCGCGAAACTTTTGCACAGCAAAATATATATCGCGGGTCGGTGATGGAGCGGCGCGTAACTCCCGTAAACTCGGCTACTTCCCGTGATTACCACTCTCCGTCATGGGCATTCCTTAACAACAAGCCCCAGTCGGAATTATTTATGGATTCCACGAGTCAAAACTCGCGCGTGTTGCTCCACGGCCGCAGGTGGGAACTCGTCGAAACTTTTGATTCGTCGACGGAAGATGGGTGCATTCTATTTTCAAAATTGCCCAAACCCCTATCCGCCCCCGTATTTGTCATACTTTTTGTTGCCCTGGCGTAGTCAAGCACCTCGATCGTCGCTCCAGTTTCTCCTTTAATGAATTTGCCCAAACGATCAAATTTATTTTTAATCAAGACTAGATAGAACGACGGACATTTCAGTCTGATTAAACGAGATTTTTTGTTACGATATTCATTCCATCGAATCTTTTTATTTTTAGCGAAAACAGTTGCGCAATTTTGTTACGGAAACATTAAACTATTGATAATCGAGGGATATAATGATGATCAAAAAGTCGATTCATTTTTGTTGAACGAAAATAAGGCAAGAGTCAATGTGTGGCCGGGTGAACAATATTTGGCGTGCATTCGAGGCCAGCGCAGGCAAGCGCATGAATGAAGCATGCATAAACAAAAAGACCTAAACAGGCAGCAAGTAATCAAACTTGACCGCAGAAGGAGCTTATATGAAAACCAATCACATCGTGCTGCGTTATAGCCGGCCAAACATTCGCTCCATCGGTGGATCAATGATCACACTAAATTTGTCACCTTGGTGGTCCCGATGGCATCTGCAGAACCCTTATGTTTGTTTGCATGTCTCCTGTTCGCTTTGACGTACGTATACTGCTTTTAGTCCGCCCTTTCACACTGCCTCGTTTAATCAGCCATCGGGAAAATCCTTATCGCCCGGTACGACTTCGCTCACGCATGAATTATAAATTACCAACGCGACTGCCTCCCGGAAATGTCGGAATAAATTTATGAATTTATGTCCATCGATTGGCCACTTTGTGTCAACTTTTGCCGACTCAACTTATCGCTGAGTGTGTCAAACGATAACAGCCAATTTTGCATTTCATACTTTAAAAAAAAAAAAAAAAAAAAAAAAACCTGCCTTTTTTAATTCCCTCTCTTTTTCATTTTGCCATGGAAAAATGTCAAGGGTTGCATTCAAATGAAGATCAAAAATTCGTTTCTTCGACAAATAAATTGAAAAAATATTAATTTTGTTTCACTAAAGTTTGCATTGAAAACTGATTTTTTTTTAATTTATTCACATCATAGTAAACATCCAAAGGCGGATCAGAAGACCATTGAGAAAAAAATGATTCTTGTTAACTGATGCAGAATATCTTGATAGAATAAAAAATTTACATCAAGAGAATGAAATATGAACCGGATTAAGGTCATGTATGGAACATATGTATGTAACAAGTCAGAACCAAATCATTATATTTTAATTGAATAAAGCTGAACTCAGTAGGGAATTTGCAAGGGATTGAAAAGTTGATGGAAGTTAATGTGAGAAGTTTTGTGGTTTAGTAGAGAATCGAAGTCATTAACGAATTGAGCTTCGAGGAACAACAAATGAAACAAAAAGAAAAAAAGGTGCATTTACAAACAAGCGATGAAGCAGGAGTTTGTCGAGTTGATTTTACAAATGGAGCATGATGATCGGTGCGCGTGGAACCGCGCCAAAAGGATCAATGCTTTGGCGGTATTGCGACTTGCCAAGCTTTGTGGCTTCGCGTGGCAGCGACGTCTTGGTGGTTTTAAAAGCTGGCGTCCGCTTAGCCTGCGGTGGCACCTGTCGATTTCACGGCACAAAAACAAGAATTTGACGATCCCAACCTCACCGCATCCGCGTACGAGTTTTAGCTTGTCCTTTCCCGAGTGCACCTAATAGGATCTGCGAACAGTGAACGTGCTTTGAAAATACTTCTGCAGCCTTATTCGACTTTCTCAAAGTTTAATTAAAATCAACCTTTGTGTTATAAACAATGGCTCGCTTGTCATCTAACAATTTCTTGTCAGTGGTGAAATGAGGGAACCAGCTATTCAAATTCAATTCAAAATTACAATTCATTATAGGTATACTGAGAGCAGCCCTGTTTTATCTTTTGATTAACGATTTTTGACTTATCAGGATGTTGATCTCATTATCATTATTCTGTTTTATTATTCAATTACTTCGGTAGCCAGATTGGAAATAAGAAGTGACTTGATACAAAGTCATAAAATCATGACAAAAAGAAGTCCTTCTCAGTCGCTGGTTTTGTGTCTCTATTTTATTTTTATTGTTTCAGATAACAATTGCACTTACAAGCAAAGTGCCCATTGTTTTTAGTTCAAATTCATACATCTTTCATTCCCCGTTCAAGACTTGGCGAATTACACATCAGCCGGATCAATCAGTTTGTTCTATTTCCGATGAGTGTAATGCTTCAGTGGAGATGCTTCGGCTTCAATTGCTTAGACCACGATTGCGACATATCTCAAGTCCATCTGTTTTTTTTTTTTTTTTTTATTCCTGATGAATTCATATTTTTCATCAGTTGCTTATTGTGTATATCGAAGTCTGATTCCATCTTGAATAGTAGCCAAGAACAAATGTCTGTGGTCAAAGAAAATTATTCTACAATGAAAACTACAATAATTGGTGTTTCATTCTGCGAGCTTTGATTTGAACAAAGAAATTGAATGCAATTAAAATCATTTATAAGATACATGATAGAGAGGATGAGCTTATTTAAAAAGTTGGGATCGCGTCTTCAATTCGATTCTTTTCAGTGAGAAGGAAGTGCGCGACCCGCGCAGCAAGACAAATCTCGCGAGTATGAACTACGACATCGTAAAGAACATTTCGAAACTTCACCCCTCGGCTCTTATAAAACTATTTTCCTGTGCGGTGTCCCGTCGACGCAGAGGAAACATCCGATCTGGGGCTAACATTGTTATGACTTCTTTCGTAAAGCCAGCGAGATATCAATGGCTTTTGTCATTTTATTCTCCGACGACATATTCCCCTTTTTTCGACCTTTTTTATTTTTCAATTCAATTAATGTGCATCGTATTTGATAAGCTTTTAAGTCCATCGCGGAGCTTTACAAAATATAACTTTTTATTACATCGCATCATCTCTCGAATGAAAAAAAAAATTCAGAAGAAATTAGAAAAATAATCAATTAAAAAACTTGTTTCACAATGAAATATGTTTTTTTTTTTTTTTTTGTTAGATATTTTTTTATTTGTTCTTTCTGATATATGACACACGTCAATAATTTAATAAAGACCATTTTACTAAGCTATCGCTTTAAATAGAGTAATCTAAGTTACACACATAAAGTTGCATATTGTTTAGCGGTTTGTTGTTATTATAACTATTTCATCTAACTATCGTGCACCAGGTAATTCGATTCATAATGCACGCCCA
The DNA here is from genome assembly GCA_030523145.1 of Trissolcus brochymenae. NCBI lineage: Eukaryota > Metazoa > Arthropoda > Insecta > Hymenoptera > Scelionidae > Trissolcus > Trissolcus brochymenae. The sequence goes on along the minus strand of JAQQRF010000287.1, from coordinate 29,279 downwards.
GAATCACATGTAACTTTGGTAATTATTCAACTTCCTGTGTTTACAACGATGTATTAATTTTTATTGCCCTGTAAGAAATAAACGTTCGCTTTTGAGTGCAGATTTACGTGTTGGTTAGATCAAACGAAACTGTTTTAGAAATCCATTTGACGAAACATGTTAAATCAACAACACGGATTTAGAATTACCATTCAAGCTACGATTCATGTTGTTTTTTCTTTTTCTTCTTTTAATTGAACCTGCCATATAATTCTGATACTTCAATTGGAAATTTCATTTGAAATATGTCAAAAATCGTTTTTAGTCTCTCGTCATTCTTTTTCTTTTTTGAACTTTCATTTGATGTCTTTTCCTCAACATTTCGTTAAATTTTGATTTATTATGTGGCAGTTGAGCACTTGAATCCGTTTTTGCATCAAAGTCCTGAAGCAGTTTTCATCTTGCTTTTTCGGTAGTAAAGAATTTATTTTCGTACATTCTTTGATATATGTAAAATGTACGAAACATGTATTAGATGCAAGTAATGCTGATGTGAAAAGAAAACGTTCGACTGTCGCATCAAAAGGTCGTATTTTATGCAAGCACCGTGTATCTTTTTCATTTTTAACTGTAACACACTAACTTGAAATCACGCCGGTAACATATTTTTAAGAGCAGAATTTGAGTTCATAGGTACATTACATCAGGCAATCTTCTGAGGGAGGACAGTGGGTACAACTAGCTGGATGGAGACATAATTTACTTACGCTAACATCAGAATGTCTTTTTATCTAAACTTCATTTATTTTTACATTATAACTCGTTTCTCAAATGTGACTATATTCTTTTATTTGATAGTCCATTTAATTATCACGACTGAAGCAAGAAACTAAAAAACGTTTAATACAACTATTCTTTTATTACATATAATATCATAGACATCAAAACCTTTTAACATGGTGCATAAACTTTTATTTTTATGCTTCATGTCAAACTTGTCTGATAAACATTTTAATTATTCCATTTCATTTATTTTGTTTTAACTTATACTCTTTTCTCATTGTCGTCGATTACATTAACATCAATGAGAAAAAAAAAACTTGTTCACTCGTCGGTCGTTGGCATTAATCTTTCCCGTCAGTTTTACAGTCTTTTAATGTCGACTTAATTCAACCCGGAAGAAGCTCTTGATTCTTCTCTTAATTTGTTAAATTGTACCCGAAAAAAAAAGAAAGTTTGTTTGGTCTCCATACGACGTTTGTTTCAAGTAATCTCCAAGAAACGAGAAATCCGCGAGATTATTTTTCATTCGCGATATAAGAATGGCGAAGTAAACATACATCGGTCGTGAGGAAATGTTGAAAAATATTTTCAATTCATCCGCGGCGTTCATCCTTAAAGTCGAAAAACGTGAATGACATACGCAACAACGTAATATTTCACACGTCCGTCTAGACGGCGTCAATTCTTTGACTCGCGCCGAGTGATTCTCGCGGTGATGTGGCTGTGAAAATTTTAATATTCAAAACAACTCGCCGCGGGAATGACGCCCTGGGAAAAATGATTTTGTGGGGAAGTAATGGAGAAAAAATTGCAAAAACAAGCCAGATGCGGATTGTGGATAAGAAAATTGAAGAATAAGAATTTCGAAATTCACCTAGATTTAAACAATGAAAAAAAATGTGTGCTTTTTTTCGATGAATTAAAACAAAAAGTACAATAAAATGTTCAATAAAAACACGAATTTCGAAAAGACTCAAAGTCGGATCGATGGCTCGGGGGATATGGCGACTAGTTGTGTGAAACAATTCTGTGAGGGGCTTAGGTTCAAATCCTGCTTCCAGATTTTTTTTTTTTTTTTCGACCAATGTTTAATTAAATTTGAAACGTCGATATTACTCGATATATTGAAATTGGTAAAAAAAAAAAAAAAAAATTCGAGGTCCTTCATACTGACAGAATTCATAGCGCATTTTTATCAGAAAAATTATCTTCTTTGTTGATACATCCGAGTTCAGATGCAGCGCACTGACCGGAGGCGCGTGGATTAATAGCAAAATGAGCCTGGAGGATGAAAATGAATCAATACGCTGAATGTAATTAGCGGAACATCAATCACTTCAAACCACACTGCAAACCGCACCACTGCACTTCCGCCGAACCTTTCGTTCGCGGTTTCTCCGACGCATTTTTGTCGACTTTCGTCGGCGAAAAATTTTGCCCGACAGAAAAGGTGGAAAGGGGGAAGGTAAAAGCCACCAGTTATCAGAAATCAACACCCGCGCGAATTACCGCATAAGTATATATACGGCCGCTGATTTTATTACACCTAATCGAAATTAATAGACCGTAATTGAATTAATATTTAGGTATTCTGCGATGGGCATTATAATGCAACGTTGGTCCGAGTTGATTCAATTTTCATATCATCATTCCAGCTAATTAGCCCTGTCTAAGCGTTACGTCATTGTTTATAAATGAAAACGTATTAACGCTGTCAGCGCTCACTTTTCGAACTATGGCCGCTCTGACTCGCATAATTTGCAATCTTCTTTTTTTTTCAAACAAATTTTCTCGTTACTTTTTTTATAAACAAATGGGAATGAACAAAAATATGAGAGAGGATTTTAATTTCATCGTTCGCTGTTATTTTTGTAACCTCATTTCCGCGTTAAAAAAGGACTTACGTTTTCGCATGCCAATTTCCGGTCCAGAGACGCGCTCTGTGTACGTAATGCTTTCGTAGGACTTTGAAGCGGAATTAGCGAGTAGGCCAGAGATTAGGCTGCAGGAGAAAATCCTCCGCGGGATTTTCAAATATTCATTTTCTCGCAGGGCGTAATCCGACAGTTTACCGTACATTACGCGGCGGCGCCAGAACCCTTATCTACACCGCCAAGCTGCTTTGCCAACATAAGCTCGCACTTAGATAGATAACTCATCGCAAGAAATCAACTGTTCCTGAGTGCGCAACTCTTTTTCACGCCAACTCAAACCGAATAAGTCAAGCTAAGTCGCTGAATGCTTGGATTTTGTAATTTCGATTACCGGCGACGTCAAATTTGCCATGAGAATTAAGAAATTGCGACGGATGAATTTTTTTTTACTTTTTCTTTTCTTAAACAAAATTATGGAACGTTAATTTTTTGTTTATTACAAATGATTAAACAGTTTTTTTTTTTCTGTGATAAGTTGCGTAATATCACTCTTCGCCAATAAAGAAAATTAGAATTCATATCTATTGTATTATCGCGGAGAAAATTATCTGTACAGCTCGAAATCGTGAGCTGAATACCAAAGAACAGTAAATATTCGGAAGCTTCTGCTAGGTAAATCCACCTGTTGAAAAATCCTGCTTTTCATTATTGTTCCTTTCGGTAACATCTTCCATTAACGCCCGATGTAAATGCACTTGTCATTGTCGCTGAGCTAAAGTGCAAAGTGCGAATTCACGGTGTAGAACAAACGCGATATCCTACCCGAAATTTTCGAGTGCTGCCGAATTGTTATCAAAATTTCATTCAACACCCTGGCTTATCTGTATATAAAATTTTTTTTACTTTCACTTTTTTTTTTTTAAACTGATATTCATCCGCAACTATCTCGTTAGAATAAACTTGCTCCCGCGGGTAAACTTGAAGTTACACGCCAATATCGGTATTTCCGATAAATTTCATACGGATTATATATATTCGAGTCTCAACTTTTGTTTCGCTCTTTTAAATTCATCAAACTGTGTATAATCTCAGAATGGAATGTTTAAACTAATTTTTTCCACATTTTAAAACAAAGTTCGAAAAATTTCCAAACCACTTTGGTTTTATCGACAAAATTATAATTCCCCTTTGAGAGGAGGCTTCAGCAAAATATCATTTTAAAAAATCATCCGATCCGTTGAATATTTATGAATACGGATTTAATCAAAGATGAAAGATATGTTTCAATACGTAATATCATTTAATATTTGCCGACTAAAGCAAAAAATGTATTTGCATGTAACTGAATTGTTTATAACAATCTTCCATGTTACGCGGCATTGAGCATCTGCTTGTTTAACGTTGCTTACGAGTTGATGTACGTAAAGTATGAACGAAAGGAATCTAAAATGAATGTGAAATGTTAATAATTCGGTTGAATTATAATATAATAATCGAAATTTATGTTGCTGTTAATAATATGTTACATACATAGTTAAGAGGAATCATGATTTTTCATTTACAGTACTCTGTTTTGAAGTTCAGACGAGTTGCGACATAAAACTGTTTTATTATTTTAAGTCCATCCGTATCCTACATTGTCGCAGTGGCTTTTGTGTGCATTTTTGTGTTTATTATATGTAATACATTATTTTGTTAATCCTATCAATTAAAAAATAAAAGTACTTTCGAGTACCTTCCTTTGCAAAGGTACGATAGAAGTTTCAAAAATGTAATTTAAATTCCGTTGAATATTTCGCTGTTGTTTTACTTAGTACATATAATATCAATTGAAACCCTACTGTTGAATCACCGATGCAAAATAATTCCTGATTAACAAACAAACATGATTCGCGCGCTCGTCAGGAAACCAAAAAGTTAGCTTAAAAAGCTGGTTAATTAATAAATAATGCATATTTATCATTCGTGTGAATATTAAATAAATTTGAAAATTCACTCAAATTCCTCGCATTCAATTTGACATGAAATTTCCTTCGTTTCGAATATTACGTATGATGAGAGTTCGTAACAACAAAATGAACAAACAGATATATTCATTGTCCGAAAACGAGGAATAATACTATACAAAACAACACAGTTACGTTCAACGCAACATTCTTCGCGTGTTTTGCAAAATTGCAAGAATCAGATGGAAATTTTTTATTCCAATCATTTTAGCTCCCTCCAAAAAAAAGGTACATGTTTGATCACGAGGAGTAATGTCGAGCTTGTAGTTAGCCTTCTAGAGACCCAATCTCGTTCCATTTCTGTGAATCAAAAATTACCGAAGCGTAACCAATTTATTGTGCAAAAAAAAAAGAAATTTTTTGTTCATTCTACTTTCGCGCGACAGAAGGGACACAAAAAAAAAGCCTCGCGCATTTACACGGGCTACTCACTTTTTTTTTGCACCTCATCCCGATAGTCTATTTTATACCGTTGCGTTACCTGATCAATATATTCAATTTTTGTTGCGAAATTCGGTGCAGCAGCCTGAGGGGTAGTAGGCCGGGGGATGAATAAATGAAAAGAGTGCGAAGCATTGAGATTGGCCGTCGGGACACACCAGGTGTGTCATCGTTTCTATGCCATTTAGTTGCTATTTACGTAACCCGTTGTCACGCCGTGAGAATATCGCACTGTCCATTGTAACGCGTAACGAGGGGCAATTTTTGCTGCGATGAACAATGTATCGCATTAGCGCATTGTGCCGGACTCATCCAAAGCATAACCTTTCGTCTGTCCATTCATCTTCTACCTGCTCGGTTCTCGAATTTCAGACGATGATTACATTCGAAATATAAAACGGCCCGCGGTATTGTGCACGCGCGCATGAATCATTCATACTTGTTTTCGATTATTTCGATTGATTTGGCTCGGGCGCGCTCATAATTAAGTCGCGCATTATCCCTGCTGGCGATATTTCACCGATTTTCGCAAACAACTATTGCAACTCGCTAGGTCGCACATCCGACTGCACGATTTTGCGCCGAAATTAAACAAACATATGAATACGAACCGTTTGCTCAACTGGCAAACCAAACGAACAATTTTCGCCATTCATTTTCGCGGATAATTCATGATTATAACTAATCATGAGTTAAATTTTGCTTATTATGGTAATTATTTTCAAACTCAAACATTTGACCTACGCACCTTAGAATTAAATTCGGTCATATTTTTATAACACTATTTTTGTCTTTAAATTGTCACAAATTTTTTATTGTCATACCATGCCATACATACCGATTGAAATTTAACAGACATAGATGTAGCATTGATAAAAATTGTTTGCGATGAGAATCGAACCCTCGAGTCTGCAGAGCATGATTAATTCACTTCTTCTCTGAGCCGTCTGTAGGATTTTAATTTGTCAAACTAAATTGAATTTATGTAACATTATATTCAATTTTTGAATTATTATTTTATTGAATTCAGTTGGTCATGCATTATTTGATTGAAAACGCAGTATTGATGAATTTCACTTAGCACCAATGATTTATTTTTCATAAGTCTTCTCTGTTTATCAATTTTTCGATGAATTCGATTTAGAAGATAGAATGAAACAAAAAAAATCGACTACTCTATCCTGACGCGGGCACTATCATGCATTATTCGAACTTTTAAAATTTTTTTTTTTTGAATTATTTTATTCAAAAAACCGTATGTTCATAAATACCAAAAAAAGGTTGCATTACAAAATATTCGGACCGGCCGTTGTTCGAACAGCGCGTATACATGCACGGGAAATTTATGTGTAGATGTAGTGAAAACCAATATTTCGCAACAACCGAGATCGATGTATTGTTTAAATATTCTATATCAGTGATTTTACTTCGTGCCCTCCGGCGAAATTCTATCAATTATTTAGTTTACTGAAACAAACATTTCATTTTAAATATTGATTTTTTTTGTTGCTTTTTTTTTGTGATGATTCGAAACTCGATGGTAATCTAATATATTATTATCAAAAACATGTATATATTTTTGAAAGACAAATCAGCAGTCCCATTTATTCCGACTGTCGGTCAAAAGATGAAAAAATAAAAATTTTCATTCTGTGCAAACGTTGATTGGAATATTCAATTTTAATCAAAATAATATTGAAGTCTAGAGGTAAAACTTAATTAACACGCATTATTCCATGATCGAATATTTATCTCGAACCGGCACTTGCTCGCAACACATCTGAGCCTGATATTAAATTTATGTATAAACATGTCTAATAAAGCAAACTGTGTAAAGGATAATAGAGTTGGCTGAAAATTAACTCTGCCGTGTGGCAAGCGTTCTGTCGAGTTAGTCCGCGCATAAAACATGCAGTGGCGCAACCTGCGCTTGGTCCGCCTTTGGCTTTTGTACTCTTTCTTATGCGCTTAAAACAAATTCCATTTTCAACCGTGCGATATGCTCTCTGAAACATTTCATAAATTATCATTAAAAACGTTCCAATATCATGCATTCGTTTCCTTTGCAATATCATTTTTCACTTCAAAGCGAGCAAATTAAATACCATTCACTCCAGCTTGTTTCTATATGAATATACCTCTTTTTCAATCATTTTATTCGTTCTCAATTAATCCAATATAAACATTCGTTTGGTATGACAAATTTTATAAAAACTTCATCTGCATTTTAGATGTGACAATTTTTCTCAGCTTTTTTCTATCACGCGACTGAGGATAGGTAGTTTATTTGTTTTTATTCGAACTTTGAGACACGTATTATCTGAATTAGATTGACACAATTGTTAAACATCGCTACTTATTATTCAAACAAAATTAACAAGGTTTATGTTACTTAAATCAACTAACAATTTCTTTTTTCTTAATCTTCTGTTTTTTCGGAAGAATAAAATAATCAGCTTCTGACTGTTTCAAAAATATGAGAAAGATAAAAATTCTCTCTCGAGCATCGTCGTTCTCTTTCACGTCCAAAATAAACTTCGCCGTGGAATGGTTAATTGAACGAAAATACTCCTATTAATGAATATTTTATTTCGAGTTAAAAGAACGAGCGACAAGTACAATTCCTTCAATTAAAAATCGTTGACAAAGATGAAACACAAATAGGCCAGCGCGTATAACAGGGAGAAAAAAAAGCCACTAGCTAGCGTCAACTTGACCAGCGAAGGGGCGGCAAAGGGTAGAGTGGGTGAGTAGAAAAAAGCCTGAATGTTTGTACAACAGCTGTTTCCGGATTACGAATTCGTAGGTCACAGCTCATTTGGGTGCAATATATGCAAAAGAGGATCGGACAGTCGTTGATTGATGATTTGCATAGACAAATAAGTCAAGTCTGATGAGAGGCAGCGCGCATGTGTTTACAGAGCAGTCGAATTGTTGTTTTCAGCTCGGTTTCGGCCTCGGTTGAACGCCCATCGGGCAGCATCGAGACAACCTTGTTTGCTCTTTTGTCATGTGAAAATGCGAGTGGCAGGCCAATCGTGCAAATAGCCTTTTGCTAATTGTTTTCGCGTTCTTTGATCTGCTCCTCGTACCTTTAACGAGTGCCAATTTTCCGTCGAACACAAACATTTGTAAACATTCGCAAATTTCAGAACAATAATTTCGAACGAAATTCAGTTTTATTTGCTGCGCAGGTGTAAAGCAATCTACGTATGTAGGCGAAAGCTCGAGGGTTCGATTCTGTCGGTCACTTTTTTTTACCATCAATTTGCGAGACTTAAACTAATTATTTAAAAATATTAATATACATTGATTCTTACTATTCGCTTTTTTGTCAAACTTGAACGTTTCGTTTAGTCGAAACTCGATTGGAATATCGAGAAAGATAATACAATCCCAATGACGTAGCAGTTAGAGTGGAGGCCAATCCCGGATGACTGGGATGTATCCTGCGTCAGTGGTTCATTCCTAACCACGAATTCTGTTAATGGAGCAGACACACTGCTCATGAGCTCTTGCCAAAATCCCATCCTGTTGACCAGAAAATCTTCTTGCATCGATGCATGCGGTGATCTACCGTTACCGAATTTCATAATTCTGTTGTGTTGCTGGTAGGGTTCCCATATTGGGACTCTATCGCTTCTCGGTATCCTTTGAACGAACAACAAAATTATACACGCAAATTCCAAATGAATTTAAAGCGCATCAAAAAGTTAAATAACTGTAATGTTTCATCATTGCTTACCCAGTTTTCATGAAATTGTAAAACATTTCCGTGATCGTGTCGATTGCAATTCGATCATTTTCAGAATTCGTTGCCACTGTTACGTGATAATTGTAATGTGGAAACTGATAAATCATGTCGTCTCCATGAGAAACCCCTAAAAGTTGAACATAGTGAGATTTAATATAACAAGCATGAAAAAATGAATTAAAAACAGTAGTTTGAAAATTGAAAATAAAAAATACCGTAGTGAAAAGGAACGGACGCTTGTTCAATGTCCGAAAGGGTACCCTCAAAAGTGAAATATTGCAAGTAGATACTGTTGTTTGAAAATTGTGTATAATATTGTAAGGGTTCGTACGTTGGCCAAAGTATGAAATAATCCGAAAAGAGCTGTAAAATATAATCCGTGGCGCATCATATTAAACATAGATACATCTTATGGTAGAATAACGAAGCAGTATAACAAAGAACATCGTACATGAGTTAAATTATGTATCAAGTTCCGTCCTATTTCATCGTCGAAATAATGCTTAGCGATACTGTTGGCAAACGATTCTCGGTCTTTTACCACTTCCGATGCTTCCAAAACATAAGGTATTACTTTTCTGAAGTTTCTACTAAACTCTTCCGCGACGCCATCCTGTATCAAAATACCTAAAAGTATCTTGAAATTAGTATTAACTTGAATAAATTAAATTCATTCACTTGAAATCACTTCAGCAATTAACACAAACAAATATTTTTTAAATAAATTATAAAACAATGTTTCCAAACAAAATTTGACAAATTTTTAAACTCGCAAAGTTAAGATTACTAATTGTCGTGGAGACGCCTTCGTCTGAAGTGATTGTGAAAATTGCCGGAATATCCCGGAAGAGTCCTTCAGAAAGCGTCTTTCTGGGATGCATCGTTATTGCTGCTTCTTCTGTATCAATTTCTAACGTTGGTCCGAAAAGTGTTCCGGGACTTTGCTTCCAAACGTGCTGCAAACAATTAACAGCATAATATTATCAATAATTAATCATTAAAACAAACGGTTAAAGGTCAGATCGAACAGAATCTTACGAAAAAATTCGAAGCTTCAAAAAGTGTTTTCAAGTCTTTTTTCGTCAAACAATCGATTGTTTTCATGTCATTTTTGACACGCTCCTTGGCAAGTAGAAGTTCAAGATTTTCTTCATCGTCTTTCGTCTGCACGAGATCTGGATCTTTGTGGCTGCAACCAGCGCGTTTGGCGAATTCGATCGTAGTGTTTCTGATACTGGCGCGAGGGTGGAACGACCAGGAAGCGAAAGCTGTTCCACTTTGCACTATCATTTTGTGGAACAGACCCTCGGTCTTGTTTGTGAGCGACAGCAAATGAGTCAGTCCCGCCCCGGCACTGTGACCCTGTAAGGTCACAGAGTCGGGGTCTCCTCCGAAAAAGGGGATGTTTTCTTGCACCCATTTCAGAGCCATTATTGCATCTTTTAGACCGTAATTTCCTGGCGATACAACGTTTCCTGTACTCAGGAACCCTTTAATCAAAGACAACAAAAAATATTATAACCATTTTTTTAAACAGTGCCACCTGGATGTGAAATTTAAAAATCGTTATCTCTTTAATTTTGACTAATAAAGTTTCTCATTTCTTTTTTTATTTTCAAGTGTAACAAATTTCACCCAAAAATAAGACAGAAGATACAGAGGAATGTTCTAAATTCAACTATCGCAGTTGAGATATTGCGTCGATGACACCTTAAGAACCCTTGGCATGTCTCTAAACTTGTCTTCTAGGATGCTCGGGAGAAAATTTGACGGTAAATTAGCGAGCAAAAATATGATTTTCATAGTCTGGTGAAAATTTCAATTGGTTGATAAAAACGAGGGCACTTTGTCTTGAAACTGATATGCCTTGAACGCGCAAATTTACGTACGCCAATTTTATCAGCGCCCACACTTTGATCTGACGTTGCATTTTCTTAACAAAACGGTGCAGATCAATTAAACACATTCCACGATGAATAAACTTAGACGAACAAACACAAAAGATCGCTTACCCAAAAATCCTAATCTGTAGTTGATTGAAACTAAAATTATATCGTGATCCAATAAGTACTCCGGACTAATCCGAGTGCTGTTGTTGCTACCAATAAGATAGCTTCCTCCGTGCACGTAAACCAACACTGGCAACTTTCCCATCAAATGCCGTGCTTTGTTTCCCGTTTCGTTCTGAGAACATTTCCTTTATCATCGCACAACAATATATATAGATATATTTTTTTTTTAATACCTAGTTCAATGAAAATTGGATCCCGACAATTTTTCAATCACTAACATTTCATTGTTCACATCTCATTTTTCTTTTTATTACATTATACATATTTTGTTAGCTCTTTTTTTCGTTATACAGATATTTTTAAACGTTACAAAGATTTAATTACATTTTTTTTCCAAATTCAATAGACTCTGAAAAACGACGAAATTAAATGAAAGATTTACAGAAAAAGTGGTTTTAAAAAAAACTAGCTCGTTTGACTTCCGACCTCGTGACGTTTAACTTTGTTATTAAATCGTGGCCTCGCAAGCCAATAAGCCTCGAGTTTCAGCACTTGACGGTGTTTACATTGTCAGCTCGGGGGATCGTCCAATAATCTTCTAATTATTTCGTGGTCTATTTGAACAAGAAAATTACGCCCAATGGGCGATACGATTGAGATTAAATAACGCGGCTTCTCGTGCCGTCGTAGATAACCTTAAATCCTACAACGTTTTGTACATGAAATTTTAATGGGACAAAAGTCGTATCCACTCTCCGATAATACCAGATTACATTTTTAAGCGCTATTATCAGAAGATTTAGCTACGATGTTAATACCACCAAATGACAGTTTTTTTCGGCCAGGGGTAATTTTTAATTCATTACCTTAGTCGACATCTTTTTTTAGCAATAAACGTTCCGGATCCATTTTTTTAATTTAAAAAAATTTAATCGTAAAACTAAATCAAATCGATTTTTGAGTTGTTTCAAAACTATTTCTTGCTATTTTGTTAAATGGAGTTATCTGTTTCTTCTTCTAAGCCACTGAAATTAAATTCACATTTTGTTGTTGTTTTTTTCATCTTTCATTACTCACGTAAGGTACAAAAATGTTTAGATTTAGACAGTCCTCATTTCCGATTAAATTTCCTTTGCTGTTGAATTGTGGACACACTGATCCATCCTCGATAGCTTTTTTTGTATTTTGCCAAGGTTTTTGCCAAGGTTGGGGATTCTACAAAAAATCGTTTTAATAAATAATCATTTTTAGTACAAATAATTGTAATAGTAATAATAATATCAAACGTACTAAATGAGTATCTTTACCTTTTATTTCTGATAAATTTTTGTCAGAATAAAATCACGTACAGTGATTTATGAACAATTTATTAATGATTTATTATAACAATGATTTTTATTCATAACAACTTCCAATTTACATGATAGGTATTAATTATCAACGTTCGTTGTTATGGTTCGTGGATACAATTACAGTTAGTCAGATCGATTATTATGTACTACATATATTAGGTTTTAAAATTTTCGTCACATTGGTCTTGATGTACGTCGAAATAAACCCTATTATTTTTTCCTCTTGGAAAATTACCGTGTGCATAATATAATATATAATTAAATGTAATATAATTTCGCCAGACTGTACCAACTTGCATGATTGAACGTGAATTAAATCATGTTGTTAAAACGAGACAACAAATGATCGATCGTTGTAATTGTAATTATTACATAAATTGAATGTAAATGTTTACAAAAATGAATTTGTCACTGTTGATCAAATGATTCGAGTACAATGTCATTGAGACAACGATGACAAATGAAACATGCAAGGCAATTAAACATTTTTTCTTTCAATCAAAATCAAATTAGATAACAGAATACGTAGTTTCGCAATTAATCGTTACAGTAGCGTTTCTACAATAATAAAAGATCATTAAAAATGAAAAGTAGGAATACCAATTGTTTCACATGATTGCTTGTAACAAAAACATTCAATTTTTGAGGTTGGAAATTAAAGAATTACCAGTCGAACTATTTGTTTACCTTAAATCTGAGCGGACCAATAGGAGGCTGAGCGTACGGAATTCCCAGAAAAGCTCCCACGAGTCTGCCTGTGGCTGTTCGTTGCCATTTTCCCCTGACCGGGCCGAAAAGCGTCTGCTCGACGACGGGATCAAGACCACGGACGAAATCGAAAGCACAAAATAAGACGAAGAGTTTCAACATTTTCTTCTTGTCATTTCCGTCGTCGGCTGTGACGGTAGATCAATAACTGGCTGGATGTTTGTCAAAGAAACAAGATCATGCTCAAATGCAAATCCACCGAGATAACCAATACATACGCGCGAACTGATAAAACGCTGTGTGGGAGACGAAGTGCGAGCGACTATACGATGACTGTTTATGAAAATATTCGGCCAGCTTCGACACGCTCGGCGGATTAGTTTACATGAGAACAGGCGAGTTTGCTCTCGAAACTGGTTCACTCGAACGGATCCCAACCTTCAACAACAAAATTTGCGTCTCAGTGGCGGTATCATCTCCGCCAATCAGATTATACGCCTCATCCATAGGTCCAAAAAAATGTAAACAAATGTGGCAGAAATCATAACTTTTTGAGTATCAGAAACAGTTTGTTTATATTAAATAAATTACTCAAAATTTCAAGCATTTACGAGAAACAGAATGTAAACAAATATCTAAAAAAAGCACCTTGGGATGTGCTTGTTTACTTTTTTTTTGCTGTTCTGTTTACAATTACGTTCTTTCTTATTTATTTACATTATTTCCACTTGTTTTGTTTACATCTTTCGTTGCGTTAAATCCTTTGATGATTGTTGACATTTTTTATTCATTTGCCTTTTCCAATTTTGTTTACATTTTATTTTTCCTCGTTTCGTTTACATTTTTTTATTGTTTGTTTGTTTACATTGTTCTCTGACTCTTATAATGTTTATTTGTTTTCATATTTTAACTACTTTTTTCTGCATCTTTATTTATATATTATTTCTCCTTGTTTTGTTTACATTTTTTTTTCACCAGCAAATAAAAATTCAAAAAGTTTATAATTTCGTAAAATAAACAAAAATTGATAATAGAATATTTAAATGTTAAGTATTTATCATGAGTGTCTAATTAACATCGGTAGTAGTTAGCCATGCATCACGACGACACAGAAGCAAGCATCTTGAGACGCCTGCCATGAGTTACAGCCTGTGGATAGCTTTATCGTGTCTTGAACGAGTCTCCCTCCGATTTCGCTTTACACCTTACTCAACTATGAATAAAACGCTGCTATTAACTCGGTTGTAAAAATATTTTCCAAAGTCAACGATTTTTCAGCTATCACAAAAATCAACAAACCTAATGAGAATTATTAATGTTTTTCATCGTTTTGAAAACTTTTATCTTTTTTTCCCCCTTAAAATTCAAAAAAGAAACAAGACTCTCAATTTTGTTGAAATAAATTATTAATGAAATAAAAGTTGAATGAAACTGTGATTAAACTGCAAAAAAATCCTCTTTTTTTTCATTACGAACAAACTGATCTCAAGAACGATATAAAACAGAGTGATTTTTCATGTCTCTCGTCTTATTTATTGTTATTATTATTATTTTCAACTTTTATCGACCTTTCCGAATTCTTTATGAAACATGAGTAATTTTCCCGGTTTAATTTTTATCGTGAAAAAAAAAAAAAGATAAAAATTAATTTTCTTGGTAGTTACTTCCATTAAAACCGGAATGAGTTTCGAATTGGTCTTTCGGAGTTCGGAGTTACAAATCGAATCGGACAAATTATATAAAATGTTATCGCAAATGACATGCCTTGATTAATAAACGAAATTTCCTTTTGAACATAAATGTTTTTATGTTCAGAAATGTTTGTAAATCACGGAAAGCCATCAGTTATCGGATAAAATTTTGTCCCCCCCCCCTCCAAAAATGAGCTCAACTACAGAAAAACATAAAAGACAGAATGGTCCAGGTGATACATATCTGGTGGAAGCCAGAGACGTATGCAGAATATTTCTGTCACGCTTAACGAGATGCCGAGCTTCCTGCCATCGAGTTCACTCCAAACTCCGGAGCATTAGAGCGTTCAAGAGTAAAATATCAGAGGCGCAAGAGTGAATAATACATGGCAACGCGCTCTCCGTGAAGAATGACGCTCGACGTCCTTCTAAACTGAAGAAGAGCCGCCGCCAAAGTATAAAGTTTTGTTCGAACCTGAGACTTTTTTTTTCTTTCTTTCATTCCAATACCCAATATTCAACGGTTACAAAACCGTTTACATTCGTTTGCGAGGTGCTTTCAGGAGACCGAACCTGAAAATTGAAAATGTCAAACAAAACATTGCATCCCCTTCAAAAACGATAACGAATAAAACGAAGAGTGCGAATATAAACGTTGGAAAAAAAAATTGAAGTCCAACTTTCGGCAGTTGATTAATGTGTTTCGCGGACAATGTATATTCATGAAAGTCGGCTCGGGCATTTGTGAGTGTCGGAATGCCGACTGTAAGACAGTGTAATACCGTATAATAGCTCGTTGTAGCTTCTAATGAATAATATGCGTTTTCTCAGATGACAAATCCCAACGACATTATTTCTGGCACTTGAGATCATTTACCGCCGAGGGACACGGTTGTGCATATAAATGTCGTCGGTGCAAAAAGATCATCGGATCGCAAAACAGAGAGAGTGAATTCTCGCCTTTGTCATAATTCATATATCATTAAACGAAAGGAACAAAAAATAATGGAAGCTCGAAATTAGAATGATTAAAATTGTTCGAGTTAGTTGTTGGTGAAAAATTAGAAGCAAGATGCATTTAATTATGAGAGTTTTAATTTTTGATCAATGGCGTGTGCAATTTTTTTGATCCATGAGGGGGAGAGAGAGAGAGAGAGAGAGAGCCTTGGGTGGCGCGTCGCACGAGTTGCGTTTGCTCGAGAGATGCGGTGATGCATCATCGCGTATAAGATTAATCTATCGCCCCTACAGTTTATTAAAGTGAATAACGATACTCGCGTACTAATGATATTACCATTAACTTGTCCACGAGTATTTCATTTTCCGCGACCCGATTTGTTCAGTGGTGCAATAACTACTTGGGAAATTACTTAATAAGTGAAAATTCTAAAATAATAAGTACACCTAAGCTCTATTTTAACATTGATTTAAACTTGAGGTAAGGAAAAATATAACGTTGGGACAAAATTAACAGTTGAGTTTGAACAAAAATAATAATCAATAAAATAAATACACAATTTGTATCGTTTCACAATGCGATTGTCGAATAAAGAGCCGAATCAGAGACAACATGATTTGTTTGAATAATATAAATTTAAAAAAAAAAAGAAACTAAATGTAAAAGAATAAATCTTTATGTTTTTTGAATTAAACTTTTCGTTGAAATTTATCCATTAGAAAACGTTTAAAACATTTTTTTTTATTTCAATTCGAACAATTTTGGGGAAGAATCAAATTGTATAAAATTGGCATTTTTTTCAACCGAACGTCTGAGTTGTCCCTTAATTCGACCGAACGTCTGAATGGACATTTTTTCGGCCAAACTTCTAAAATGTCAATTTATTCGAGCCAACTTTTAAAATGGCACTTTTTTAGAAACAAATAAATGAAAACTTTGAAGACAATTTAATAATCATAAAATATATTTATTTTTCATTATTATTACATTTTTGCAATAAAGGTTTTTTTTCTGTTTTTTATATATAATTAATGAAATCGAAAAAGAAGAAAATCAACGGACAAAGATCAAATAGTGAAAATGAAATACATAATAATCAAACAATCATAATTAATTATAACAGAAATGTTGAATTTTCTGAATAATTTATTATTTACAATAAATTGAAATTATGAACGCGTGGAGATCAGTCATTGAACGAGATTGGGAAACGTTGATTGTGCATCGTTATATAGCCGTACGTAATGCTACAATATTTATCACATCATCGAGTGACATTTTCATTATTATATTCACGAATATTTGAGTAACATTATCATCAGCTTGTATTACCGACATGATCGTCCATTATGTGGCATTTTCAGTATGTACTAGTGATACCATTTGCTTTGACTGGTTTTGTAACGTCAATCGTTCGGTATCAAAAATTTTTAACGCGATTATGCTTAAACGCTGCTCAGAAATTATAACCATTCACACCGTATCAGATTAATTGATTCGTCAACAGTTATCTGCATGATCAGCGACTTTCAGCTTAAATTCACTATAACTTCGAGTTAATTTTCATTATCGAACTCAGTTTTGCATTCGAGTTAATTTCAGGTTATGTACGGTAAATATTGCAAGTTGATTTTAGGTTATGTTCAGAAAATATTGAACGTTGATTTTAGGTTATGTCAGTTGTATAATCGGCGATTAATTTAAGTGCGTCGTTGAATTATTTTAGGTTAGGTTGATTATCGCGACGCCATTACTTTTGCAAACGACAAGATACCAATTGAGCCAATGAAAGTGTGTGTAAATTTTTAATAGCACAGCGGGTCAGAATGAAAGAAGATATTATGTTGTTAACACTATGTAGGTCGCACTTATCCGTCGGTACATAATTACGAGACAACAATAAGGAAGGGGACGCGTGTTAATGATACGCAGAGGATGAGCTAGACGAACGAAGGGAGACCGGGAAGAGGACGCCACCATCCAGTTTGGGGCACCATAACAGAATAGTAAATATTTGATTATCACATTACTACCCCCTGGGGAAGCGAGTTAGGCTGGATAAGGTTTTGCAAAATATATCCCCTTTTTATTCTTTATGTGTTTTTTGCTTGTTTTAATTTTGTTTTAATTTTATTGCCGGAACAAATTTTTAAAATTCAAATGAAAGAGATTATTTTTATGTTTACATTTTTTTTTAATTTGTTTATTTAAATTTTGTTTTAGTTTTTATGTTTAGAATCTTTATTTATGTTTGTTCACATAGTTTTCATTACATTTCTTGTTTGTTTACATTTTTTATCTTTATTGTGTTATGATTTTAATATTTGTTTATATTTCTGCAATCATTGGGATGACATCCCTTGTTTTGTTTGTTTACATCTATTTTGCTGTCTTTTAAAGTTTTTTTCAATCTTTCTAGTTTTGTTTACATTTTGTCACCATTTTTCTATTTTTTATTTTCTTTTTCAATTTTTTATATTCTCATTCGTTTTCAGGCTTTGTTTAGATGGTTTTCATCATTTTAGTTCAGATTACCTTCTGTTGTTTACATTTCATTTTATTTTAAGTGATCCGTTGAATAATTTTTTCATTGACATCACTTGTTAATAAAATAATGAAAAATTTTCTTATCATGTAGGACACAAATATAAAACTATTTGACTTGATAAGAAAAAGGTGATACGACTGTATTCCATCTGCTCTCATTTAATTTCTAGAATTCCATGCGAAAAATCAAAGTAAGTTCACTTAAGCTTTTGTTTACAAATAATCGGGTGATTTGTCTTTTGATGTCAGACGTAGGGACAGTTATATATATTTTAAACTTTTAACGTAAAAGTTTATTCGTTGTTTTGCTTGTTTTCTAACATTTCGTTCTAGTTTTGTTTTTATATCCAATACAGATGGATTTATTTAACTTTTTTTTTATAACAAATATGAAAAATGGAATACATACGATGAAAAATCAAAACAAATGTTGGGTTCCATACTGTTTATCTTGTTAGTTACCAAACTTTTTCTTGAAACTACGAGATTCGCCCGTAAAAGTCTCTTTTTAATTCATTTACTGTATGACGTGTTATATCCATACAGGAGCAATGACGGTTTTCCAGGAAGGAATTAAAATTGTTCGAATAAAAATATTAGATATTTGGAATATTTAATATTTAATATTTATCTTAATTTGGATAATAAATTTGTACTCTTTCAAAACGTATTTTCACATGAAAAAATTAATTTACAAAATGAACCTAAATGTTTTCTGAATATTTTGGAAAAAATTCATTATGAAATTTTATGGTACGTTGTAAATTAAAATATGTTGGACACCCGATAATGCTTTACATTTGGGAGAAATAATTGCCAATAGGGTTTGTATTAACGGATCAATATGGAATCGTGTGATCGCTGCCATATATGTGAGCGTTCGATCGCAACTCGACGAACTTCCGCGTGTCGGAATAAATACATATATTAGCGACGCGAAGTAAATACGTCACAGCCGTGGACTTTATTTGTGTAGAACTCATACACTCGTGAACATCGTCACATGCGCTGCTCGTCAATCGCATATTTTCAACTTTCAATGTAAATTTGGACGGAGTGAAACCCGGTCAACCGCGAGCGCCAATATTCGAACGAAAAACCCAGTTGAGTCGAATGTACACAAAAACTATTTAATACACTGCTTTTAAATTTTACAACACGATTCGTATGCGGAAAAAAAATGCTTGACAAAATGAACATCTTTAAAAGTGACGACTTATACATCTCATCCATGTCTTTTACAGCGCCACAAAAAGGTAAAAGATGTGTCAGAAATCATAACTTTTAGACGACCGAAAAAAAATTTATTTATTTATCAATTTCTTAGAAGCAAAGTTTCATACATTCAAAGTTTTAAAAATTGTTTATTGATGGTTTCAAAATTGGAATAATATTTATTTATTACTTTATAGTTTTTTATTAACGAAAATTATGTTAGTATATCACATTTTTAGCAACGGAGTAGGTATAGTGTTCACAACCAACATTTCAATTTGTTAACAATCTTTGTTTACATTTTATATTTCTAATATTTTGGTCGTTTAGTTTGTTTACACTCATTGTTTACGTTTTTTAATCATTTTGTTTACATTTTCCTTATTTTTCGTTTACTTTCGAGTGTTGACATTTTCATTCGTTTCCATTTTTCTCCGTTTTTTAAGTCATTATTTTTGTTAGTTTTTTTTTCTCGCCATTTTGATTACATTATTTTTTTTGGCTGCTCCAACTGAACTTTTATTCATTTTCAAAATATTTTATTTTGTTTACATCTTTTTTTTTAATAATTCAATTTTTTTATGATTGTTCACATTTTTTTCACTTATTTTTATTAATCCGTTCATATTATTTATCTTATTGTAAGTTAAGACGACAAGATGAAAATGGCGATGTAAAAATTGCACTACAGTGAAATCCAAATGGCAATGACGGATGTTATTGGTAGTTATTGAAAGATGCTTTTTGTGTCACACCCTGTACAGCATGCAATGGACCATATTTTACATGAAATGGTGTTTTTGAAATCAGATACACCGTCAACGAATACATGAATAGATGACGTGTGTTTTTATGGAACGATAACTTGGATTCAATATGAGATTATGGAAACGAATGAAAAATGACCTAATGTTATGGACTCTGGAACTATTTGAAATATAAAAAAAGTATATAAACAATATCCGAGTGATCCGTGGAAAAAGTATACAACTTCCAAATACGTTAATATTGATATTCTTTCATTCAACAATAAAGTAGAACAATAAGCTTTTTTTCTGTTTTCACTAATGTACAACGTATGAACAATAATAATAATTTAAATAAACAATGTCGTTATGAGAAAAGGAATAAAAACCGAGATTTTAATGATTGATAAGCATACGCAGTTTTGGACTGTTTACAGTTTTGTGTTTACATTTTTATATAATAACGTTGTTTACAACGAAATTTCAATACTTTTCATATCATTGAAAAGTTTATTCTGAACAATTTTGAATTTTCATTCCATTAACGAGTGCCTTTTCTATTTTAATGAAATTTATTGTATTGTTCATAAGTTCGTACATTTGTATTATTCTATTTGTTTACCAAACTCGATATCTTAAAAAAATGAATGAAAAATTTATGACCTTCAAATGTCCCCTTAACAAATAACCTTCACCACACCAAATAAAGTTTTTTTTTTTCGGTTTTTTTTGATGAAAACAAATGGAAAAATGCTACAGCTCGGTTAAAATTCACATGCGCCAGCAAATCAAGCGATTAACTTTGTCATAATTATCGTTGATTTTGTGAGAGCTTATTCGTGAATGATGAATGGTCAAACAAAAACGGGGGAGGGGGTGGACGGTCCTGACGATGATGATGGAGGTTCAGGTATGGATCGAGTGTAAGAGCCCGCATATCAAATGGTGCGTATCATGGGATACAAGCAATTCCCATCAACCAATATTGTCATGTGGGTAATGAACGCTCGCGCGCGATGAATAAACATGCAGCACTGGCCACTTTCGTGTATGACCAACGTCGATTATTTTACTAGCTCCACATGATAATCATGTACGTGTTCAACTCAAACTTTTATCTCAATTTTTGTTTCAATTAATCGATTAGTCTTTCTTCTCTGTTTGTATTTTCTTTTGTTGGCAATTTGTTACTGATGTCCCTCGCTTTATTTACACTTCTTTCCTTTTGTTTACACTTTTTTGTTTTGTTTCAATTATTTCTATTTTTTCTTCATCCTCAATTTTTTGAGATTCTTATTTGTTTACATTTTTGTCTCATCTTTTTGACTATGCTCATCTGCGATTATTTGTTTACATTCTCTTCCATCATTTTTTCTTTTTTCTCTTTTTGTTCTCAATCATTATTTACCATTGGACACTGCTCGAAACGTTCGTTAAACATTTAAATTTGAACAAAAACATCCATTTTTTATTAACAACATTATTTTTGTTTCCCTTTCTTTATAGTTTTCAACAAGTTTTAATTTGTTAACATATTTTTCATCGTTTTGTATACATTGTTGTTACTTTCTGATGCACACTATTTTCCTTTGTTTTGTTTACATCTTCCGCCATTCTTTGTTTACATCCCTCTTTTATCGTTGAATGTTTTTTTATATTTTCAATTCTTATTTCCCTCTTGGACACCGCATGAAACGTTCGTAAAATATTTAAATTTAGAACATAAAGAAAACGAAGAATAAGAACGAAACAATGAACATTATCAGAGCAATAAACTTTCGTCTGTCCAAGGCAGGTCCGGCCTCGAGATGAAAACATTTGCGTGCAACAAGAAAAGGTGTTTCTATATTCAGCGTAGCCTGATTGGTCGCTGAGAGATTGTTCGAAATCATCATCGTTTTTAAGGCACCATGTTGAGTCGGGCGCGAACAAACATCGAACAATGGCCCTAATCGCCGTGAATCTAAGTTTAGCTCAAGTTTAAATGGCTCTTTCTCACAAAAGGCGCTGTTTATCACGCCGGAGTGGAGCGCGCAACAGCTATTTATTGAGCGGATAAATATTTAAAGAGGTGTTGGATAACGACGCGCGGAACATCTTCTTTTTTTCTCGTACCCTTTCAACCCACGGTCTGCATGGGAGGTATAAAAAGTTGTAATTAAAACTGACTCCTGAAGACAAACAATACTCATTTACTTCTTCCATTCAATTCAGCTAATTAAATTATTTTATTCAATCTTCCCCTCAAAATCCGTAACTTCAGATGCAAAAGTTCAATTGACAAGTGGACACGTTGAATCGGAGTTTAATTGACGTTCAAATGATGTTGTTGTTGTTTTTTTTTCAAGTTGGCAAGAAAAACTTGATGCTTTTGTTGGTATTGGAAGTTTTCCGATGCGAGTTTCTCGCAAAAAGTTTATCAGACGTTTACATCTGGTACAAAGTCAGAAATAGAAAACGTAATTCCATCTCGTGTGATCATTTGTGAACGTGGCCGGTTCTGAGTAATGCGAGCAATTAAGCCGATTGTAACACATTATGTTGGTTCTTCGTGTGTTTTGTAGTTTTGTACAGGGTGCCAATGGGTGCCGCTTTTATTAATTTGCATGAGAGTCACTGCGAGTCATAGCGAATGCGTTCGCTTGTCATGCGAGTCTCGTGCTCGCATCTGTCTTCGGATGAGTATAACACACGAACCATTCGTGACTGGCTTGTATGTCTGAATATTTTCCGGGGATAAGCGCCCTGTCGATGAATTCGTTTATTCAGTCTTGATACACAGGTCGTCATTGTTTTTTCCTCCATTTTCTTCTAATTGAAATTTCAACATCCAATAAACGTTGAAATAACGTCGAAATAACGTTGAAATAATGCAAAAATGACGATTGGAGTTTAAATAGAGTTGAAAATATTGAAATGAAGTTCAACTAACGTCTGAATAATGTTTAAGTCGTGTTTTAGATGTTTTTTTTTTTTTCAATTTGAACATAAGAGAATCTTTTTTATTCAAAAGTGCAAAACAGAAATTGTAAAATAAGCATAAATTTCGTGAAAGCAGTGACTTTGAAACCAGAATCTTACGATTCTTAGCATCGCGCGGTTGGTTTTATCAACGACACATACAAACGACAATATGCAAGGCAGATTTTTTAACATTCCGAGTACTCGCTTAATCAATACCCGCAACGCTCGTTCCAAGTATTCGTTATACATCCGGTCATCAAAGTCTTTGAACTTAAGCCAGACTTACAATCTCGCTTACAATCATATCCCTTGACACGGCGTCAAATCTCAATCCATATCATCCGTCGCGTACAAAAAATTTGTTTTCTCCAAATAAATCAATTCATTAATTAGGATATACAAAATTACCACAATTTGAGTTATTAATTTTGAGGTGTTGATTTAATTATTTTTTCTTTTCAAGGTTATGTTCGGGGTTGGATCGGGATCAAAGTTCGATGGTAAATTTCAGGCAAGTTGGAATTCGTGGCAGCGTTTATTAGACAAACCTGAGAGAGGTTCTGGAAAGATTTGACGAACCTGCAAAGCCGGTATTACCGTAGGGATCGCATGACGTAGACGTGCGCTGACAAACTGCTGCTCGTTGCTATGTACAATCGGAATGCCGCGGATTGTTCTTGCAGCATCCGGGAATCAATTTGAAATACAAAGTCTCGAACCATTTTTGTATCGTGCGATTTCATAAATAGCTCGCCAAATCGGAGCAAAACTATGTATTTCAAAACTCTCACCAAACAGTGATTTTGCGGCGCTTTAAACTATTTTATCCCCTTGTTGGAAATTTTTGCCGAAACCGAGACTGAAACATCGCCTTAATGATAATTTCATTCGCTCGTACCGTAGTGTTATACACGAGTGCTTAAGGAAAACTTGTACAATTTCTTACTCGGCATTAACATAATCGTGGACTTATTTTTGCTTCAGATATAAACGTAACAATAAAATGGGAGATAGATTTTTGCAACTTGAATCAATTTAGTATGGCTTTTTTTTTTTTTGTATTACTTCAGTCTGAAAGTTTTGTTTTGAGTGAATTACAAGAGTTTTGAGACGTTAAAAGGATGTAGATATTCCGTGCGGGTTCTCACAAGATGCAGTATATTTTCGGGGCAGAACGAGATTCAAAGCGAAATGCGTGAGTCTGATGTTAATTTATGGGTACATGAGTAACGTGGCTTTTCGAAGATGCAAGGCCGAGTAGTTAAGATCAAGAGGGTAAGCGGGAGGTGGAGGCTGAAACTCACGCTAGGCAAAGTAGCAAACTTTTGATTCTCGGGGCGAACGTTATCTTGCAATGAAATAAACACTAACACGCCTGAAGTCGGGCCATCTTGCGAAATGAGATCGTGAAATAAACAGAGATCCTAGTTTACTCGTGCTCCGATTACCCCAACGGCGATATTAGAGATGGAGACCAGCATGTCGCTGTCATTTGCCAAGGACGGAACTGAACATTATTGTTCAACAATTTGATTACATATCCTCATGCTATTTTCATGCGAATCTTGATCAATTGATAACAATTGAGATTTAACCCTTTTGTTAACGCGTTTGCAATTTTTGGTTAAGATTGATTTCAAATTTCGCGACATCCAATTTCAGATTACATTGAAAAAACGGCCACCAAAGTTCATAAATACTTTTTTTAAATCAAAGAAAATGTCGGATGTAGCATGTTTTGAAAGAGCGCCACCTGGCGGTGGAAATTTACAAATGCGTTTACCTATGGTGTGGCACAAGTTTTCAGGCTAAAATGCATCGCTTGTTTCATTTCTGAAGGAACAATTATTAAATTTTGACGGTAAATAATACCGAAATGTTTTTTTGTTATTGATAAAAGGCCCCTGTCTCGTATTAGGCAGTTTAGCAGCGTTCTACTGTAGGAAGAAATGTGCATTAGGAAGCGACCTTCCGGTTTCATTACAAGGGCTCTTTTAATGCCGTAAATCTTCGTTGTGAATTTGCGCTTACGTAAAAAGACTTCTCGGTCAAGCAGTGCTCGCGATAAATCTTAATTCGTGCGCTGAAAGCAACGTTTAGCATTTTATTTTGTCAGTGAGATATGGCACTGTCTCCCCCGTGATCCTACTACACTTTTCTCGCTCTTTCCTTTTTTTACGAATCAGTCTAACTCGCTGGACGTCGATGAATAAAATATCCTTCGAAAAACTTCATTCGTGATATTGTTTTGGGGTTAAAATGTGTTCACTAAAAAGATCTTCTTTATAAACTATTCATTAAGTTTTCAATTCATTTTTCATGTTAACTTTTAACTTTCAAATTTTTTGAAAAGAAAATTTTGGACGCAGGGGGAGGGTAGCAGACCGTGAATGAGCGATGTACTTATCGCGCGTCGCTTTGTACAATCCAAATGGAAGACGAAGAGAAGTAACGACCCTCTCGTCTCTTTCGGCGAAGCAAAAATTTTCAATTTCGCCGGCTCTAGCATTTTTAAATGTAGCCTCAAACCCCTTTTTTTCTGACCTCGCAAAACAGAACCAAATGCCATGCACTTTCTCGAGCGTTACTCCTCTACGTCTACCGAACGTTGCTTTGTACATTTCATACATTATGCGTTCTGCTCACATGTGTATAAACTCATAATGAAAGATATTCCGTTTGCATGAATCGTACATACGTTTTTATTTACAAGTCAAAATATGTCTCAATTTTGATTTCTGATTTGAATGCGAAATTTTGTTTACAATTTTCAAATAGTTCTGTTTTTTTTTCTTTTTTTGAAAGATTCAGAACATGGAAAAAAAAACTTTGGCTTAAAAAAAATTTAGATCTCACAAATAATAACCCATGAAAATGATTGGAATTGGAATTTTTGAAACAGCGCCACCTGGAATTAAAAAAAACCACAACTCGATTTTTCCATATAACGTGACACCATTTTTCAGGATAGGATCTAACGCGAAATTCATTTCTGAATCATGCCTCCCAATTTTATCAATAACAACAAAATAATGAGACACAAAAAACATATATTTTATTTAAATTTTGAACCGAATATTTTTTTTCCAATTTTCGTAACTGTAATACTTTGAAAGAAAAGCCGACAAATCAATTTTCCTCATTCATATTTCCTTGTCGTTATCATGCAAAGGCAAGCTGCGATATTTGCCTAATCACAGCGATCACGGCTGAGCGTGCAAGTTAGTCGTGTACGATTTCTCGGACAAGCTTCGTGCTCGCGAGCCATCGCCATTTACTATGTACAGTCTTGTGTAAAGTCGCCTACGCTTTCCATAAACGCTTGCTTTTATGACTTCACTTTTTTTTTTTTTTTTTCATCATTATACAATTGAGTGCATTTTTATCGCGTTACGTTCGGATCTCACGTAATCGAGCAACATATCCTATGACTAATATCCGACGACGCTTTTTTCCACACTGTCTTTTTTTTTATTTTTGCTATTCCTAGAACGTGGATGATTTCGCTTTGTCCGTATAGATTTGCATCGAAGGTTCGCACGTCAATCGAGTTCGAAACAAATTTCTTGATTGCGTTAATTGTTAAGCAACATCCGTTTGTATAGGCGGATAATTTTTATTTCTTTATTTCATAAGAACGAATAAAACCGCGCAGAGTGCAATTCAAAACAAACATATTAACAAAATTACGGTGCAATTTGGAAATTGGCAAAGAATAAAATGAAACACTGTTCAAACAGTGTCGCTTTTTGTCTAACTGTTTGCAAATTTTATTTAATTCAACTGCTGTACAAATTTTTGCACATAATTTCAATGTTTTATGTAAATATGTAAAACTGCAAAGGAAAACAAAATTGCGGTCACTTTGTAGCGTCCGCTTATACCTTAGGACAAAACTGTACTTTCAATTTTTATAGTCAAATGCTGTCAGATTGCACTGCGAATGCGTTCGCTCGAACTACACGACATTTACAATGCAAATTTGTTCGCGAGAATTGCCTCATCCCACTGAACCCTTCGCCCCCTACGAGCATTAAATTAAACTTCAAAAATGTTCTCATTACATTTTCAACGCTGAATAAACTGTCCTTATTAAAAAATTTTGCCTCGCGAAAAAAAATTAAATAAAAAAAAAAAAAAAAAAAAAAAAGAAATACAATAAAGAAAAATGTAGCTCCTACATTTGAATTTCGTTTGAAGTCAGAAATGAATTTGATCTTGTTTGTTGTAAACAGTTTATCCGTTTACATTGAATTTTAAAATTTTGTTAGCGAGAAAAATATAATTTTCAAATCAATTTCGAAGGGATGAAAAAAAAATGATAATCACAGTTTTCAAACGACGTGAATATTAAACAAAAAGGTCTCTTTGATTTAACTTTCATCATTTATTATTATTATTATTATTTTTTTTTTGAAATAATATTTTCTCCCAAGAGCAGCGTGCATTTTTAAATTCACAAGCACATTCGTATCAGCTGGCTTACAAACCATCATTCATGTCCCTGCTCTTTCTTCGTTCTCCTCCTTTCTTTGTGACCGGTTTCCCCTCGAAATATTAGGTCTTAGAGCCCCGTCTTTCCAACTCGTCTATCAGGAAAAAAAAAAAAAAAAAACAACAACTGTAATGTCACAGTTTTAATTCATTTTTTCAACTTGATCTTGATTTCATTATTATTTTTTAATTACCAAATGTTCAAAATCTTTTAATTCAAACTTGTCTTTTATTTTTCAGGTAAAAGTCACCTCGCAAGGTTATCCTATTTTATGAGCAAGCTGCGTAACAAAAAGGTCAGTCATCGAAAAATATAATTCAACCTTAAATTGGAATTTAATTGTCCAATAATTTAATTCACATACAATTCGAAGGGATCTTTTTTTTTGTATTTCAAATTTACGTAATTCTTTTTTTCATCGCACCATTATTGCGCTTTTCGGTTCGCAATAATAAAGCAAGAAAAATCTCAGTATGGCTGCCTCGGAAAGAAAACTCAAGCTGGATTGGGTGTTTTTCCGTCCTTCTCTAATTGGATCCACTCTTCTCGCTCCAGCCAACATCATTTCTATGAACTCTCTTGCTTGAACACAGCCAAACTACACATATGGCACACAATCTAACGTAATTATTCATCCGATCTTTAAATCCGTCTCTGATGTAAATCAAAATCGATTTTCGCAACACAACTTTTATGACAGAAAGAAAAAGGAAACAACATCTCATTCCATCTTTAAAATATTGAATACCAAAATGTTGTCATCGCGTTTATGAAATGACGCAACACATATTTTCTTTCCTCGACGAATTTTTGAAACGTTTTTTGGCGCTGTTTTTGTACGCGTCATTTTTTATAGGTTACAGTTTCTTTTTTTTTTGCTCGGGGAAACTTGTAAAAATACGTCTGATAGAATCGAAGTATGGTCATGCTCAAACATGTGCCGCAGTGTACGGTTTCTGCTGAACCGGCGCCAAGAAAATGAATGAGCACGAAAAAAATGAAATACAAAATAAAAAAAAAAATAACATCTCCATTTTACAAGTTCCCCTTTTGTCGACTGCTAATTGGTTTATGCAATCGTCCAAACAAAAATGTAACTTGAAAATACAGTTTTGGTGTAACTTGAAAATACAAAGTTAACTGTTTATAAATGGAGAAATTCATCGGACGGGATGTATACTTAGCATAATTTGCTCCGCGGAATGAGAGAGAATTGTGTGATTTATTTTTGAGAGGTGGAATAAAAAAAAAATTTTGTTCAAGGAGACGACGGAGGAGTGAGAAATCGAGTACAAGGAAGTCTTTGTTGGGAATCACGATTGATGAATTAACATCTTCCCATCGAGGCAAGTGTTAACTTTCATTTTTGATTCATAGAAACGTGACCGTGACTTCCTTTTATCATAAACGCATATCTGATTTCATCGACCAAAATTGTTCAAGGTCACGATGATATAAATATCACCTCACTCATCCTCCTCGTCTTATCTCAATTCAATAAACCCCCTTTTTCAACAACTTCAAACCTTCCTATTTTGTCCCCTTACCTTTTCCAACTTCAAAAAAAAAAAAAAAAACAAAAAAACAAAAACAACAACTCCAAACAAACCATAACAAAGAACCATCTGCAAAGTCGAATAATTCCGGTCAATGACAATCTAACTGAAAATTTATCCAGACGTTTCCATCCCATGACAGTGCGCGACTCTCCTTTGTTGCCCACTTCAATTTGCACAGACAGGCCCACTGACGAT
>JAQQRF010000286.1:0-72153 GCA_030523145.1 Trissolcus brochymenae | reverse complement strand
ATATATATATATATATATATATATATATATATATATATATATATATATATATATATATGTATATACTTTATATACACAAATATTCATTTTAGATGACATATATTTTTCAAAATCTGTATATACGTTTCAAATAAAGACCACCACATCACCTCTTCATATAAATACAATATATATATATATATATATCCACATGTTCCACGTGTATAAATTTATTTTTACTTGAATACCCCGAAAAAACTGAATTGTATATATTATATACCATCATTCATTCAAACTGAAATTTTATTCAAAAAATGAATCATTTATTTTGTATATTACAGGTAAAATTAAAATTATAAATGTGATTTTAAATTGATGTTGTGACATTGTCATAATTATAATATGAAAAGGTTTATTACAGTTAAAAATTGATATAATTCAAAGTGTCAAGATTAGTAATAATTGAATACGAGATCTCAGAGTGCATATATGTAGACATTTGTTGTAATTGACTATATTGATAGTTAGGCGCGTGGCGGTGTTTTTGTGGTGGTGTGACAACATCAAGATTTCGCATCATCGGACTTATGATGATGAGGAGGCTATTTGAAAGGGGCCAGGGAGCATTCGTGTGGCATGGTGAGTCGTGAGCTAACAAAACAAATGACAAAGATCGTGTGTGCTGGTGCAGGATATGTGTGTAGAAAGTGGCTCCGTCTGTGGAGGGTCGTGTGAAAAATGAGTGTCATCAACGCGGAAGTTGAACGGTGTGTGGAGGGGGGCGGGGGGAATGTTGTCGGGAGGTAAAACGTGTTGGGGCATTTTTTGCGAGACGGAAAGTGGCGTGTATACCTAGCTAGCTATAGCGGGAACACGGTTCAACTACCGCGCGCGCTCGCGGATTATCTTCATCGTTGGCTGTGTGAGAGACACCTGGTGTTCGCTAGAATTTGCGCAACTATCGCAAAAATATTGCCTCTCCATTCATTCAAAACTGATGCCGACACTAGGAAGAGGAAGTGACTCTTTGTCTATGGACATGGATGTCCATGTCTTTCAATTAAGGCAAACAGTGAAAGTAATTTCCTTTTCTTTTGTTTTGTTCTTCTCAAAATTCACTTTTTTTATTCATAATATTACCTATATTTAGGTACATGCACAAGTTTAAGCAAAATTATTCTCGGAAGGCGCAGCAGTTTTTTTGTCAATACCAGCACCGCCGAACATCACACCCAAGCTAAATTCAATTTAAAAACAAATATATGTACATACATGTATATGATTTTCAAAAAATGCATAGTTGCCACGTTAAGTTGACAAAAGCTTGGCTAGGTGGTTGTTTCATTTTATTTTGAACTCCAGCCGGTTGCAAAGTACGGGCAGGCGATGGAATCTTCATTACTCGTCGAGTTTCAATCCAATCGACCTTGAAAAAGCGAAGAATGTCCTGATGCGCGCAACTACGTATACCTATATTAAACACACATGCGATTTCTCCGTCCGTGCATTTTTTTATGTCCACCGATAAATATCCTTGAACTTGATCATGCTAGAATAATTCAAGTGAAAACTTGGCTTGCCCCGAGTCTAAATTTTCGACTACCTCTTTTCGACTTAAAAAACCTTTTTTCATATTTGACATCTCTATTCAACCTCTTAAATACTTCTAAAACCTAGCTTTTTATCATCGATCAAAAATGTTGAATTTTTGAGATTTTATTTCAACCTCTTTTAAGTTTCTTCGGCCTCTGACCAATAAATTTGAATTTCGGTATCTTTTTATCCTCATATACATCTCTTTTCTGCACCTTTTCAATCTCTTTGAAATCATCTTAACAGTTTTTTTCTGACCTCTTTGAATTTTGTTTATTTTATCGACCTTTTTTTAGTTTAATTCAGACGACATTTCCGACTCATTTCATCTTCTTTTTAGTCACTTTTAATGTCTTATTGTCGATTTGAAACACGCGTTTTCAACGTCAGTTACACCTCTTTTGAAACTCTTCCTACACTTCATCAGACCTCCCTTTAGTTCTCTTTCATCCTTCTTGTTGTACTCTCTTTTATATATCTTCTTATAAATAATTTCATTCAATTACAAACTATTTTAGGTATTTTTCCACCTCTTTATACTCGTCTATTAATATAGACGAAACATTCAATATATGGGTGGGAACAGAGTTTGGCCTCATTTAAACCTCTTTTAGACTCCTCGTTTCTTTGAAACTTCTTTCTTGTCTTTTTTCAACATCATATTTATCATTTTTTTAGCCTCTTTCACATCTATGAAGCTTATATTGTGAAATTATATGTCCAACTTTAAGTTCTCGAAAAGATCAGGGACTGCGTATCGACTTTGAAATTCTGCAACCTATTTTAATATTAATAATTAATGTAATTGCGATTTTTGTAATGTGTATGAACATATGAATGGTTGAGTGTAATGTGTAGACTCTAGTATATTAATAGACGGGAGAATATTTAAATAAACCTTAAACTGGTAATAAAATATTCTAATATGAAAAAAATATTAAAATACTAAGAATTTAACATCGTTATAATTTTTTTCCATTATTATAAATGTAATATAATTAGTGAATGAAAATTAATATGTCATTATAAATTATGAAAACTGATATTTTTTTATTATATATATATATACAAAATAGTCGAATCCACTACTTCACCGCTTATCCTTAGCTCTTTCAATCATCCAATAAAGATTATTATGACTTAGAGATGTTTTATAGTATAGGTATTATATATCTATATCCACGTGAGTTCCGAAGAGGTCTACAAGAATACCAAGGAGTAGACGTCTTGATACACTGGCTTCTATTTTTTTTTTTTCAATTTTCATTTTCATAATTAGTAGAATTGTTGGTAGAATGATATGATGATCAAATGTCATCTTTGATACTGTCAAAATTAAAAAAGCTTTTCAGATGTTATATAAAAAAATGAAATATTAGATCAAAATGAATGTTAACACAATTAAACCAAAATATATTTCGACTCGATATTGAATTGAATACAGCCCCTTATCAGATGCAATGATGAATAAATAAGAAGCGACTTTTCGTTCTTATACTTAGTCAGTGTAGAGTGCTTAAGTTATTTTCAACATGAAATTCGTACAGTTCGTTATTTTAGCTCTTATATCACTTGCAGGTAATATAAAACACAAAGTTTAAATGTTTGTTTCATAAAATAATGCAAATGTGAAAACAGTAGGCTTCGTATTTATCAATCATTTTTGCTTCTAGGTGTTGGGAAATGTTTTATAGTGCAACAAAATGAAACAGATAAAATATCAGAAATACAAGGGGGAGAGCCAATACGCATCAAAGATGCCCCATACCAAGTTTACCTAAAAGAAAATAATAAATATATCTGCGGAGGTGCTTTAATAGGGCCAGATTTTGTGTTGACTGCTGCGCATTGCGTCCAAAATGCTGTAGAAAAAAAAAGGAAAATATCTGTTGTTGCTGGGACTGCCAGTACAAGACTATACCCTGGGCACAGTTATATTGATGGAAGTATACAAATCGTTACTGAACACATACAAATGTATCCTAAATACGGCCCACAACCAGAAAAGCAATCAATGGTGTATGATTTGGCATTAATAAAGGTACAAATTATATTCATCTATACATCATAACCATATATCAACTAAATCTCATCATGTATTTTCATTTTTTAGTTGGCTAATAAGTTTCCTTTAACTAAAACAATCAAACCAATTTCACTTCCAAATCACAGTGTTGAGGTAGGCGATGAGTTAATTCTAACTGGAATTGGTAAAGTGAATCCATATGGAGAAAAAATCAGTTCTAGTTTGAAGTATTATAAACCAAAGGTTGTAAATTGTAAGGACTATATGCCAATTATTAGTACACTAGAAAACAACGAAGCTCTTATTTGTCACAAGGGTGATATGGAAGAAAGAACTCGATCGGTATATTTTTATTCATAAAATATGTTTGTGTTTTTGGTACAATATTGGAAATAAAACATTGAAATAATCACTTTTATTTTTAGGGTGACAGTGGAAGTCCGATAGTTGATACCAGTGGACAATTGGTCGGTATTCACATAGGCACAATTTTTACCGGGACATTTCAAGCAGGGATCAACGTGTACCATTACTTAAATTGGGTACTTCAAACAATGAATAATTATTTTTCAAATGAAATTTAAACAGAATGTATAATTGTCAGAATATTGTCAGTGTGTTGTTTTTGAACTATTACAGATTGCATTTGAAATTAAAATAATTTTCACTTTATGAGCGAATAAAAATTTCAAACTATTAAAATTTTTTAAACTTTTCGAATATTCTAATACAAATTCCATTGTCGTTTTTCATAAATATCCACATGAAATCTACATTTAATCATTTTTTTATTTATACGCGTCAATTGTCCGTAAATATCTTAAATTATGTTGGTTACTTTTTATGTTTTTGAAAAAACTTTTGACAGATTTATACGTTAAACTATTTTATATTTAATGGAGTTTATTTGACTATATGTTATTTGACTATGTGATACAAGAAAATTTCCTATATGATAGAGCATGTTCAATTGTTAAATAATAAAAGCATCTTTAAAATAATATACAATAAAATTGAAAAATCATACCATTAACCTTACACGGTTATACCTCCGTCCAGGATAACGTAACCGGTCACAGTATTTCAAATTTAAATTTAATGTACATACAAAAAAAGCAGCAGCACTTTTATTGTTTTCAAATTTGTCAAATTTTAATTTCACTCATACAAAATTTTTATAAATTGATGCATAATAATTAAAACAGTGTATCTAGATTCAAGAAATGGTCTTTACAATTCCCACTGAAAAGATAACTCTATGAAATTTTTCATTTTTCAAATTTTCCTCACAGGGAAAGGAAACGTGCCACTGTAACCTAGCCAGTTGAAACAATAGTTATAGTAATTTTATAATTAATATTCACCTCTTTTGAACAATTATCTATGAGGAATTATTTTATTTATCATTTAATTGTTTAATTGATAAATGACAATTTAATGTGATATTTATTTTATTAATGATATATACATTTTATTTAATAAGCGATAAGTTATCAATGTGTTTAATTAGAATTAATGTCTGTTCTTTATTTGAAATTTATTTAATACCCCCATCCGTCGTCATCATTCAAACATCAATTGAAACAAATAGACCACAACTTTTTATTTGGAAGTAAGTTACATGTCTATGACACAAGTTTCAGAATGGCATCCTTAAAACTAATTTTCGTAGGGCTTATTGCAGTTGCAGGTAAAAACATATTCATTAGTGATTCAAAGACGTACCACGAGTACATATATATATATATATATATATATATATATTGAAATGATGAAATACATAGTGAAAGAATAAAAATGGATATTTAATTTGCATGACTATAATTTGCAGGTTCTGGAACATGCTTGACTCTGAGACAAAACACAACAGATGCAAGATCAAAAATTGAAGGCGGTGAGCCGATGTGCATCGATAAAGCACCATACCAAGTTTACCTCAAAGAAGGTGAGAATTATTTTTGCGGAGGTGCTTTGATCAGACTAAACATTGTGCTGACAGCTGCACATTGCGTCGAAGATATTATGAATAGTGTTTCGGAACTGTCTATTGTCGCTGGTACGGACAGTACAAACCTGAGTCGTGACGATGGACGCATTGAAATTTTATCTCAATACATAGAAATGCATCCTAAATATGAGCCGGAATCAGAAGAAGGTTCATTGGAATACGATTTTGCAATTATAAAGGTATGATTTCAAAACATCCAGGATCAAAATAATGATTATAAGCTTCTACGGAATTTACCTTATTTATAAATCGATTTTTTTTAGTTAGCTAAAGAGTTCCCATTAACAAAAAAGATAATACCGATTTCACTTCCAACACATAATGTCAAAGAAAATGAGGAGCTACTTTTAACTGGAATTGGTTTGGTTGACAAAAATGGAAAACAACCAAGCCCCTGCCTGAAAGCTTACAAACCAAAAGTTATAAGTTGTAAAAAAAGTGCACCAAATTTCAAAATAAACAATTACAACGCCATTATTTGTCATAAAAATGATTTAGGATATAGGAGTCGTAGCGTAAGTAAATTTTTGTTTGTACAAATAATAATGTTCATGTACAGGTATGAACAATGAGGAAATAAAAATTATATATTTTTATATTTTTCTAGGGTGATAGTGGAAGTCCCATGGTGAATGCAGAGGGAAAATTGGCTGGAATTCATACAGGCACAACCTCACAATCAACTTGTCAATTAGGCATTAACGTATATTATTACTTAAACTGGATTCATAAAATAATGATTCAATATGTTGATCTTCCTTAGTTGTCTATAAAACTATGTATAAATGTTGTGTAGTAGATATTTCTATATTAAAAAAAAAAAAAAAAAAAAAAAAACACAAATTACTTGATTGAAGAAATTTTTTTACTTTACTTAGACTTATTCCACAATAAAATGGAAACATTCTCTTAACGTATTATTTAAAATCTATTGAGACTGCATCTTTTATCAAGCATCATTTGTATTTAATTTAAACTATGATATTCAATTATTTTTATATAATTGTTAGGATGAGTAACAAAGAAAATGAAAAAGAATGCGCGAAATAAGAAAAAAAGTCTTGATTTGTGATTGTTAGAGCATTGTACTGGATATTTTTTTTGTTGAGGAAGTAAACGTGTTATCGTAGCTGAGATCGCGAATGTCATGGAACAAAAAAGTGTTCGTCTCAAGATGGCTTGATAAAACGTAATTGTCAATTCATGAATTATTGCGTACTTTTCGTTTCAAGAACATAAGTTAATGGATTATCTTTTTTTGTCATCTCTGCAGCTCGAGCATATCGGGCGAATTTTCTGAGCGCGCGCGCTAATAATGAACCGATGCCGCCTATCATTACGTAATGAGTCACGTACAAGCAGGATCGCTATCGCGCATGAGCAATCACCAAGCACACTCGAGTGAACGACCCTGGTGATTATTTATTCGCAAGGTCAGGGTCAAGGTCGCGTAACAACATGCGAACACGCGATATTCGACAATATTATAAACATGCATGCATGCATGTCTCATGCATGCGCGGTATTCTCACGATTTGCTTTCAACCATAATCTCACAACCAAAACACATTATTCCGTTTCTTTATTCTCGTGTGTCTTTAGCTGCAGGCATGCAGTGACACAACACTCACTTTCCCCCTTCATCTCATTTTTTTAATTTTTTTTTTTTTTTTTTTTTTTTTTTTTTTTCATTACCAAGTTTCAAAATAAACAACATAATATTTGAGAAATTTCAAATCAAATTAGTGAATTATTTTTATTTCAACATCTTCTTACATATTATTTTTTCTTCGATTATAATATAGTCATAAATAAACAGTTTTCATACTAATGTTGGAATTAGAGTTCATACAAGCGCCCCATATTGTTTACTTCACGGATGGTTATGTATATTTGAAAATAAAAACGGACAAACAAGTCAGAAATTGTTGAAATCAAATAATCAATGAAAATGAAATTGAAATGGTACAAAATGACTACTCTGTGATTTCCTATAATTCTCAATAGAAATTGAAAAAGTGGATATATACTATATTTTGTTTATTATTCTACAAGATTTATAAGTTTATATAGCTTTGCAATTGAGAGACAAGATGAGAGACATTCTTGCACGACGTTATATTCCTAGTCAGCTCATAACATGCTTGCAATCTCGCCCCGTGTGTCGTCTTCGTCGAGAGTGCATGCTGTAAGTTTCCGACTTGTTTTCTGAGCTTCAAATAATTTGAACAGTTTATTATTTTAAATTTATAGTTTTTTCAGCTTTTATGACGTTTTATTCGTTGAAATAAAAGGAACCTAAAATAACAAAAATATTTCAAACAAAATTGAATGCATACCATTCTGGAGGAATCGTGAAAAATTTTGATCGAGAGCGAGATAGAGATAGAGCATAAAGGCATGGTTCCGTGAGCGTATACACACCACTTTATTTCGCAGCGATCATTGGTGATATCCTCGCTCTGTAACTTTTATAGAAGAGTATAGAAGAAAAATTTACTAAGCACGCGCGCAACTACTGCGCGTCTATGCTCTCAACTAAACTATTTTACTCCATCTTTTAATGCCCGATCTCAACGATTAACTTTTTTTTTCTCATGTAGTTTTTAATTTTTAAAAAAGAGATTTCATATCATCTGTTTTTAAAAAGTTACATTCAGTAAAATGTTCACAAACATTTTTAATTCTTTTAAACTTTGTACGTTGATAAATGATATTTTTTGCAATATATATATATATATATATATATATATATATATATATATATATATATATTTGAGTCAAAATGTTGAGTTGATGAAGAGAAGAAGCTGAAAAGATGTTGAGTTAAGACCGGAATAATTTTAGGGTTTAATGAAGAGCGGAGAGTTTAGAAGCAGATTTAAGGGGGTTTAAAACAAGTTTAAAAAGAGTTCAATCGCACATTTTTAAAATGTCTTCTCGACCTCGAACTTGCGGTTAGCCAAATTCTTGGCCAAATATTTTGATCTGTTGTACACCAACATGGAACTTGAACGGGTCAGGCTGTACACTTATGTATAGTCATAGTGATTACTAGGGAATACCTATATGCTACATAAATTTTATAAGAACTGCATTCGTATCTGCATGTAGACCGACATATATGATTACATTTATACACAGGCATTTATGTAACTTTATATCCAAAATATTTATTTAAGAAGTGTTAAAAGTTTTATAATAAAAAACAATAAAGATTTTTCTGAATTTTATAAACATATGAAATGTATGTAAAAAAAGGTTCAGAATAATTTGCAAAAATACTGAAAAGAGTCTGAAAGAAGAATCAGAAGGAATAATTAAACTCATCGTTGTCCAACAAAAGTATAGGTATAATATTGAAAAATTAAATTCACCGATTGAAAAAATAATGAAGTTGTATTTTCCTTTTCAATTTTATTTTTCACGAAAACATTAGATCAGTTGTGTTTGCAGAATAATATAAATGTTTTATATATGACTGGCTGGATATATTTACATAGAGGTATAAAAAACGACAAGCGGTGCATAAAAATGTGCGGAAGTCATGTTTTATTGTGGCTCTGTTAACGTCGACCACCGTCAAGCATCACGATGTCTTACGAAGCTGCTGTAATTTTATTCGCAATGGCGAATGATTTATTATGCAAAATGCCTCGAACAAACTTGATTCGGTTATGTCAGGCTATGCATAAACAATTCTTCTTACATCACTTTGACTCAAATATTGCCAAGTCAACGCGATGCATGGGAATAATCCCGACGTATGTGATGAATCAAGTGAATGGCACAACTTAAAATTATATAAATTATGATCATACATTCGATGATGCATGAAAAATAATGAAT
This sequence comes from Trissolcus brochymenae, assembly GCA_030523145.1. NCBI lineage: Eukaryota > Metazoa > Arthropoda > Insecta > Hymenoptera > Scelionidae > Trissolcus > Trissolcus brochymenae. Next base: position 62,698 of record JAQQRF010000286.1, on the reverse strand, counting down.
TGAGTTTTGTGATGTAACAAGATCAAGTCACGATGTGTCACATAGTAGGTTTTGCTATCGCGGGTTTGATCTTTCACCGCTCGCTCGTTTTGTTATTGAAAAATGATGAAAGTAAAGTAGAGTAATTTGCAGATCGGATTAGTCGGCTTATTATATACTTTTATCGTTGCTTAAATCAAAATTATGCAACACAATTCGCTATTTATGCTTATAAATGTATATAGAGCCATATGAAAAAATGCGAGCAGTACCTCGCAATATACCTATATACAAATATACCTATGGCAATATATCAAGTTTGGTTCATGTTAGAACAAAAATATGATTACGTTGAATTTGAATAAATAAATGTGAAAGAAGAAAGTGTGGAATGATTAGGAACGAATAGGTGGCTGTTAATAATATAATTATATATGGTTCTCGTAGGGTTTTCGAATCCGTGGGAAAACTACACGGCGTTGTATAAGCGAGAGCCATGCATGCGCGGCCGTTGATACCAAGCAGCCAGGCGGCGCATAGATGCCTAGTTGCACCCCCCCGCAGTGCATAAATGACAGCCGATTGGTCTTGTATGGCTTAATTAAACGCCGCGCGATATTATGCTGTTGATGGCCCCATGCATTATAACTCAATCAAAATTATTTCAGTTTCAAAATGTTGAAATGTTGACAAACTATACCATGCACATGCCGAAAGGTTGTGAGAAATTGTCGCGCTGGCGTGAGATGAAGAGGGAAAGAAAATAACTTATCGTGATCTGTGCATTAGAGAGAATTATGATTGTACAGCCTGTGTGCAACTATCACTTTGGTTCGATCGTGTAGAGCAGCCTTTTTTCTGACCCATGCATGCACAATGTGACACACAGCTATACCGTCCTGATAAATATTCAATCGACGAAAGACGATCGTCACGAGTCTCTCACTTTTGTCTTCTAGTTTAACTCGCTTTTCTAATTCATTCATAATGAGAGCTCCCTTGCATGGATCGTTGAACCTAACCAAAAATCACTTTTTTTTCATTCAATTGCTATACTATTGTTAACATTGTTTATATAGAACATTATACAGGATATTATATATGAAATGATGAATAAGATTTGAAATGAAATTGAATGCCTGTGCGAATATATATATATATATATATGTCGTGACAAATCAAACGCAAGTGAGAATATTAAATGAAATAAAAAAAAACATATGCTCTTTCCTAGCGCGCGGCGCGGATTAAAAACATCAAACAAGTCTCGGTCGCGCATCAGCGCAATGGCCTTGTGCAAGGCCGCTCGCGACGCAAGAGCCTTTGCATATTTTGTTTGCCTTTCGCTCCAAGCAAAACGTCCATTTTTACATACTTCAAGCATCCTCATTCTTTCATTTTTATTCCCCACAAATGTTTTATTTCTTGAATCAATTCTTGCATCAAACAAAAGTATCCTTGTGCAACGAATTCGATTAATAATAAGTTTTTATATAGTTTTATCAGTGATTTATAACAATTAATAAATGGATATATTTAACGAAGAAAGTGAAGAAAATTGTTTGGAGCGAAACAAAGCAATGCAATCTGATTTTGGAGTAAACACAACAATTTCATCACATCGAAACATGACCTGTTACCTTTTTTGAAGATACAATATTTTGGTAGAAAAGAAATTATAAAATTTGACCTATTGACATATATTGATGTTAAAATTTAACGAATAAGAAAAAAATGCAACGCGAGTTCTGTGGAATTTGCCAATTAACTCATCTACAGTCATAATAATTTTTGTTATCATTCATTTATATATAATAATTTGTATATGGACCGCCGTATATAATTTTTTCCGTGTCAAAGAATAATTCGATAAATGTGGAGGAATCATAAGTTGTTAGAATTTTTTCATACATCAAATATAAAGTTATCTGTGAGTCTGAACACGATGCAATTTTCATGAAATTGTTTTTTTATTTTCATATTTAATATATAATGTGAATAAAAATAAAACATGATCATCTGTTTGATTTCTTTCGTCTTCATGAGTAGTATTATTTTCATAACTAAGATATATTCAAGTCTATGAATAAGAATTAAGTTAGTTAGTTAAAGTTCATATTTTTTATATAAATAATTGAATAATGTAGCCATATGTTGAATATATCTGAAATGATTATAAAAATGATTGATAAATCTCCTGTATTCGTCATATTAAATTTGACGGATCAAAAAAAAAGTATAATGACGATCTGAAAATGATAATTTTGGGCGGCCTTACGTCACTGATGCGGCGCTTATTTTGAAGAAATGTTTTTGCTATGTGATTGATCGTTTAACGTTAGCATGCGAGCGAGCGAGCGAGTGAACGTCCTTGCAAGGCCGCAATGAGTGTCCACGCTCCAACTCGTTCTTGCTCAGCAACCGGAATCTTTCAATGATACCAACAAATTCTACTTCTTTGCCAATCAAAAACGGCCAAATTACTATATTTTGAATAGAACTGCTTTTTCATTTACACGGTTGCGCAAATCTTCGGTACATCTAATTGATTAAACATCTGAGGTCATTCGCCCGGATAACATCTAAACCGTACATCGATCGTTCAGAACGGTATCAGCGTATCTCTTAGTTTCAATTCAAAACATTCAAACTAAAACAACGTATCGGTGTATAACCAAATTGACCACTCTAATTTTCAAATTTGATCAATCGCTTTCAACTAAATGATTAGACATTTATTTTTCAATTTCCAAAATGTATTTATAAAATTAACTAAACTTTATACAATATTACATTGTCGATAATAACTTATACTACTATCAAATATACTTTCCACTATCTTCTGCTAAACTGAAGGATTTAAATGATATATGCGAAAAAAAAAGATTGATCCCATCTGTTTATCACGATTGATTACGCCAACATATTTCAATGGTGTTGGGACAAAATGTATCTTCTTTTTAATTTCATGTTAAATGCTGGACAATCGGCAGATTATAAACTACAAAACCACTTTGGATAAAATGTTGTGCAATTATTGCAATTGTTTGTCAAACTATTTTTTCAACTTATTCATATTATGATAAAAATTTAGATTATTTATGTTTGCTATTTTGTTGCAATTTTGTCGTTGCTACTGACGAATAATCCTATTTCATTGGTATATATAAGAAACAATAGTTTATAACGACAAAGAGGGAAGCAGGAAGAGGGAGAGAAAACAAAAACTTAAAATAATAAAATTTAATTATCAAATTCAAATGGAAAATACATCATGGTTTAAAAGTTGTTGTGATTTGTTCAAAACAATTTGTTATAAATAAGAATGGATATTTTGACATTACAAAGCTGCAGTTCTGGGTGACGGGGGACCAAATGGGTGGTTACAAAGGTGGTACTTGAACGTTTTGTTGTTGTTGAATCTTCTATGACAAATATTGCATTCAAGATGATACACATGGTTGAACTCATGTATCGATAGATCGTGATCGTTGTCGAAGCCTTTGTTGCAAAAACTGCATGTCAAGACGCCTTGGAGGTGTCTTGGGGATACCAGATGTCGTAAAAGTTGAAATTTTGATGCGTAAGTCAAGTGGCAGCGAGTGCAGGTGTACGGGATGATTGGGTCGTGTGAGAAAATGTGATTGTGATACATATCCAACCGATCAAATCTCATCAAACAGAAGTCACAAATTGTATTTAAATACCTGTCCATTTTATGCCTTCAATCAACAAAAATATAACATTTCATGTGAATTCAAACAAATAGATTTAATTGTACGAAATGTATTACATATTTCGCATACCTCGTTAAAATGTAGCCTTCTTTTTTGGATGCGTCAATGGTCGATTATAAAGTTGAATTGAAAACATATTGTGACTGCAATGATAGACATCTATGTTTGTTTTCATGATCCAAAATTTTCATGTACTTCTAAAGGCATTCAACTATTTTGAATAAACGCAGTGAAATAGATCAATTTTAATCTAATACTGCATATTATCTATAAATAACTGATTGTTTTATGATTGTTTTATAATCACAGTGCAGTTACAAACTTAATTTATTAACGAATATAAATTACAACCTACAACGAGGTAAAAATAAACAAAAATGCAAAACAAAGTTCCAACAAAAAATGAACGAAAAAAGTACCAAAAGTGGTCGAATTATTTTACAGCTCGACGGCAGAAGCAAAACTATGAGTGAAACAGAGTTGACCAATTAAATATAGCAACGGCCTGTACTGAATTCAAATAGCTCGCGCTTGCTATTAGCTGTGTCAAGATATCTATCTCACCGCGAGAACGCAACAAAAAGCCTCTCACAAGCGAATTCAAATGAAACATTAATTGAACGTTATTACTTCTTGTCGGCTCGTTTATGGCCGCATTATCTGCATTGGGATGCTTTTGTGCATGTGCAACTCAAACATATAATAACATTGCTTTTAATGCTGCAATGCTGGTTTGTATATGTTTATGTATCGCGAGTCGCTCGTTCGAGTGTTCAAATCTAATTGATCTCTATATTGATTAATGTTAACTAAAATGCTGACCCATTCATTTTATTCAATTATAACATTTTAAAACTCATTTTTTTTTCTTTAATTTTAACTCAAATTTATTATTTCAATATTCAGTCGGAGTCTGCTAGACACCTCGTCGATCACTTTGTTCAGCTTAAAAATTGTCTAAAACAATGGTGTATACCATGGACAAAAAAGGTCTTCTCATAAAATTGTCTGAAATATGCCTGCCTTGACCCTCAATGTCACAAGAAGTTAAATTTAAATTAACAGTCAATATTTTTTACGCAAATTGTTGTAGCTTTAAATAATATTGAATGCACATAATTTAGCTGCCGTATATAATATAATAATATATATAAGAATATGACGTGTGATTTGGTTTTCAAATATTGCATGTTCTTCTCTCGTTTCAACTTTTGTCTCGCGTTGTTCTCATTGCCTACACTTTTACGAGACAGGCTATTTATCAAACAGAGTAAGCAGTATATACTTTTTTAATGACTCCACGTAAAAAAAAAAAAAAAAAAAAAAAAGAATTTGGTTCACACATGTTGGTGTATCAACGTCAAGTTTCACTACTTTAAAAACTCAATCAGTTTTTGATGTTAAAATTTTAGAATGACTGAAATGAATCATCGGCACATAAAACACATCTAATATTCATTTCATCCTATTAATACATATATTTACAATTTGTGACTGCAACAATTTTTCTTTCAATTGTTTATAAATTTTTTTCTTAAAAACAAATATAAAAAATGTTATTATACCACTCGATAAAATAAGAATTTCTATCAAAGAATAAAGTACTACAATACTCGGTACGACTCTTTCCAGCTGCGAAAACTGAAAGATATGTTGTGGTATTGTAAAAATCCAAAATAGCCCCATGACGACAAACAATTTGAGAGTTAACCAAAATCTGGAAAATGATTGATCAAACCATAAACTTGATACATCAATATAAATTTAAATTGTCATTTTATATAAAAAAAAAGAAACAATTATTACTCACTGATTTTTATGTTTTTTATATTTTTTTTGCATTTTGACTTCTGCTTTCATCCACGAATCAATTTTTTTTTTGGATTGTCTTAACTGTCTGAATGTTAGTACAAACATAATACAGTTGAGGCAGTTTAGAAGACAAGATGGTATAACGAAAAATCCCAATAATTTCATGTTTTTTGCTGTAAAAAATGTATATTTATATTATAAATAGACTACAAACATCGTACAACATGGAATAACTGATTAAAAATATTCACCATCGATAGCAGAAGCAGCATCAGCTACGTCATAGCTCATTGATGTTTTGTTGACCTCTAAGTAAAACTGCACAATATCAAAAATTAAAACAACTAAAGTAAGAACTAAACTTGTTATCCAAACGACAATATTATAAATCATAAACTGTCGAGATTCGATGGCCTTTTTATGCATTTTTGAGACACTTTGAACATTCCTGCAAAACGAAACAAAAAAAATGAAATTATGATTGCAATCAATTTCATTTTTTTACATGTACAAGTAAATTACCCGATTCTTCTCCATATATTGAATGACATGATTGTGATCCACAGAATTCTCGAGATTTCAAAAAAATATTCAATTTTTCCTGAAACCAAATTTATTATTCATTGAAAAATAATATTTAAATTAAACGATCGATATTCACCTGAGTGCTTCCAGAAGTAAATTTTTTCGATAGAAAACACTTCTGCAAGTAAAAAAAAGTGTGTCCCTAAATGACATATCAGTGACATGATCAAACACTTTCCATACAAATTTCTCAAATTTGGTAGGATGAAGTACACCATCAGAGTAAGTATAATAAAACTCAAACTTAAAATCAGAATCGGTATTTTTACAATTTTCCTGAAATTATTATATACCAAATTATGATGTATGAACACTTTGAGTCAAAATAAAGAATTAAACAAACAAATATACCTAACTCACAAAATACTTACCACTGAGGAAGAGAACTTCTGCAGGTCAATAATTGATATTTTACGTAATATTTGTATGCAACTAAATCGGCGCATATTTCCCCTGAATATCGTTGATTATAATAATGCTGAGTTGATGTTTCCACAAAGCCATAATCATTCAATTCAGGTTTTATCATGTGTGACGCTGGCTCAATTTGAAATCCCTGAGGACAATCGATTACTTTGTTATCTGGAATAAGAAAATGATTTAAATATTCTGTTTTGCTAAGAAAATTGTAATGTAAAATGAAATTGATGTTATAATTATGTACATTTGATAGACTGTTTGTATTGAACTAGATTAGTCAAATGATAAATTTGTTGTAAAGTTGAATTGAGGGTCCAACAATTTTTTTCAATAACGAATTCAGAATTGTCCTTGGCGTATAATAAATTTGAACTTCCAGTGCACATTGGAACGCAATTTTCACATACAGGGTTCTGACATGTACGAACGATTATTTTATCAGCATTTTCAGCGCTGTAATCTACACACCCGTTTTGTACCTATAATATATTCAAACAAAATTAAAGATGACATTTTTTTGTGCTTATTTCAATTTGTTTCATTTTGTCTTACGTCTTCATCGAAGATAAAAGAAATTGCATCCAGTTCAACGTATTTGACCTCTCCCTCACATTCGCTCAATCCAATCAAAAATATGTTATTCATTTTCGTGAACAAATTGGTTCCGCTTAAAATACATTTGCTTCTGTTCGTCATCAACTTTTTATCAAAAGGACAACACTTATTTATTTGTACAACTTTTCCCATTTCAAATTTATTGGGTTCAAAATTTCGACATCTCAGTCCAACAAAATCAACGGTTCGTTTTGTACTATCAAGCGAAAAATGAATTTCATCGGCACAATGAACTTGTTGGTCTAACACCAAGTTTCGAATAGGAAACAGTTCTGCGTTACAGTTCTTTATCTCAAAATTGGCCATTTGTTGAAAATAATAACTCTTGTTGCGGGATATTGAAGAGTATTCTGGTGTACTACACACAACGTTCTTTGTCAGATCGAAAGTTAATACTTGATCATATTTGCAACATTTTTTTGATATCAACTTTTGGTTTTTCGCAATTGAACCAAAAATAAATGACAGATAAAACACCATCAGAGACGCGACACATAACTTGAATAACATTTTCTTTTGATTCTATTCACACAGCAAATAACCACCACGCTGAATGTTCGAATTTACTTATACCTTCATCAAATTTCAAAATTTAATTATCTGGAACTTAAATTTAGATCATTCAATTACGTTTTCAAATTCTAAACTTAGTCTAAAAATTGTAATCTATTATTCTAACCGTGTAAAAATATATACCATTTATTCATTAATTCAATCATGTATGTCTGATATCTCTTTCAAAGCTGTAAACAATCATTTTGAGTACCTTTTTTTTCTTGTTTACCTCTTTTTGAGAAACAAATGTTACAAATCAATATATAGATGAATATTTTTATTTTTATTATTGGATAAACAAAAATGATCTAAATGAGTGAAACTATATTTGCATAAATTATACTGTACTAAAGTGTATCGCAATAAAATCGTAGTATATACAATAAACTTAAAAAAATAATATCAAAAAGTGATGTACGACGCATAATAATCAAATAATAATTAACATATTAATTTTAAATGATCAAGTTTTTCGTGACATTATAATTCGATTCATGCGGGTTACAGTCGCATCATCACTTTCATAGTCAATGTTAATTTTTCGTTGTAAAGATCTAAGCACGTTCATTCTACAGATGTAAACGACGAATATGACAACTCCTTGCATAGTGATTAGTGCATCATAGATGTATTGGAAACTCGTAGTAAAATTTGCAAAGACGTTTGGTTTGAAACAGTCTAAAATGATTTCTACTACCTCGAGTACCACTGGCAGCAATACAACCGTCACCAAAATAATGCTGGACGTGTACCTACAAATTAAAAACGTATTTTTTTATCTCAAACATTGCAATGTTAATCACACGCTATTATTTACAATTAATATTACTCACTGATTTCTGTAAGATTTGTATTGCTTATAGAAGAGGCCATTTTTGTTCTCATTATAATTACTATAAAACGCATGTCTCATCTCGCTGATTTTTCCAGACGTTAAAATCAAGTATACACTTGACAAACAAAGTAGAATTACGGACGGTGTGAGATAGTATAACAAATTTCCCATATTAAAATCTAAACAAATAATGATTGTTAAAAAAGCAGGAAATGTAAAAATGAAATAAAACTTGGTTTTGAAGGGAATTAGTATTACCTGTGTAGAGATGTTCAAACCAGTATACCAAGCATGACATGTTGGGTCTATAAATGATGGGTATAACATCAAAGCCGTCCATAATAATGATAATCATCGTAAGAGCCATGCCAATTGACAACGACGTCAAACAGTGTAAACATAATCGAAATTTTGTAGACATCAAATAAAATGTCTCATTGACCGTTGATATTTTACTAAAATTATAACAAAATCATTAATATAATTATTACAAGATCAAATTGATTGTTGGGTCATTGTCATACTCACACCAAAGAATAGTACAGTTCGTGTACCGTTATAACTATCCATATATAAGATGTAATTGAAAAATAGTATATTATGTGTCCTGCAAATTAGACACAAATATTATATAAATAATGTTGAATATAAGAAAATAAATGATGTAAAACGTTGTTGAATTACCCCAATAACAACCAATCGCAGACTTTGGGACAGCATTCATGAGGGACATGGCGGAACACATGTGTCCGATCAAATAGTGACACAGAAACATGATGAAACAGTAATGATACATTGTTCGTCGCAAACAAGTTGCGGAATAAAAAATAATAGACAACAGGATAAACAGCGAACTTGTGATTGTCAAAAAGATTCTGAACATTTTGCTGCAAAATGAAAAGTAACAAGATAATGTTATTTAGTCAATTCAGTATAGGTATATAATAAAAATAGCTCGAAAACAATTTGCATGCTCACCTTGGAGAATCACTCATGTCTTTACAAAGATATAATTCAATGTCAATATAATTATCATGTTCATAGTAGACCGTTTCTAGACAATAATCTGTACGGTTGACGAAACGCCGATGATCCCCCAAGTGTAACTGGCCGTTTGAATTTAACCACCATCTTTTGATTGGCGAATATTCTAAACACTTTATGTTCATTGTTAATCCATAAACTAGAAATAAGACACAATATTTAGATATTTCTTTCTTTTTTTTATCGATATGTAAGTTACAAAACATCCATATATATTATATAATATAAAATAAAAACCTTGGCTCATCGAATTTTTGATGTTATGAAATTTGATGGAATCACTATTAAAAATAGCGTGATGCAAATTTGTGTTGAAATTCAGATCCATCGGAAGCTTGTCCAAACTCGAGACAACTTCATCATGAAAACTGCACTTTTGTAAGCAATTGTTATTGTCGCAGTACTCATTTGTCTCACAAACTCGAACAACAAATGATTCAATCTCTGAGGTCGTCTCATCCAAACAGAACTGTTTGTTTGATAGATCTATCATTTTTCTATCGGATGATGTAAGATTGATCTAAAATGATTTTGTGTATGAGTTTATTTTATTTTAGTTAATTCAATAAAATACTTGGAAGATGAAAGCAGAGGCACTGTCACACTTACAAATATAGCTGATGAATTACTGATGATAAATTGTCGCGATTCGAATTGATAGTCAACCAATGCATGATGACACCGAACAGGCTTATGAAAAAAGCCAAGATGCCTCGAAAGTCCCTTGGTCAAGCGTAACAAATTTTGCGATAAACTGTTATTAGTTTCAACGCACAATCTGCTATTAAAATCAAATAGTTGATACTTGGGGCAACATTTGTTGATATGCTTGAACCAAGAACTTGGCACGATTTTGCGAGAGGAATTGCTCGTATTGCATTTGACTCCGACCAACTGATAAGAATCAAAGTTTGGATAGTCAAAATGTACGTCAATACAGTCAACGGCTACTGCATCGTAGTTGTTTTCCCAGTCAAAATGTATCACTTGTTTCGTATCACAATCCGGTAAAGTCGAGTGGTTCTGATAAGCATTTTCGGCTATCACATAACTGTCCGTGATCACTGAAGAATTCACACAACTGATTTCTTCTCCATACAAAAATTTACTCGTTGGACAACATTTTACATTCGATTCTGCTTTTATGATGACTCCGATAAAAGCAAATGATACAAACATTATCACGTATATGAATCTGTCTGCAATCATGATTCATCTGCAAACAAAGTTCATTATATACAATATTTATATTTCAAATTATAGGTATAGTTTATTATTTTTTGTTCACAAATATTGGTTAAGAGATAAATTCATTTTTACTTACATATTTTTATTTGTGCATTGATCAATCCAATAAAATGAAACAAATTATTGTATTCACAAAATACGCACCAAATTTATTCACCAATTAAACTGAACCAAATACTAAAACAGTCTGCCACGAGCGTAACTCAACATTTTACTTATTTTGCTTATCAGCTTTGAACAAACTCCATCAAATAGAAATTCGATTTGCTTGAAGTCACGATGCATTAATTTTTCTCTGAAATAATAATTAATAATGTATACCTATATAGATAGCGTATCTGATTTGATTGAAAATTGACTACGTTTGAATGCATTTCAAATAATATTACATTTATTTTTTTAAATAATCTGATCATTTTTTAATGAAAAAAACTCTGTGCGATTGATTTTTATTAAGACAAAATTGAACAAAAAATTTACACAAATCGGACAGAGACATGAATATTCTCCAGAATGTTGTGACTTAAAATAATATAACTATTTGTTTAACGTTTCGTATATTAATGATAAAATCTACCATTTTTAAGTTTAAGTTTATCATACAGGCAAATGTCAAAAAAAAAAAAAAAAAAAATGAAGAACTCCAACGTTATGATAACTTTGTAATCCACCCTGATAACCACCGTTCATGTAAATGATTTACTTGAAATTTGATCTTCTCACTGTGCTGCATAATTTACATAAATCGTTTACATCAAAAAAATTTTTTGTCGAAATTAATAAACGAATCAAAAAAACAATGTTTGGTTTTTCAAAACTTGAAAATTGGTAATCAGCAAGCATAGTCTGAACTCTGCATATAGCAGATCTATGAACATCCGCGAAATTCGTTTGACCGCTCAAAGTTTGAATTAGGTAATTCAATTACTATTTTGTAATCATAAGCTTATTGGTTTAACGGACACCAGATGTTTATAAAATAAATTTTTTGATCAAATTTGATTTCAGAATTGACAATAGTTATCAATTTTTTAATAAGTTTTGTTTCTTTGGTTGACATATTTGATTGCCACATGACTAATACTCATCAAGTCATCATAGAAGTAAAAATCAGCGCAGTTGACAAAATCAACTTCGTTCTTGAACTTTCAATCATAGATCACCAGGTCCATGTGATTTTTTGGCTGAATCTATTTATTATCAATGAAAGCCACTTCCAAACAATTTTTCATCGTGTAAAAGACTCTCATCACTGATAGATTTTACTTATAATCTCGATCGAATATTCATTTGCTAGACAACGCTTGTTGTTAGACAATATCTTTGCACCAATAAACCCAGCTTGAACAAATAATAAACATAAAATCGTCAATGTCAACCTTTCAACATTTTTGATCAATTATTTCTTTTCTTTCAATTCAATCTCAAAATACAATTTTCATATTCTTCAACAAACAGTTTTGTTTTATAACAATGTTAACATTTTTGATTATTATATAAAACCAACAATAACTTATAATAAAATAAATTCAAAAGTAATAGAAAAATATATTACAATATTTCGTAACTAAACTTTTAGCAATTGCATTAACTTTAAATAAAAGTTAGCAAAATAATAAGTATTCGAAAATAAAATTTACGTTGACTCTAGTGATAAAGGTGACTGATAAAAAAGAAACTCTAAAACAATGAATATATTTATAAATCTATTAATAATTATTTATAAAATTCATTATGATTTGTTATTTTTTATTATCATTTGTTTGTAGATTCACTTGATCTATTCTGAAATTGATTAGCATGACTTTTAATCCATCGGAGAACTGAATGACAAAGTTTCGGTTTAATTATCAAGGAATAAAATAATTCAAAACATCTTACGAGATTTACAATAGCTAAACTGTAAACTAAATAATACTCGACTGCATAGTATGTAAAAAATTCAGGCCTAATATATGAAACGATCTCACCTCCAGTTTCAATAACAAATGGTACAATCGTTAGAAAGAAAAGTTCTACATTTTGGCGCAGTCTGAAATAAAACATTAACAATTTTTAAACTCAACTCTCGTGTTAATGACAATGAAGATTTTTTGATTACGTACATATTCTTGTTAAACTCGTATCGATTACAACTGCGAAAATTCGGAATATGGCTGATTAAATGGCGGTCAATATTCGTGTAATATAGATTGCGCTTTGTCATAACAAAATACGTTATGTTAAGTGCAAGTAAGAACGTTATTGGAATTAGATAAAAGATAACTTTGCCATAAATGTATTGTTCTGTAACAAAAATATATTAAAAAAGAACTTTTACTTTGGTATACTTATACAATTATTTGACTTTGATTGTTGACTTACTATCAAACCAGATGCAGTCCCTACAATTAGGCCTCATTATTTTTGGCATAATTTCTAGATGATCTAATAAAATCGTCATTAATGTTCCTAATACGCTGACAGTTAAAATTAAAACATTTGCTCCAGAAAAGTATGACTTGTCATCTGATGTCCTGGCCGATGAATACACTGCATAAGTATTTCTGTAACCAAAGTTTACAAATATTTATTTATCATTTGCTATAGTTCATTACTAAGTAATGTTTTAAATGTGAAAGTCAATCGTTAAACACTAAAAAATACCTTCTTGTTTCTCTCCATCCGTAATAGCACATTGCAGTTAACCAGAGAAAATAAAAAAATTTTGAAAAATAAACCAAATAAACTAAAAAAATGGACATATACGAAAATAAAATTCTTCTTAAGATATAACAATTATGATAACAATGATTCAATTGATTCAGAACCTACTTTTATTATTACACAACAGAGCTCCATCCATTTCGTATAAAAAATTGATAGATAGCAAAAAATCCGAAATGACGTGGCCTATCAAATAAGATGTTATAAATTTTGCTTGAAGGTTTTCTGACTGTGAACATATTACGAAAATGATTAGAATGATTGTTTGAATTACTAAGCTAATTAATTTGGACGATCCCTCTATCAAGCCTCTGAAAATGTTTTAGATAAATAATGTTGCAATCAAAATTAATGAAACAACAAAAAGAATAACATCCAAGAAAGCTGATGTGAATATGCTTACAAGATGTTTGTATCCTTAAATCGACAAACGTACAAGAATGCCGAATAAAATGCGTTTTCATTCATTCTAACATCTAAACAATATTCGTCCTGGTTATAGGACTCATGTAAATTGGAAACTTGAATGTGCCCATTGGACAACAATTGCCACTTACGAAAGATTGGAAACATATGTTGGCACAACGAAGGAGCAATAATTCCGTACGCTAAAAGAAAAGCGAAACAAATAAATAAGCAAAACAATGATTATTTTCATATACATATAACAATACATGCTTACAATTTGTGTACGTTAAACAATATACCTTTTTTCTTTCGTAATAAACTGTCTTTGAATTGACTGAGTGACGTTGAATTGGTCCTCATTACTAGTGCATGGAAACTATCGATTGTTTCTCTTGTTTCATAAAAAGAATCATTCCCTTCGCTGTAAATACTGCACTTTCTGATGCAAGTATTATTTTTACAATAATCTTTCTCTTGACATAGTTTCAGAATATAGGTATCGGAAACGGTCGTTTTATCAAGACAATATTTTTTATTTCGTGACAAAAACACCTCAACTGACAAATTAAGATTAACCTGTGAATAAATAAAAAAAAAAAAAAAAAACAATTAAATGAAATGTTGAACAAAAAACTTGTTTGAAGATTTTGTTAATTTTTAAACCACTGACCTTAGGAATACCACTGGGTTCAACGATGAAATCTGACAACTGAACAAAATAATCTACCATGGCATTCGGACAAATGATACCACCGTCGTAAACAGTCAGAAAATCTGACCTGCCCTTTACCAGTTGCACTATCTTGCTCACATTTTTTTTTCTGCTGACAACATCACCAATAATTGGCACGCATTTTCGCGTCTCAAGATCAAATTTTTCGTTCGCCTTACAGCATAAATAAAACGGTTTAATGTTCTCTTTAATCTTGTTGATATTACCTCTCAGAAATTTATTCTGTTTTGCACATTTTCTGTCTAATTTAACTCCATTCAAAACGTGACGATGCGACGGCGGTGATGGTCCATCATCTGATTCAAATACGTCGATGCAGTTCACTTTTGGTGCATTAGCTATAAAATTGTTTTCTATGTCGATTTTCGTTACATTTTGTGGACAAGTTTCCAAGTATGTTTTCACTGGCCCGAAGTAAAACAATCCTTCTACATCGGAGTTTGCAATCGGTTTACATTCAATAGCACCGGATTCGGATAAACTCAACATCTCACTGTTTGCACAACATTTTCCGATTCTATTCCAGTTTGACTCAACTTGAATTGTTATTTTCACGAACAATAAAAACACCATAAATTTATCCATCATAGATTTTCATAATATCTATCTTCTGTAAAATGAACATTCATTAATTTTATTTTTCATAAATATATAAGATGCATCATTTTTTGAGGTTAGGAATAAAAAACTGACTGAAGTATTCAATTATTCAATTTTTGTTTATAAATGTCTAAGATATAAAATTCATACTTACGTTTTGTTTTGCACAATAATTTTTATTTTACTAAGATTCATTAAAATAATTTAAATTAAATAGTATATATTTTACTTCGAGAAATTCATAATATTACTGTGTTCGACATTTTTTTGTAAACACACATTTTCAAAGGCGGTTTAGAAATTTTTAAAAATTTGAAAACAAGCCATTTTTTAAATAGATTTTTGTTGTAAAAAACTGAGCATTAAAGGGAAAGAGAAAATCAAAATAGAATTGACAAAATCTTTAATAAAATCTATTCGACGAATTTTTGTTTTATTTCAATTTTGAAACATAATTCAATACATGTATATATATATCACAGTATATGTTGATTAAATAGTTATTCACCATTCGTCAATATTTTACAATTCTAATAAGAATTTGACGCATTTATAATACGTAACTCTATAAAAACCTATTTAAATAGAACAAAATGTATGACTGGTTACTTTGTTAACGCTTGTTTTTCAGACGTCCAATATAGCAGCGTTGAAATTATTCATCGCATTTGAAGTGACACAATTTTCTGGCACATACAAAACCTCCCTTCTCTTCACTACAAATTGTTTCACTAACAAGTCAAATATTTTAGGCACCAAAATGAGAGATGTTAGAATCGTGATTCCTTCGGAACAAGTTGACAAATCTAAGAAATTGATCATTTGTTGCGATAAATCATCAACGTTATGAGTAACTGATGATAATTTTGAGGATACTTCGCTCATTATTGGTATTCCTATTACAAGGTACAGAGTTATGTTTATGTACAATCTGAGAACAAACAAGAATTGTAAACAAATTAAAACTCAAGTTTATTATTAATATTTTTTTTTTAAATAAAATGCTTTTTTATTAACTCTTACCTTCCTCTCAATACTTTGAGTTTTTTTTTGTGCTTGATCAATGCCGTACGTAATGAACTTACGCGATGATAAATACTGATTGACGATATTAACAAAATCGTAATAATTGTCATGTAAAGTAGCACAAGAACAACATACGAGTATATCCTATAATTGTTGCCAGCTAAAAAGAAAGGACAAACAATTAAATAAAAATGATTATTTTTTGAATAATATAAAATTAAATTCCATTTTTATTATACTTACGTATAAGCCATTTTTCATCGAAATTTACATCCGATCCGTTTATAATTTTGAAGAGATGAAAATTCGTTAAAAACATGACATGCAACATAAGGCTTAAAGCAGAACCCCAAGCTACCAAACAGTAGAAAGTGAAAATCACTCTTTCGTCATTGAAAATCATTTCCACCTTCAGTATACTTCTGTACCAATAAAAATAAAATAAGAAGAGTTTGTTAGAAAATTAAATCCAAAAGATGACTTAAAATGAATATCGTACCGTGTTAGCTTCCAGGTGTCCCAGCACATCATGGTCAACCATGCATTTTTAGATAACATGAAAAAATAAGCAATGTAACCTGCAACAGAGGACATGTTTTATATTAAAATTAAAATTGTAAAATGAACTAAAACTGACGTGAAATAAAGTTTGAACCAACCGATATACTCGAACTTGACTAAATCCGTGAATGATTGTATGTTGGTCATTATGAGTAAGCAGCAAGTATAAAAAGTGGTGATGAGAAAACAAACGAGTGATCGTTTGTACGCAGCGTCTTGCTGGGACCAAAATTGCGAATAATAAATTATCGTCAGCAGTAAGCAGATGCAGCTCGTAACTAAAACATTAGTTTTATTGAATGCCCTAAAAATGAGTATATTCATAAAAACTATTTTTTTTTCTATAAATAAGTAGTTAAATACTCATATTAAATATGAGATTATTAACTCATTCAGCAGGATTCAGTCCTATATCATAAAAATGACATATATTAAAAAAAGATTAAATACATTTTAGGATAGTTTTTGTATACGTTAACAATATTGGTCACATATAATTGTACAAGATTTGTTTCTTTTGAGATAATACAAAGTTTTTAATCCTGCTGGATGAGTTAAACATCGCTAGTACCATGATTCATTTTCAGCACAAATCATGAGTATCCATTGAGGTTCTGATTTATATGAGTCGTATTTTAGATCGATGCAGTACTCATCATGAGTGTACAATTTGTTGGGTGTTGCAACACGCGCATATCCATTTAATGTTAGTGACCAGTCGTCGTATACCATTCGTTCCCCATATTCACACTGTAGACTTGTCTTCAAACCATAATCTAAAGTCAAAAAGAACAATTTGTTGATTCATTATTTTGTTCGCAAAGTGATATATAAGTTGACTCTTTACATGAAATGCACTTGACCACTAGAGAATAGAAAATTTTTCTTGAACTCGTCAAACTTGGACGATTTATCGTTGACAATAGCCGAGTGAAAATTTGACCTTCTAACAGGAGAGTTTGGGATACAATGAGGGTGCTGGTAATTTCTGTCGTGTGGACAGCATTTCCTTACACAAGCATTGTTTGTGCAGTGTCTGTTTTCCCAACACATTCTCGTTATCAAAATGGATGGCGATTTTGTTTTCTCAATGCACATGAAGTTATGGTTCTCGGATAAATCAAATGTCCGATTCAGTCGCTGGTTGTATATCTAAAGAGAACAAAAAATATCTTACATCAAAAAATGACACTTAAAACAAGTTGAGCATACAATCATTAAAGAATTATACCAATAATGAGTTATTTCGAACTGAGACGTCTTTGATATTAATCTGATAATCAATCATTGGATTGGTACAATACGGTCCGGCACGATACAGCCCAACAAAATCGACCACCTTCTCAAGGTGAGAAGCGTAGATTGATTTTAATCTGCCGCCCCCAGGTTGGCAGGATCTGCTGGCAAAGTCAAAATATTCGTTGTCGGAGCAGCATGTTCTTAATCTGATGATGTGGTTGCGTGGAATGATGGAATTCGTGTAGAGTGTTGACATGTCGTCCTCACACATCAGAGCCACCAGACGTCCATTCTCGAATTTGTACATGTTATTGTAGAACATGTCCAGACAGTTTGCCCTGATAGGCACGTTCTCATTTTTGATTTCCTTTACCATCACTTTTTTGCACTGCGGGTACATCGGATTCGTGTTGTAACCAAAATAGAGCATCTTGTTCGTAGTGTTGGTGCTGGGCAGTGTGCATCTGATACCACCGCTTGTCATCCACAGCACTTCCTCCGCCGCACAACATTTTCCAACGAGGGAGAAAAAATTTTTTTCACTTCTCACGAGGTTCGTTAAAAATCCTAACAAATACAGCAAAACCCAACGCCCGCCCATTTGTTTCGATGATCCTTCTCCCTGAACTCAAAAATTGTCTGCAACAACACGAATTTAATTTATCGATTTTCTTATCTATTTTTCATTCTTATAGTTTAAATTATCTTACCTTTTTCAGTGGGGAACGTTAACTAAATTATCATAAGTCAATACGTAACATCATTAGTTCAAGAAAATGTATAAACTAAAATAAAAATGATAACAAAACAAAAGACATAAGACATTCGTCGAAACTGAACTATTTACATTTATACGTGCTGCATTTCAAGAGTTGGCATAACGCGTGAGTGATTTCGAAGTAATCAAATTTAGTGAACTCTGAAGGACATTTTATTAAATTTCTCATCGTAGCGGGACAATTTGAATGGTACAAGTATTAATATATTATGGATTTTTTAAAAATATTTTAGGTCCGCAAATAAAACGATATTTTTAATTTTACAAAGATATTATTAAATGAATTAGTACATATTTTGTTTATTAGCCAAATGGAGTTTGTAAGGCTCAATCTTTAATCCTGCAAGCCCGTAAGATAAGAGAGGCCCGTGATTGCTTAGATTCATGTTAAATTTAAAATAATATAAACACTTTGACAGAAACACAACATAAATTGTGAAAATAACATATTTCATCGATGTGTCAATTTTTCTTTCAGATCTTTTAAAATATTTCGTTTCATTACAATAACAATAAATAGCAAAACACCTTGAACGCTGTTCACCACTTTGACAGAAGTAAAAATTACTGACCATCGGTTGTCAAAAAATGAACTATTAGTCAACCATAAAATAGATAAGACTGTGTCGTTTATAAATGGAATACCCATGATAACCATCAGCTTCAGGCTAGTATAAATTCTAGATAAAAATATACAACATTAACATGAATTTTTCTTATTTATTTATTTTTTTTTTTGAAAAAGAATTAATTTATTATGTGTGCAGATTTACACAATAAGTGTAAGCTTGTCTAATAACAAAGCAGCATTTCAAAAATGTAAAAGTGTTAGTATTTTCCGGTCTCAGACGAAATGTAAAAAAGGTAATCTGTACACATAATGGTTTAATAAATACTAGTGCATATACTTACTGTTCTCTATGTAGTCGTTGAAGATTATTATGAGCCTCGTTTTTCATCAACTTGAACATCTCAATTTTCGTTTTATTGAAACTTATTGTAGTCATAATATAAAATAGTATATTGACGGCTGTTAAAATGGTCATTGGTATAGAATAATATATGAATTCTCCGTAACTGTCGATTTCTGTAAAATTCATGAGGAAACATTAATTAAGCAATGTCTAAAATGTATAAACAATAAATAATTATTTGAAAATTATTTAATTTTGTACTTTGAAATGTACAGGTGTAAGGGTCTATGTTAAATTTATACTCATTTGGTATAGTGTCAATATAATTATTAATTAACATAGTTGCGACTGAAAGGACACTTGGCAGTCCCCAGGCATATAAATTGTAAACAATGTAGTGTGATCCTTTTTGATTATCACGATGAAACTGTAGGTTAGTTGAAATACTCCTTCTGCAATGTATAACAAAATTGAATAATCATATAATTGAAAAATTAATCATTATTATTCGGTATCTGCTCTACTATGTATATGATTTTTATACTATTCTTTTACCCGATTCCATTCCATATTAAGTAACAAAGAATATTCAGCCAGGAGAATATTGCGATATTGAAGAAGAATGTAAAATATCCTGAAATCAAATAATAATACAACCACGATATTTTGTTGACGATTTCGTTTGTGCGATGATAACTGCAGATTTTGAATTAAGCAAAAATTTCCTTGAAACTTACCCCAAAAATAACACGCTTGAGTGTTTTCGAGAATTTTAAAATAATTCATAGCCAGGCAGAAAAATGTGATAAAATAACAAATACAATGTTGCAGCGAACACCGACCATAGGTGTTTCGAAACGATGGCAAAATAAGATGTACAATGATGGTTAGAAGAATAAAAAAACAACTTGTAATTAGAATGATTCCTCGAAAAATGCCTCTGTGAAAATAAAAAAAAATTAAATAGAATGATATATAAAATTAATATAAACACAATTAGAAACAACTATTTAAACAGTTTTTTTTTTCAAACAAATGCTTGTTAATGATGATTGTTGTCATAATGGTAATCATCAATGCATCGTATTTACATATATTTTCGTAAACGTCAACTTTACTTGGCAATTGGCCGATGCAATATTTTGCCTAACAGGGGAGGCACCTCTGCTTGGATGCCCCCACCCAAATGGTTTATAGATACCTCTTTACCTGCCAAAGCCACCCTCCTTCCCCAACTATCTTTTATTTTCTTCTACTGTATATACACGTGTTGTTTTTCGTGGTGACCTATAGTCAGTTTATCCAGCAAAGTCGGGTTTGTTTGAAATTTGTTTTGTACACCTGTACTCATGGGAGACAAAAACTTTTTTTTTTTTTGCACTTTTGTATGTTATAAAACCGAATTGATGTTGAACCTCTTCTGAGACATTTATGTAAACAAATATCAGGTCGCTTGCGCGCCCTTTGATTATTGCATTAATTTATTTAGATTATGAACATCGAACAGTTAATTTCATCATCAATATATTAATTTCTTGTTAGACAAAGAAATTTTCATAACCTTATTATATGTTTTATGATTTTTCAGAAGATGTCGAACGTGTCAACATTTGCTTTTCAACGTCGCATGACGATTCAGAATCCTTAGACCAGTCTAATGATTATGAGATAAGAAAGAAAACAAACTGTGAGTTGCAGGTGATCTCACGATTCACTAAACATAATAAGCACAATTAGAGAACCATTCTTTTGTCAACAATTAAGCCGAAGAATCTTAATGAAGCTTTCTTTTGTTCTGCCGAAGTGTGGCTCTAGCTCCAAAGGATTCTCTTGAGATGGCACTCGCTCTTGCAAATAACTCAGTATTGCTTTTGAAGATAGAAAGGTACAGCAAACAATGTCTACAACAGATTGAAAGGTATTTGACTCTGAATAAGATTTTGGACAGTACAAAGTTCAAATTTCTGTTGCGTAAAGTCACTTGTCACAAGGTCATAAATTTAGTTTCTGATTTATTCTTTTTCTGATTTATTATTTTTTTATTGCATAAAATTTTCATAGGGACAGAATGTCCCTGTGGCATATCACCTCAAGCATTTGACTAAAATTTTAACTCTAACTGAAAAACAAAACAGAAACATTAACAAAACATTCAGTATTAATTGAATGTCTGAAATTTGAATTTATTTATTGTAACTCAAAATGAAAACAATTGTAAATAACAACATTTTTACCTTTTTTTAATTTTATAGTTATAAAATATTAACTGATCTCTGATAAAATTTTCCTTCAAATTTTTATCAGAATCCCTAGAATGCCTAAATACTTAAGTTTAAAACAAAGGTTTACGTGAACTAAGTTTATCAGTCAATATTTTACAATTGGTTCTGTTTTTTGATTCGTAATAATAATTTATCATTCTTGTTTTATCATATTGTAATGTAAATTTACTATTTTAGTATATCTGACCATTCTGATTATCTCAGTAAATTGACCAGAATTTAATTCAACTACTAAATTTTGATCGTAGGTATTCATGACCATTGCCATAGTTGCTTGAATTCAACCCTTGATACTGTAACTTCGCAATATTTTGCTCTGACAAATTTAAACAAAAATCCTGGGAGAAGTTTCACAACGTCGAATGCAACATAATCAAAGATGTGGAAAATGTCTTTTGAAAGACTACATCGATTGAAAATTGGCGCCATAGTTCTGAGAATGACTGCTTTGATTATGAGAGAATTTGAAAGCTTGAATAAGTCCAAGGAAAAGAAGAGAGACGTCGATTCACATCTTAGTATCCAAATTGATTTTTTGTTGCAGTTATACCTTTTACACAATTTTATGCAAATCTTACACAAGATTTTTTGTATATTCTGTATACTTTGTATACAAGAGATAAAATTATGAAAAACGGCAAGTATAGAAATTTTTAGTCAATAACATTTGATTATTTTTTAATTTTAGACTTCACTAATTATTTTTCTTTGTTTCATACAGCTGAAGTTATGAACGTTCGGCGCAAATTTTGAAAACATTTTCTTGGTGTAAATTTTTCAACAAATATCTGGAAAATATTGAAGAAAGTATTTGAATGGATACTGTTGAATGGATAGCCTTGTTTTGGAAGGAACATTGTTACGTTTGACAAGTACGTCAAAGAGACTTGTTATGAAATCTATAAACTACGCTCTTGGATTATGAAAACTTTCAAAAAAGAGGTATATAGCTATAAAAATGCTTTTACTGCTTTTCATGCTTTGACCTTTTACTGTTGGTCAAATCTTTCAGATTACTTTAAAACCAATTGTAGTGCATTAAACTTCCAGATTCCATGCATTATTTGACAATACTAGTTACAAATTTTTCATCGAAAAAGTTATTAAACGAAAAATTTTCTTTTCAAGTATAATTGATCATGTTTCACCATGAGAAAACTACTAATAAAATACATAATTATTGTTTTTGCATAAGTATGTTAATTTAAAATTTTGTCTTTCATTACAGAAATAAAAATCAAAATTAAATACTTACACCGCTGTCAGTGATTTATCTTTGAGTTGCAGACAAACAAAAAGTACAATATTATCATCAAACTGTTTTTCACCACTTTTGAGTACATCGAGACAATATCTGTGAGATTTATATTGCTTTTGATGGTTGTCAACTCTTACAAATCCTTCGGCTGTCATGTGCCAACCTTTTTTCACTAGGTATGGAACTTCACAAGTATCACCCTGAATCAGTAATTTGTAATCTAAAATAATATGTTTATTTAAAACACGATTAATTACTAATTACTTGTTACTTATTATTTATTACTGAATATCGCTTTATTCTTTACCTGGATAATTTTTGATTGATTTCTTGATTTTTGCAAATATTATTGAGTTACTCTGAAGTATAACATTATGTAAACTTGTTTCACTTTTAACTTGTTCATAAATAAGGTCATTTTTCATGACAATATTCTGGTCTATCGAAGTACACTTAGTTAGACAAATTTTCTTATTGCAAATGTTCTCTGGCTCGCACATCCTGACCGTTATACTTTCAACATTTGTGGAACTTTGGTCAACACAATATTGACTGATGTTTTTTGGAAGTGAGATGATCTTTTTACGCCAAATTATCTATACCACAAAAAATTCAGAAAATCCAATAAATTATTTCATCTAAATGATGTAAAATTGTAAGATAATTTTCCTATTACAATTTTTGGTATTGAACAATGTTCAAATTTAAAAACCTTCAACTTGATAATTGTACGTATTTTTTAATTCAAAAAATATGTTATCCTTGATTATTGATTACTGTTCTGTTGAAATGAAACAACTTACTTGTATTGATTCAGGATATACATGAAAATTTGACTTTGGAATGTCATAATCTGTCACACCATATTGGCAAGTTAACTTTTCATGCCCAATTTTCACTTGACCTTGCTCACTAAACAAATGAACCAACTGTTGTTCATTTTTGGATAGAATTTTATCACACTGCCTTGTGTTGAAATTAAACATTTTATTTTGCGAACAACATGTATTAATGTACTTAGAGTTTACCTCATGCAAACTACTTGTCAAACTAATCCATACAAAATATGTTAAACGAATCTTCATCATTCAAATACTTTTAGAGCACGTCGCTATATGCAGAACAAAATAATCTTTTCTAAAAAGAAAACAAAATCTTACATTTCATCGTTATTTGGTCATTATAACTTATCAATATTTATCAAAGTATATATTCATATCGAAAAAGAAATACTGTTATAGATTAAATTTGTTCTATATTCTCTTATAATGAGACTTGTTATGTGATCTCGAAACAAGTGTGTTAATTTTCTTGAATATCAATTTTTCACTGTTGATTTGTTCAATACTATAACCAAGATTTCAAATTAAAAATACATCAAATAAAAAATAAGATAAGATAAAAAATAGTGCATATTAAAAATATTGAAAAATTTAATATATATTTCTAATCTCTATTAAAGAGAAAAATAATTTTCTTGGTACTTTAAAAAATGCCTCCTGTACAATATTGTTAAACTTTATTTTACTATTTAATATTAAGTAAGATAGAAAATTCAGAAAATGAGAAGTAACAATAATTAGTACAGATTTTGTCAAAACAGAAAAATAAAAAAAAAGTTTATTGACCTAGCCCTGTGACGGAATGCTCGAAAAAAATTTTGAAAAATTCAGGTGTACTATGAACTACTTTGTAGTTGAAAACAACTGATCCCCAACAGACAGGTCATTCACATTTATAGTACGACCAGATTGTTTACACGAAAATATTTTTCTTTATGAAATTGCTATGCTTGATTTAGTGAAAATCAAATCATCTTTCATAAAATTATTTTTTCAGATGAATTGTAGATATAATCTTTGGAGAAATTTGCACTAACTTTTTCTCTTATCATACTATAATCGACGCATCAAAAATTGTATATACTAGCTCTATAGCCTGCAGTATAATATCTATCATACGTCAATTATTCACATGTAGCTATCGCAGGATTTATTATTATTAATTAAGGGTTTCTTTTATGTTTTGAACATTTTGAAATAATAATTTTCTTTAATATATTTATTTTTTCGTTTGTTGTTTGTTATTGTTAAAAGAATTGCTGACAATTATATGAGAAAGAATTGAAAGGGAATCAGAATATGAGTTGACATGATTTTTTCAAAAACAAATGAAATGATTTTATTTTAATATTAAAATTGAAGTGACAAACGGAGCGTGTGGGGTATCTAGTTATAGAAGAAAACTATGTATGTTGAATTTGCGTGGGTTGCAAAGTGGCGCCGCGATTTCGTCCTTCGTGTTTGGTATAAAAATTGAACAAACGTTGCAATTAATTAACGTGCGTAACATAATCTGCATAATAAACCGTTCCCGCGACATGCCAGCAATGCATTCATCATTTGAATGAAATTCCACTGATTATATGAAAGGTATTTTAATTACATTGCCGCGGCATGCAGCTAAGCCGAAACCCCGAGGTTATCATATCCCCACTATAAACATTACTGCAACGAAATTCACCATTTCAAGCGCACTCGCACATGTGTACAGCAATCATACTAGATCTTATAAACATTTTCAACTCTATAATAGACTATTTTTTTCTTCAAATATCAAAGTAACATTAGTAATTATAATTGCAATAAGTTTTCTATGTTGTACAGACAATTTTTCAACAACATTTTTGTCGTATAAGTATTTTTCTTAAATAAAACTTTACCTTAGAAAGTTTCAAATGCGTTTACTCTTTGCATGTAGGTAACTACTTGAAAATTGATTTCAACAATCAAATTAATACCAAATTTGCAAATTTCTTCGGCATGCATGATACAAATTTGTAAATTATTTCAATTACTGAGTCAATTACACGATTTTAGAGTTAATGAAAAAATATTGTAATAACACTTTGCTATATGTATATGAAGATTATTCTGAAAACCTCAGAAAAAAGATAATTGCAAGTGAGATTGAAATTTAATTACACGCGAATTAGTTGAAAACAAACCTCTAATTCATTTTATATATATTTCCTGTTGTGATTATTATCATGATTTCTATATTTTATTTTTTTCAATGCAAGAAAACTTTAAATTAAAAATAAGGTTGCGATGTTTGATTAAAAAACATTGTATGGTTGTTAAAATGTTGCTTTTAAAATTAAAGTGCGTGTCAGTTGTATATTATCCTGTGACAAATCTCTTCTTGTGCGTGGTTCAAATATCACTGCCTTTAAAAATGACCTCAGTAATAACGAAAATTTGCGTGATTTAATAAAAAATGAACAGGATAGTTGATACGTTGAAAAAAAAAGAAACATTGCACGAATGTGGGTTAAATCACTGTCGCATTATCTCGGAAGCAGTGAAAGTGCCCGTTCGCCAGGCGATGACGTCAAAAAAGTGACAGTTACCAACATGAATGCAAGTCTCCGATGCATGAGATAACAAAACGAACGGACAGTGTCTTTTTTTTTTTTTTATTTAAACAAAAATAATCTTTTGTGTTTTTTTTTTTATACACAACAATTGTCATTATCACTCAAACAATTATTTTGTTGTTTCAGTTTCTATAAAGAATCAATGCTCCTGATCTGTGCAAAACAAAATAGGGTAAATGTTTCTTCTATTTTTGTTGGTGAAATTGCCAAAGATGGCAACAATGTGATACGTGGTCTCTTTAACTTTTTTTTAAATACAAGTTAAATGATGTTGACGCGGATCTTTATTGAAAAAAAAAAAAAAAAAAAAAAAAGATAAATCTTTACGGGGACGCTGAAATACAAATAATAAAAAGAGATACGTTTGGTATTTGATACAGCCGGGAAGTTTCAGACTGACCTCTGACCAGCGAAATTTCGAGTGTCTCTCCACCTCTGAGGACGAAGAAAGGATGTCGACGCTTCCGCGATAACTTTCTAGTAAAATTAAGATGTGACGTAAGAGTTTGCGCTAGGTCAGTGTCACGCTCGTGATGATTCTGCCAATTGTTGATCAAAAATGGCGCCTCAACTTTCTCGCGTTGAGACACGAAATTTATTTACCTTCTTTATAACATTCTGTAATTTAGCAGGCAGTTTCAGTTCACTCAAATGTAATGAATTGAACCGAGCGCCCCCTTTTGCGCATGTATCCGAATGTTTCGAAATGTGTGTAATCAACTTGAACGAGTCATCGTTATTTTTTTTATTTACATTAAAGAGAAAATCGAAAGATGGTTGTGCAACTTTTTGATTGCTTTAGAAAGGGATGATGATGATGAAGGGATTTGAGGTATATTAATTATTGTTCCCCTTTAATCGCAGAAGCATAAAATCCAATAAGAACAATCATCAAATAGCCATTTTTAAGAACAAAAAACTTGTAATCTGGGAGGTTACTTGTTCGACTCCCGGACAAAGGAAATCTTTATTTGTTATACCTATATTTATTCATTTATTTATTCACACATAAAATAAGAGATTACAGATCACATATGTTTTTTCCCGTGTTCATATGTATTTATTCAAATAATTGTATCACAACTTTTGTTTGTTTTCAGCCAAAAACAGGCTTTAGTAACACCATAAAAGAAGAATACAATTCAAGAGTGTAATAAAGATAAGAGTGAGAATTTCAGTAATAATACGAAGGCGTCAGAGGATGGTGCCATCATCGTGTCGAAGGGATCAGAAGGGCATTCTAATCGTTTCTCACTCGCGGGGCTAAAATCTTCTAGGCACAACTTCAACGGGTGATGGTTTCTCAGTTTTTTTACATTTTATTATTATTATAATTTTATCTTTAATAATCAATTAAAATTGTTAGTTGGAAATAATTTAAACACTAATAATTATTTATATTTTAATAAACTGTCAGATAATTTGCAAATATTCAATTGATAAGATTTCAAAATAAATGGATTGGATATGGATATAGAGTAGATTACTTGGTTAATGAGAGCGATGAGGTGGGGTTGGTAGCTTGCAAGTGAAGAAATGTTAAGAAAGCATCAATTAAATGTTGCTATTATAGATTGACTTTGATTACTCTTATCGATGGCAGTATATTTCTGTTTTAATATACATTTTTAGAGAATTACAAGTTTTGCTAAGGAAATAATAAATGAACGATTTTAAAGGTTACTGGGACACCAACAATAATAAAAATAACACATTTTCTAAAATATATCTAAAATGAATCAGTTTATTTTGATTTTTGATGAATGTTGTTTGAAAATTGTATGCCAGATTTTCATCTGTTTCGAAGGAGGTGAAGCTGTCAATCATGTGTCGTAGAAGTAATTTTCTCTGGATCTGGTAATATGCGGTGGAAAACCTGTCTAAATTTGCGTCAAGTATTGATATGTTGATGATGAGCGAAGTGTCAAGCATGAACATGTGCGATGACGCGAATGTCAAGGCGCCTCCTCGCCTCGAGCACCTACAGCAAGAGGTAATGACCTCCTCGTGCATATCAAAATATCATTTAAAATAAAACTGTTTAATTAATGTATAAGTTTTTATTCATTTTTTAATTCTTTTTCTTGTTTTTCTTCATACATCAGGCGTTGCACTGTTTGGATTCGTTCCCGAACAAAGTCATGGAACTCAGCAATATGATTGATAGTTTCACGCCATCTTCTGGATTGATAAACAAAGTGCAAAGAGTAGCCTCAACATTTGCCTCACTTCATCAAGATAACACGACACTTGCTGATACGCAAAGTGTTTCTAGTATGAATCATAATTTTATTTCATTACAGTATATTGGCAACAAGAAATTTAACATTGCCGGCTAAGTGGCGCTTGTATATTCTAACAAATATGACGGCTACAGTTTCTTTTTTGTATTTTAATAATAAATATTTATAGTTGTCATTTAATAATTTACTAATTAGACAATAAATAATGATGGCACATTGGTAGCCATCATAGACGCCATATTGATTAATAGTTCATGTAGCCGACTCTGGTGTCATACGGTTAATTATTAATATTAAGTAGACATCATAAAATAATAATCTTGATTAACACATCTTACGTTGTATATGTATTATAGCAGCCAGCACCAACTCGTTGATTTCATTGTTTGAAAATTCACGGAAGAGGGTTCTGAGAAAGAAATTTTATCGCACTGCAAAAAGGTACCACTGTCGGAAAAAACCAGGTCCCCTTGGAACAATAATCTGTTTTATCGCTAGCCACATTGCAAGATGCACAAAATCTATTTTAATAAATCCATCGTGGTATATATTGGACAAAATATTTTCTCTATTTATGTCAAGGTATGCTGAAAATATAATAACTGAAAGTATAATAACTTGTTGCTAATAAGTTTTTTTTTCATGATGATGTGTGCAATTGTTTGAAATCTTGTTGTTTGATTGATTTGATCACTTTCGAGAGTTTATTAAAAAAATATGTCATTTGCATTTCAAGAAGAACATTAACCGATGCCGCATGCGGATCGCCTGTCGAATGGCACAGTTCAACTCCCGTGAGTGGCGTCAGTTTAAATGAAGATAACTCAGCTATCAGCAACTTCATCAATGTCATGCGATCGGCCGTGGTGCAGCTTATAGATGATACTAAGATTGTAAGTCTTTCATATCTAAAAGGGCTCGTTCAATTTGGATAATATCCTCCGCTAAATAAAGCAGCAAATATTTGCCTCTATATTTAAACTTATTTTGTTTATTCTTGAATGATTTAAAAAAATAATGAAATATTTACCGGAAAGCAAACGAAAGAGTTGAGTATGAACAAAAAACATGAGCTAAGGTCATTGGAAACCTGAACCGCAGCAAGTTGAAACAAAGAGTGTTGGTGGTATTTGTATTTATATTTATAAATTGTGATTTTTATTGTTTCAGTTGAAAAAATGGTTACAAGCTCTGTCGGTGTCTTTGTTACCTGAACTGCCTCCATGTTTGGTGAATGCCAATCGAACAACTGAAGCTATTGATTGCTGGGCTTACGAGTTGTTTTTCAAACTTAAAAACTGTCAAATGACTATTAGAAACAACGCCATTAAAGTATCTTTAATACGCTATCATCTAATAAAAAATACAGTACAGCTATTAACAAGATCATTAAATGTAACACTTTTTTTCAAGGCAGCTGAATTAGGTTTGAAAGTAAATGAAGAAATGGAATGTTTGAAATTGTGGCATCGTATAGTTGAGCTGCGCAATAATTACGTCGTCCTCTACAAAACACTACGACACGATAAGAAATTTCAAGAGTTGTTACTTGACAAGACTGAACCATACATTCAGTGTAATAGATAAACTTGGTAAAAGTTGATGTAAATGTAAAGTAAAAACAGAATGCCACAGTTTTAACAAGATCGTAATAATAAGCTTACGCGTCTGAATTTTGAAAATTCCAACTTTTGCTAATTAGAAATTAAAAAAAAATGATTAGTAAATTAGTCAAGCAAAGGTTATTTAAAATAACGCAACGATAAAATTTCGTTATGAATTACGCAAAATAAAATGAATAAAAAATAAATTTATATATAAATTGCAATAGTGTGCGAATACGCGAGGATAAATGACCATCATCAGTTCTCAGAGGAGTTGTTTTGCGGTTGTTGTTATACTCGTCATTCTTACAACAAATAGTATATTTTATTGTGATCGTGCTGATAAATAAACTCTAAGGTAACGGCTAATCGTACATTATGCCTAGTGATGTGTCTTGAAAAGACGATAAGTACAATTTGTTTAAAGCAGTTTTATCGTATCGTATATCATATCAGAATTTACATTTTTTTTTTTAAATTTTGATCTAACATTATTCACATTTTTATAACAGAGTATGATCGTAGAAATGTGTCAGTTTTGTTTCAAAAATGGTGTAAATATGATATAAAGATTTATGCATTATTCTATACAGCAATATGAATTTTAAAGACAAATTTGCGCGGTCATTGACCGGATGAATGAATAATTCCGAAACTCTGCCGAAAAGCGTGCAGGCATGGTCGCGAATAAATAATTTGTCTCTCGGAGCGGTTACCAACTCGTGAAACTGAAGCGCATAAGCAAGTTATGCGCGTGAGAAACGCCGCTTAATTGCCCCCGAGTAAACTATTTTCGTCTTGGTCAAGCTTCTTGAGCGATAATTTATCGTCCAAGTTGACTATTTTATAATCGAGACGAGCAGTGCAGAGTGGCAAATTCGAATTAGTTAAATATTTTACATTCCTTCATATAATCACGTTTTAATTGAAAAGATTTGTTGAATGCATTTGAATAAATATAAATTATTGAAGTATTTATTATGTTTTGAAATCTATAAATAAATCATTATGTATTAATGTACGCATGCAAATTTGTGCGCGCAAAATAGCGCGCGACTTAACACATGTGGGGAGGTAGATAAGAATAGCAACAACTATTATTATCGTAGCAGGAAGTCGAGTCCTTTCTTATCCACACTCGTTTTCTTTTCATGCCATGTCGGGATTCCTTCGTATCGGCAATATCGTTGCATTTTGCAGCTCTGACTGAACCGCGATGCTAGATGGCCCTACGCTCGCACACGGCCCAGAAGCATTCAATTCTCCGCGCGTGCATCTTTGACCTGCTTATCTGCCAATTTAGCTTTGGGCATTCATCCTGCATATCTACACGCCGAACCTTATGCCAAACATCACCATTTATTCATTATATTTTGTCATTCCTTCTTTTTTTCTCATAAATTTGACTCAAACATGTTTGAGGAATTCCCATCGCAAAAATGCCAAATCTCCATTTTCTAACAACAAATTTTATGTCTCCTTTGTGTTAGATTCGCGGGTCATCAATTTTAATGTTTTGTCGCAAAGTTAAACAATACACCAAGATATATTTTTCATTTCAATCACAAACTTTTATTATAAATATTTTATTCCTATAAATATTGAATTCATATAACATTTTATTCCTATAAATATTGAATTCATATAACATTTTATATATTTTGTATCAATTTGAAGTCCATCCACTGCGTTATTGCGAAAAGTTTATCTATGAAAAATTTTGAAATGGTTAACCATTAGATTCGTAAAAATGTTTTTTGTTTCATTAAAATTTTCTATAAATTACTCACCTTTTTTTTGAAAAATAATTGCTGTGTTCTGTGTTGAAATTCTTTCCATCCTTCATTTGAAAGCTATAACAATCCAAATAAAATAGAATATATTAAACACACATTTAGTATGTAAAAAATTAAGTTATCGAAAAACAAAAGAATTTACCATTATTTCGTGATAAGGTATTTCTACTTCGTTAAACAAATGTTGATGAATTCCATGATCCAGCTTATTTATAAGTGCGGTCTAAAGTTAAAACAGTTTATAAAGTTGGTTTTTAATTTAAATTCGTGAATTAGTATGTTTTATTACCGTGATATCTCGATCGACTTTTGACGTTCCCAGTTCTAAATATATGTATTTTTGAATCTAAAAATTTAAAAAGTTTTCTTTAATTTATCTTAAATTTTAGGAAATGGCTAGCCGCACTCCCGTGAACGTGTACACGCACGCACTGCGTGTACGTGTACACATACACACTGCGTGTATTATTTACTTTTCTGAACACTAATTTTATACAAACCTCTTGTTCCATTAATCGTTTGCTAGTTGTTATTTGGATTAACGTTGTATTACTCTGTCAAAAGAAAAATTAATTATTTTATATATTTTAATAAATTATATTTGTATCTGTGATAATAATATTCATATCTTACCAGAAAGTTCAATTTCGTCTTTAACGCTGTCTGCAATTGCTCTATCTTAAGAAATAGAACATAAGTATCAGTAAATTATTCAATAAAATGTAATTTTAAAAAATCTTATGCACATATCGATTACATCATTTACCTGATCTTTTAAGTCCTCTCGTCTAATTTGCAATAATTCTTCTGATATTTTGTTGGACTGAAATATTATTTAAGTATAATTAACGATTTTTCTCTCATAGCTCTACGTAACAAAAAGTTGAGATGTACCAAGAAAACACACTTTTATTTCAAACAAATGTTGTGCAAATTATTTTTCCTCACTCAAAAAGAAAACATGTTGGCATCCCTTCGGACTGTCATAAAACCCGTTTTCCCCACGTTTAGAAATATACTATTGTTTTCACAATTGAGGAAATTTTGTGTTTCACATATCAAAAACTTATACTTACGTCTTTTCCTAGTACAATTTGTTCAATTTCTTTTTCTTTAATTTTATATTCAGCTTTCTACAAGTGGAAAAATAATAAAATTAAATTAATTAGTACCAGTAAAACAGACAGAATAATATTTTGTTTTTTTTTTTTCAAATGTTATCTCAACATGATATGTAATGGGTTTTCATGCGGCGATGCCGATCAGTCTCTGCGAATCCCGCGTTGATTATTTAAAGGAGTTCACAGTACAAATACAAATTAAAGTCGGTCGAATATAAAACAAAGGCATTTGCGCGCTAGTCGTTATCGTGATCCGTTTCAGGTGCATGCGTCAATCACAACACAAAGGACAAACAGTTACTCACTTATAGGCTCCATCAGATTATGCTCCAGCAGATACTTCTTGAAGGAGACAGCGATTCACACATAGAGAAGACAAGCAACATTTTGGACTAAGGAAAACTTGAGCTAGCAATTTTCGGACAATTTTAACGCATAGGGCACGAATTGTAAACAACAAATTCTTGCACTCGTCGGTGTTGAGGAGGATTCGGTGTTAGACGAGTTCAGAAATTAAATATTTGTCGTATTAGCTCCCGTGTTGTAAAGAAAACGACTGAAAAATCCTTAAATTTAGAATTAGAAATAATGTAACACGTAAATTTCTAACGAGTACACCATGTTTTATAACAATTTAGAATTTTTTAGGATAAATAAGTATGTTTCAGAAACAAATTTAGGATTTCAAAAACAGCTTTGGCATAATGGATGAGACGGTATATAGACTTTCACTGCAGGGGCGCGGTTTCTCTGTACTCTGTTATTGAACTTTTTCATCTTGACCGAATATTTTGTATTTCTTAAAAGAACTCCAAAAATTACAATATTCACATAAAACAATGAGAATAAAATGATGACTGAAACAATGATAAAAAACTCGTCTCTGGTGCACAATTAGGTATTTTTTATGTAATAAATAGACTTGATTGCATGCCATGTTGAGACGTTGTGGAATTACTTAAATCTATTATAAATGTAATGAATAAAAATTACCAAACGTTCAATCTCTTTGTTTACTTTGCCTTGGTTTATTTTTTTCAAGTATTTACCCTCTTCCTGAAATGAAAGAAATTAAAAAAAACAAACTCACAAATGCTTAGATATAAATGAAATAAATAATTATGTGATTATGACTTATAAGCTGCATTATCGTGTGAAAAATTATTAGTTAATAGTAAATAATTTTTATGGTAATAATTATTAATTATTATCTATTAATTTACCAACATCCTTAGGAAGACGTAAGAAAAGACTTTATTAATTCTAGATTCTTTCCTGATACTTTCCTGAAAATATATGGAATTTAATAACAAAAGAGAAAATTTGATGATTTATACAAATAATTATTTATGAACTAACCGTAAAATTATCATAGTTGCTAATAGATTGTTCATAGCATCTTAAATATCTGTTTGGTTTTCCTATAGCTGTGTTCTAACAAATAAAACAAATGAAATCTGATAGTTTTTTTCACATATATATGTTTGTAAACATTTCATAAAATTTAATTTCTAATTTTATAAATTAAATAAACTAATTATCAATTCGTAGGCGAATGGCTTTTATAGTGGGAAATTTGTTATTTATAAATTTCTTTTTAACAACAAATTTTGTTTAATTTTTTAATGATCAGAACTATTAATATTAAAATAAAATAATTAAACATTAATTTACATTTTAATTTATATACGTACCAAATAAGATTTCATGAAATCGATGAATGCAAAGTCATTGTAGATTGCAGAATGAGATATTTGTGAAAATAAATCCTGTAACAAAGTAGAAAAATGTCGTCATATATTTATATTCCTGAGTCGTTATTTGTGTTGTTTTGTTGATGTAATTATTATTATTATATCGATGGCTCGGAAGAAGAAAAACTGTTTTCAAAATTTCTTATGCAAAATAGCATTGAAAATTTTGAAAACTGTTTTTCTTCTTTCGAGCCATCGATATGAATCTTCATCTTCAATTACACGTTTCTCATTTTTTTTTAATTTCAGCAGTATCGAAGTATTTTCTAATGTCACATTCACCCAAATGTCACAAAATGCTATACTAACCATGAATTTTTTAATATTCATTAATCTTCTTTCTTGTTTATCCGTATATTCTAATTGATTGATCTACAACAAAGAATTTAAATTCTCTTGTGAAATTTATATCTACAACTTGAATAATCAGCAATTGCTATGATTAAACAATTAAAATTTTTACCAGATCAGTTACATTGAAATTTTTTATTTTTCCATCTTCCAGCTTTACCTGTAAATTTTAAACATATCTAGTTTATACAATAATTAAATTATCGCCAAGTCCGTATGCCTGAAGTCAATAGTTTTATTTTATTATGTTAATTCTTTGATTTGTATGTTTGCATGGTTTGCTTGCCAATCTAAAAAATGTATTAGTTTTTAGCGAGTCTATTATAATATTATTATATTCTCAATGAATTATGTTCATTGATTAAACATGCAAATTAATAAAGAAAAAAATTGAAGAAATAAATTATGTCAAAGAATAAGTAAATAATAAATTAAGAGCGTCAGGAAGGTAGCAATCACCATATTTCATATTTTCATTCTTTAGTGTACCTTAACACGGCGAATATAATCGCGGTTGACAAAAATGTCCCAAAGTGGTACCTAAAATATATAGTCGATTAAATAATTCATCATTTTGTATAAATATAATCTTAATGGATTTAATCTCGTAGTAATTATTATTATTAAACGTCATATGTTCAAGAGTGTACGTTTAATCTAGTCACCGCTCCTAATAATTCAGGTCCATAGAAATGTTGAAGCTGAAAAGAAATAATATATATCTATAGAGCGATTCATATGCATCATAAATGAAATATATATTCGATTATTTCAGTAGTATATTATACCGAATAAATTAATTAGACCTTGTGCAATCTTTACTTACAGCAAAAAGAGCAGGTGCGTAAATGTCACATTCTTTTGTGAAGTATTTCTGAAAAATGTTACGAACGATATGTAATATGTTCACTCATAATGAAGCACTTCATTTAAGTTTTAGTTTCCAAAAAATTAACTGCAGCAATTTATATATATCTAACAATTCAAAATATATTAAAAATAACGAAACGATATCAAATAAGGTTTTTGATTATTTTGCATTGTTTATTTTTTCTTGGCCTCATTTATTGAAAATGAATATTACCATATT
This sequence comes from Trissolcus brochymenae, assembly GCA_030523145.1. Taxonomy (NCBI): domain Eukaryota; kingdom Metazoa; phylum Arthropoda; class Insecta; order Hymenoptera; family Scelionidae; genus Trissolcus; species Trissolcus brochymenae. Next base: position 25,965 of record JAQQRF010000286.1, on the reverse strand, counting down.
ACTTGTAGAATCACTTGTCAAGAACAATAATCTGTATATGAATCCTGCCTGGAACATGAAATTTTCAGTTCATGATTGAATCAATCATATTTTGTCGAGAGAGAATTGTTTTTATAGTCAAGAAAAATTCCATAGTAGAAATAAAATGAAGATATCTATTAAAAATAATTTAAACTCACCATAAGAATACCTCTAACATCCTCTCTGAATGAAAACCGGTTGACAAACTAAAAATAGTATATTGTTTATTTAATATGATTGAATAATTAAATTACTAATTATATACACTCAAAAAATGCTTGAAATTGTGTCGGATTCAACATAAAAACATAACCATGCAATTCAACGAGTTTACATTCTATAAGAAATCGTACAAAGTTTGCTCGAAATTTACAAAAAAAGGTATGTCTCAGATAGGGTGAAATTTTGTTAGAATTGTAGAACTACATCTAGTTACGAAAAAATTTTAATTTCCGTTTGAGTATGATTATACATTGGGGTATGTACTTTTTACGTTGAATTTAACTTATACTAGACTTACTCTTTTCATTTTCTCCTGCGGATCTGTATGATTGTCGTGCAACTGAAAAATAACAAAACATTAAAACATTTTGATTCCTTCATGGAATAATTATGTCTTTTCGGGATTATAAAAACCTGCCAAATAAAAAAAAAGAACTTATACGAAACTGTTAGAATTATTTGAATGATTTTATTATCAATTTTTTTTATCGTAAAAATCAATTTTTTGTTTTGTTTTTTTTTTTCAATAAAGAATTGTTTTTCGATTCTACAGCTGTGTAAAATCTTTTTATATTACAAGATTGCTTGCTTACTGATACTAAATATGCTAACGACGATATGGCTTTGATTTCTGCTTCATCCTGAAAAAATGTTTCAACAATTCAAAATTAAATGAATTCCATGTTTTAACAATCATTTTAACAATCAAATTTTTATTACTTTTCTAATTATTTTTCCAAGAGGACGAGTTCGTTCTTGTTCCTTTTCATCTATATCATGGTCAAATTTATCATCATAATCATCATCCACTTTTTCATCAAACATTTCAGGTACTTGGACGAATAAATTTTCTATTTTCACTGACTCAAGTTTGTACCTTTGCTTGTCAACTTCATCCTAGTAGATAGCGGTGAACAAATTGAGATTTGAAAATAACTAAATTAGACTTATTTATGTTGATGTTTCTTTAAAACATCAATTATTCAAACTAGCTCCAATATTTCAAAAGTTTACCGCTTAGTTTAGTGACTAAGAAATAAAACCAGGTAACTCTATTTCTGCAGATTTCAAATAATCAAAAAATAAAGATATCTAAAATTGTTTGGAATATTGACCGTTTGGAATATTGACCAATATTGAAAGTCCAGAAATTTTGTTTTTTTTCAGTTGAGAATACAAATTACTAAGATAATTTAGCGTTTAAGATGATAAGATGATCTTGTCAAAAAACTTCGTTGTACTAGCACTAAAACGTGATTTCATGTCTTATTGAGGGGCGCAAACTAATATAAGCAAAACTTTGCAACCTAAGAAACGAAATATTGGTAAGCATGCTGCTATTCTTTCTTTACCGTCATTTTTTTACTTACAAATTTTTTTGCCTCTTCCAAATAGTAGTCAACTCTTCTTTTATATTCTTTAATCCCCTCGTTAGTAAGCTGAAAATTCTTATTATAAGTATACATACTTGTAGACTGAAATAACTTTTTTTTTTATTTACAAACTTACCACAATTTCCGGAATGGATTTGATCTTACATTTTATTTGTTCGTCTGTTATTGCCTAGAACGTCGAAGATTTTTTATTGAGTTAATATATGATGTTTAAGTTAAAACAGTATCGAATTATTATAATTTACCCAAAGATCCCCACATAATTGCACTTCTGGGTTGAGAGATGATTCGTACCCAAACTGAGCTCTCTACAAAGTAAAATTATGAATATATTCTAAATTTGTGTAAAAATTGTTTTTAAAGATTACTTACTAAGGTTGCCATTAATTTCATGCGCATTATTTCTCGCACTAGAGTTTTGTTAGACTGTAAAAATATGAAAATAACAAAAGTTATATATAAATAATTTTACCAAAATTAAATTATTTATAACATTAATATTTATTAATGAAAATAGAATATGTATATTTATTTACCAAAGGAGAATTTTGCTCTATATCTAACAATTCAGGTCGTATTTCTTTCATAAAAATATTTTCTTCCAACATTTGCACTAAAGTGTAAGTTTCAATCCTTCTTTTTTGGAAATTGTCTACTGCTTCTTTCTATAAAAATATATTTCATTAATACTCAATCGAAATAATATTGAGAAAACATTTTTGCGTATAAAAACACCACTAAGTACCATTATGAAATCCAATGCTTCATTGTCGATAGTACGATTAATACACTTATCGACAGTAACAGTATCATTGAAGAAATATCTTGGAGTCTTTATGTTTGCCATAGTTTCCAAAAACTGAAATTTGAATAATTGTATTTTATTGTAACCAGCCACATATACTAGAGAACTCTGAGTATACCATTATTGAACTCTAGTGTTTGATAATATTAAAAACTTTATCGGAAATAATTCTTTGAATTTAATTTGGAACTAAGCAATCACTTTTGAATGCAGCTATCAATGCCTCAAAAGCTTAAACAAATCTAACTTATTATTGTGAACAAAATTTAACAATAAAGAAAGGAAGTAAGTTAATTATAGACTAAGTAAATCAAACTTTGTATGAAATAAACTTGAATCCAATGAGTTATTAATTTTGAATAATTAATCATTTAAAGTAAAAATGCCCTAAATCATTTCATTTCATCATGCAAATTTTTTTGTTAGAGTCATTGAAAAAATATGCATTCTTACCAATCCTATAAACAACATAATATCGCTGTATCCTTTCAGATGATTTCCTTGGGAAAGTTGAACTTTTACTTGTTTAGTTTTCATAAACTAAAAATATATTACGTAACAATTAATCAAATTACTCATACAGTCTGAAGATAAAATACAAAATGTATTTGAATTCTGCCCAACCCTGTATATTATACAAGTCATTTAAGTTTCTTTATCAATACATGAAAACCCGCAGAATCAAATGTAAAATCTGTTGCATTTATTTAGAACATAATTTCCTGATTCGTTATACACAGCAGCAGTCAGAAAATCCAAAAACCAAATACAAATTACATAAACTCTTAATTACAAAAAATATTTGTTTTAAATGAATTCTATTTTGCTTATTTTTTTTATAATAATTAGTACTATTTGATTAATCAGAATTACGAATGAAAAAGCAAAGCCTCAAAAACAAAAATTTGAAATTTATTAATAAAAAATTGTAAACATACCAGCTCCGTTAAATTCTTAGTCTGTCTTGCTTCGGAAGGATTTTCGTGAATTTTGTTCTAAAACACTTACAAAATTATAAATTGAACTAATAGAAGAACGACAGCGAAAAAATTTTCTTGTTTTAGTAACAGGAATTACTATTAATGAAACAGGAATTTTAGCTAATATTGTGTTAATATATTTCTATGCATGTTGTTGCGGCAAACTGTATCATGCTTTTTAATTTTGTGTTAAATGGATAATTCTTTCCTGTCCCGATTGCAGGAATTTCCTGCTTAATTAACAAAAATCCGTTTATGCCAAAACTAGAAAAAATATAAGTAAAAATAGCATGACAAATTGTGCTCACACAGCATAAAAAATTAACTAAATTTCCTGTTAAAAAACAAAAGTATTTTTCTCAGAGAAGTTATGATAAGCATTATAAAACTATAATAATAATAAACATTTTTGACAATATTAAAAACTTGCCAATATTTTTGTATAGTCATCCCTAATAACGGCTGCTACACTTGATTTATTTGACCATATATTTGACCACATGATCTAAAATTTAATAAAATCATCAACAGACGGATCAACAAATTTTACTTAATTTTAACTTACAGCAGATGATATAATTTTTGCCGGTGTTAAACAGACTTCTTCAAAAGCACTAAAAATGAAAAAAATATATATATTTGTATGTAAATTGATTGATTTCAAACTTTGGACCAGACTAACAAAGATTCTGTATAAAATCTGTAAAATCTGTGATTCTTACTTGGTTTCGGTTGTGACGGTTCTACAACTGCTCGTAAAATTCGATTTTTCAAACCACTTGATAAAAATAAAAAATTGTAATTATTGAAAAACATTAATTTTTTCAAATCATTTCGATTTAAATTGAATATTTATTGTATTTCTTACTTCCTCTTTGAAATGAATTTCGAACATTCGGAATGGATCATTTGTTGTGGGTTTACAATCTACTGGAGATGCCTATAATAGGTTTATGCAGTATTATATCAAACTTTGACACTTTTTTAAGAATTCTTTCTAATCAAAATAGGAACGTATGAAATATTTGATACTTACATATGTCCTGAGCCAAAACGGCATCCACAAAATTATGAAAAAAGTCCACATCTCTTATTAATGAACTGTATTATTTAACAAATTCTATAATCAAAAGGAGAGTTTAATAATCATGGGAATGTTTACTGAAGCGTCCTTATCACGACACTGTTTAAACTTGAAAGACGTGTTTGGATATATAGTCAGCAATCTGAGGAAGACCAGATTGCATTCTTCAGGAACTTCCCAATGGTTGACCGCTAATGTGTCAATGACCTGAAAAATAACTGTATTTTCGTGAATGTTGTAAGCGCTATACCAAAATTTTTCAAAAATAACTCAAAACGGGTTTGTTTTACCCAATAGCTTTTCTATGTAATTAGAATGAAATCTTTTAAATCGTACATATGGTTGTCTAACAAAATTCTATAAAATGTTTGAATATTGTTGTTGAATGTTCTAGAATACACCTCTAGTGATAAAAACAATATCCTCTTTTCCTGATTTTCAAGCCCCCAAAAAAACCATACAAATGATATTGCTACTGAAGTATGAAGAACTTAAAGTACAAGTATTTGATGGTGTAAATGACATCCACCAAGACTGTTCCAAAAAACTAGTTAAATTAATCCACAGTGCAAGGTAAAAAAGGAAAATCGTTATGATTTTTTTAATTTTTTGAGTTTTATATTGATATTTCGGATTATGAAACATCGAAGAATAGATTGTTGAAAACAAAGAAATAAAAACACTTATTTGTAGAGTTTATTTCCGTGTTTTACGTTATGTTCAAGTTAAATTTGAAACTTGGATGTTTGCTTCATAATACATCTATCTTGTCCTGCAGTATTGTTAATTTAGGGTTGAAATTTGGTAGGGTTGTTGAAACATGAATTTCCCACAGGATAGTAATGTTTTTTTTTTTTTTTTTTTCGAAAATTCATTTTTCAAACCCGATTTTGAATTTTTATTTTTGAAAGGATGGGTGATTCAATTCTTATTTTTATGTCATCCAAGATCTCATGCTCAAATTAGTATACCTGAATTTGTTCACATTTTTGTACTACTCTGTCATAGAGCTAAAAATTCATTTCAGCCTTCCTTTAAGACCGTTCTATGGACATCATTTTGCAACTTTCAATTATATCAGATTTACGTTCATCAAGGTTAAATATATACATAATTAAGACCTCTCCAAGGGTTATAAGAAGTAAAAAAATTGTTGTGTCATATGCCAATTCAAATTAAAATCCTGTGTTAAAAAAGTGTAATAAATCATATATATCACTATGAAATATATCGCAATGCATGGAATGTATATATATTTACTTGATACAGGCTGCGTTGACATATTATACGCATATGGTATCCAGATGTACAACGAGAAGATGCCGATCAAATTTACACTCTAAAAAAAATTGTTTTTTGCAGACTGTTAGCAACGATAACATGAGACAAGGACTACGCAAATGCACGCAAGAACCCATCTCAGCGACAAAATCGACTAAGACGATTGACTGCGCACCGTTGCGCAAATGCATAATGTAACCCTTTGTCCATTACCGCAACCATCTATTTCGGGCAAACAAAAACATGATATGCGACATATATGCCCATAAAAGTTGATATATGCAGATGTATGTTGCCATATATGCTACTGCATGTATGCAGCGATCATGTCAATTAGAGCACATATATTTCTGTTTGTGTACTCAGAGTGCATCACGAGGAGATGCCGGTCAGATTTGTTCAGTTTAAAAGTTCAAAATAAGTGACCAAATCGTCATTTAATTTGAGTTTACGATTTGATACATTTCTTCATTTGTATATTAATATACACAACTTCAGTTTATTAAATTTATAATTTTTTTCTCAAAAAAAGGATACAATAATTGTGAAATCATGGCGCGCAACAGATTGTTGTTGTCCCTTGTAGTAGGAAACCTGATATACACGCGCGCAGCAAAACAACATAACCTCCATAGTGATAGACTGTATCGGTTGCTCTGAAAGTAAATAAAAAAACATTGTTGTAACAGTGCAAAAAAATGGAGAGAAAGCTTGGAGAAAAAATTGCACACGTGATTTAAGACTTTGTTCGCTCATTTACACAAATGTACCAAATCGCACGCAATGTCAGACAGAGTACGTTCCGTAAACTGGATGACCTGAAGTGTAATTGTCAAGTATGATCATTCGACCAGATCGGCCAAAATTAATGTCGTTCCAAAATTCACAATACAGTTGGACTGATGACCTGCCGGTTTGCAAACAATCTGGTATGCAGAAAAACGATTTTTTTTATTTTTCTTTCAATCAGCATTTTATCTACCTTCAAATTATTCAAGTTCTTATTCACTAGGTGACATAACCTACAAAATAGTTCATTTTTATATTTCGTTTGAAGTATTCAAAATAATTTGTTTTCTGTTTGAGAAAGAAACACATTTTCCTCGTACATTTTTATTCGTTCACATATCATTATTTTTTATTATGGATTGCATTATTTTCATACAAGAAAAAATGTTTATTTTTTTAGGTATAGGCTTTTCAACGAATCAAATTTACCATGAACATGGATATCGTCAGGAAGAGCACACATTTGAAGACCGAAGTTTTCATTTTCGGTATGATGATTCCACGTATTTATATGGCATTTTTGATGGTCATGAGGGCACAAAGGCGGCAAATTTTGCGATGCAAAAAATGGCTGCTGAACTCTTGTTGGGACAACTTTCAGGCAAAACATCTAATGATGAGATTAAAGAAGTTCTTAGGTAATAAATGATTTTTCATTTTATGGAAAATTATCGTTAAGGTTGAAAGCCATTCATACCGTACAACTCAAATGTTTAGTGATTCAAAATTTGTTTTGTAAAGTAAATTTTGCTCTATTAAATGGCACCGATGAAAATACACTTCACCTCTTTTAAGCCGAAAAAATAATTATCAAAGTTTGCACTAAATGCATTGACTGATACAGGTTAACCAAGTGTTTACTTAGACAAATGCAAAGTTTGGTACCTAGAAAACTCATCATGTTTAAAAAAAATTAATAAGAAATAATTAAAAATTCCTTTTTTATATTGATCTCAAAAAAAAAAAAAAAAAAAAATGCATTCACCTTTTTTGATATTTCAGTTAAAAAAAGATTTCTCTATAAACCGGAAATGAAATCACAGTCGATATTTGAAAATTTACATTTGACGACGTTCCATCTAACAACGAGCAAATTTGATTTTAACAAGTGTGAATTCATACCGAATATACTTTTGAAAATTAACATATAAAATCATAAATTCAAATGTGTATACAAATGAATACATCTGTATACAAATGAATACATCTGTATACAAATGAATACATCTGTATACAAATGAAATTTGTATACAGCTTTTTTTGATTTTTTGTTTGGTAAAAATTATTTCAAGGTTTTCATTATACGTTGTACAGGATTTCTAATTCGTCTTATTTTTCATAATTAAATGTTATATTAACTTTAAATTTAGGTGGTTTACTAAATTAAATCAGTATGTTTTTATTAAGGATTTTGAAGTATCAGTATCACAAATGAATTTTTCTTTCTAATTTCAGGCAAGCATTCACAGCTGTGGAACGAGGATATTTTGATTCCATCGGTGATATTTTAGCTGAAAGAGCTAGTCTCCAACTGGACATGCCTGATGGTTTAAACTCTTATGAAACTTACCAAAAGTATCCTGAGTTAGTAAGTATGATTTCAAAATTTAATTTCGAAAACTCTCATGTGAATATATGAAACTTTATTTCTCAACGAAATTGTATGATTTTAAGTGTACAAATTTTTTATGGTAGATAGTGAAATACTGCTAAAAAATATACAAAGTTAACCAATGAATTTTTTTTACAGTAAAATTTGAAATATAACTAATTTTAAAAATGTTTCCTATTTTTGTTTTTGACTTTGTAAATAATATTTTTTGTATTTTGAAATTACCATAAACTATTACTAAAATAATATCACTTGAATGAAAACATGAACATCTATCAGAAAATTTGTCGAGAAAATTTTTGTTTAATAATGGATTTCATTTTAGATTTAAAATTCACATTAAAAAGACTTTGAGAGATGAATGCAATTTTCTAAAAGTTTTAAAAGTTTTTTAAAAAGTTTTTTAAGTAATTGTTTCTTTTAGGTGGATAGACTGAAAGCTTTGAATTGTGAATTATCATCAGGAACCAGTGCAGTGGTAGCTTTAATATACAAAGGCCGTTTATTTGTCGCAAACGTTGGAGACAGTAGAGCTTTGCTTTGCAAAACCGACAGCAATCAAGTATTAAGAGTGGTGCAGCTAAGCGTGGATCATGATTTAAAAAATGAGGACGAGCTGTTACGGCTTTCACGTCTTGGCTTAAACATTCATTCAGTTAGGCAAGGTAAAACGTCGGCTTGTTTGCGCGACCTTTGATTTGTATATACTTACTAAAATAGAAATATCAATCAATAATACAAGCGAGATCAATAAAAATGGAATAACAAGATTTACTTTAATTATGAACAAAGGATCGCACCTTGGCAACCAAGAAAACACCAGATGTCTAGGCAATTATTTAGTTAAGGGTGGTTATAGAGAGTTTGAGGAACTTGCAGCAGCCACATCTGAACCAATCATTGCCGAGCCAGAAATTCACGGAGGCATTGAATTAGATGATTCTTGCCGCTTTTTATTGCTAATGTCTCGAGGTCTTTACAAGGCTCTCGAAGAAGCTTCAGGAACTGAACAAGTGAATAAGCAACTTGCCTTGATGTCCGTTGAACAGGTATACAATATTGCGTTAGTAAAAAAAATTTAAATACAACAAAAAACCAAAAATATTCATTTTTGTATATTTGAAAAAGTATAATTTGTTTTATAGTTTAGGGAACAATCAACATTAACTGGAGTAGCTCAAGCGATAGTGGACAAAGTGGTGAGGATGCATCATGACTCAAAAATGAGCAGCACTCAAGCGATCGGTGGAAAGCGAGATGATATCACGCTGTTGGTGCGCAACTTCAACTACCCGTTGCGATGTCAGAAAAGTCCGGCTGTTTCGCCAACTGTACACCGACATGCGAGTGCCATCTCGGATTTGTACACTGGTTCGACCTCAGGAACTTCCTCTTCGTCGGAAGCGAGCCGTCCGGTGGCTGACCGTAATGCCAAGATCAACGCCTACGTTGATTTTAGCGAGTATTTTGTCAATGTCGAAAGAAAGAGGCGCGAAGGGACTCTTCCTAATGATATGGACTATTGACTGTTTTTCTGTATATAAAACCCCACGAGATTGTAAATAGTTTATTTATTGAACAATGAAATTAAACAACATTTTGATTATTTCTTTTTAGTGTTATTTCAAATTCGCGACAACATTTTCGAGATATAACAATAGGACAACATTGTTCACAACTTCAGGATTACACGCAATTTACAAATACTTCGTAGGCATACATTTTAATCGATCGTACGCAGCTTTTTCAAGACACTCGCGATGATCCGGATGTGCAATTTGGATGAGCGCGTTCGCCCTCTGGCGAAGAGTTTTACCGAAAAGTTCAGCTACACCGTGCTCCGTTACCACATATTGTGTTTGTGCTCGTGTACTGACAACGCCGCCACCTGTAATTTTAAAAAATTTAATGAAACCAATACGAATATGATTGAACATGAGGACGCGTGATTTAAGGAAGTTGATTAAAAATGACCGAGTTTAATAACTGGCTGAATTTTGCTTTCGCCGGTGGCAGTTGTGGATGGCATGGCAATGATTGCTTTTCCCTGACCGTCCAAGCCAATATAAGAGCCTCGCGAGAAGTCGAACGATCCTCCGAAACCAGAGTACATCTTGGTGCCCAAGCTGTCGCAGCAGACCTGTCCCGTTATATCCATCTCGATGCAAGAATTAATAGCAGTCATCCTTGGTTGTCTCATGATGTTTGACGGATTGTTGGTGTAATTGTAGCCCATCATTTCTAAAGTAGAGCAGAACAAATTTTTACTTTATTATTATGAAAAACACGTTGGAACACATGATTGTATCTTTTTTTGTAATTATATATTTTGGTAATTTGTTATTTTCATGATTGTAATTAAAATTGGCAGTGATGTTATATTTTTCTTACCAACAAATGGATTTTCGTGGATAAACTCATAGAGTTTGCGAGTTCCAAGAGCCTGTGACGCAACAATCTTTCCAGGATTCAAAATTTTGAATTTGTTGGTGATAGCGCCACGTTCAGCCAGCTCGATCATGCCATCGCTCATAATATCTGTGTGAACACCAAGGTCCTTGTGGTTGCTCAGGTTGCACAAGATTGCATCGGGGATGTTACCAACGCCCATTTGCAACGTCGCACGATCAACAATTAGCCGTTCTGCAATAATCTTTCCAATCTCAAGTTCTATATCGTTTGCCGGAACGCTCGAAACACAAGGTAAAGGACAATCATGTCGCACCGCAAAGTTGAAATGACTGAAGTGGATCACCGTGTCACCGTAATTTCTCGGCATGTGCTCGTTTACTTGAGCTGTTGTTTCAAAACATTTTTGTTCATGAAATTCATTCAAAAATGTATCCAACATTGTATTACTCCACAAGATGTTTTCTTACCAATTATGACTTTCGCCGTGCAGGCAGCAGCTTTTGTGATATCGGCATTGGTTCCAAAGGAGCAGAATCCTCTTTCATCCGGAGCACTTACGTGAATGAGAGCAATGTCTGGGGTAATAGTATTATTGTAAAACATTTTTGGTATGTCATTAAACGTAATCGGAATGTAATCGGCCCGACCGTCATTCACAGCCTCCCTTACATTTGCACCGATGTAAAAGTTGACCGACCTGAAGTGCTCTATAATTTTGAATTCTTTTTTAGTTTGTTCTTTTTGTTTAATGGAAAGAAATAATGAGATTGCAAATTAATTCACTTTCGAATTCGGGAGCACTGAATGGAGCATCTCCTTCGAGGGACATGTGAATCACTCTGACGTCGCGCAAATTGTCACAAACTCCATGCTCTGTCAACGCTCGGATCAGCTCAAAGGGCGTTCCTGCTCCGCCCTGGATGTACACCAAATGATCTGCCGAATTTTCATTAATCAACATTTAAATGAGAATTTTTTACCACAATTGTTCAACAAATTTTGAAAACAAATTTTGAAAAACACAATTTTTTATACGATATAATGATAGTCATATTTACCCGTGTTTACAGCCTTCACGGCATCTTCTACGCAAACCCATTTTGGACATTTACGGAGCGGAAAATATAATTCTCGTTTGATAACATTTTTCACAACTGAAGTACTACTAAAATTTTGTTTCTGACCAGAAAACGGATTTAGGCTTTGCGTAAAACTGCAGGCACTGCGAATGTAACGACTCAGATTGCGAATCATTTTCGTAAATCTTGTTCGAAAATACGAGTTTTACTTCAAAATTTTATTTAATGTTCAAAAATAACGCGGATGGTTTTTGTTTAAAATAACATTACACTGTAATTTGGAAATTTGTTGTCGAAAATCGTTTCGTTATATTAGAAATGTGGCGTGACAGCACACCTGAAATGAAATGCGATCAATCTTCGTTTGTTTAAAAACAATAAAATTTCTAAATTAAACTTTCATTCTTTATTTGAAAATATATATTAGAAAACTATAAAAAAGATATACATATATGTCCATCATATGCAAGATTTCGGAAGTACGAAATAATTATGTACATATTAAACTTATTGTTTTTTATTTTCAAACGAAATGAATTATTGTACATCAAACCATCGTCGAAAAATAAAATACATGTGGATAATTGTATACAGGCAGTGTATCGTTACAGTATATCCATCTTTATATCTCGTAACTTAAAGCTAGTCATTGAGCTCGTTTATGAAAATAATGTAAACGGGCTTGATGCCTCACCTTAACGCACATGATCGCAATGTAATTTACAAGGTGTGTCAGGGTGGTGCGTCGATACAAGATCACAGCCATTGTAACATCTCATAGACCGCGCGATCTCAAATTGAATAATCAATCAAATTACTGTCCTGCAGCCATTTTTTACAAACGTTCTCGTCTACAGTGGCTTTCTCGAAACGCGACCTGAGTTTCAGTTTTGTCGAGGAAGTGCGGCTAATTAACAAATTCTATTAACCCGTACTAGCCTCTACAATGACACCGCCGACGGAATACCAAAAAAAAAAAAAAAAAAAAATTATTTCATTGGTTACTTATACCACTTAAAAAGTGGTATAAATTGAAATAACTCAAAATTAAAATAAAATAATTTCGATTTAAAATTAATATGGAATCATTGATATTGAAAAGCAACTTAATGATGGACAACAATATTTATTTGTATCAATTTTATGAGTAAAACAATAATAAAACGCAGTAAAGTAAAAGGTTCTTATTCAAAAAGAAATTAATAAAATACACAGTTTGGTAGAAAAATATTGCTCGCGATGTCTCAACTAAACGACGGGTTACTGTTTGTAAATCTAAGCGACCAATTTTTTGTGGCAAATTATGGCGATGGCATGACCTTGAGGCGGTCGAACGCGGCCTTCTCGAGAGACTCGCGGTGGTCCGGATGCGCCACCTGGATGAGAGCGTGCGACCTCTGTTGGAGGTTCTTGCCGAATAGACTAGCGATACCGTGTTCGGTTACAACATAACGAACAAGAGCTCGAGATGTTACCACACCCGCACCTGGAGATAAGCATAGACATATCATTTTCATACCCATTAGTATTATTTCTTTTCATTTGTTGAATAGTAATACAAACCTAAATTCAAAACAGGCTGAATTTTGCTAGCTCCTTTGTTCGTTGTTGATCTGAGAGCGATGATTGGCTTGCCCCGTCTATCTTCACTCATTGCAGCTCCAGAGATGAAATCAACCTGGCCGCCGAAACCCGAGTACATCCGAGTACCAATACTGTCCGAACTGATTTGTCCGGTGATGTCGACTTCGATACAGGAATTGATGGCGGTCATTTTTGGTTGCTGAGCGACTATCCTCGGATCGTTGACGTAATCAACAGCCAACATTTCTGAAATAATAGTATTAAAAGCATTATAAAATTATCATTATTTCTTGTGTACATTGCTGTTAGTTCTGTTTGTGGAAAAAATAAGATGACAAGATAAGAAAATCCGGTCAAATAAAATAAATGAGGTGAAAGAGAGAGACTTACCGATGAAAGGATTATCGTGCATGAAATCATAAAGTTTTTCAGTGCCAACGCAGAAAGAGCCGACGATTCTTCCTCGGTGATTCTTTTTCTTCTGACTATTGGTGATGCATCCTTCGTTGACGAGATCGACAACGCCATCGCTGAACATCTCACTATGTACTCCCAAATCCTTGTGGCCTTTGAGGGAAGCGAGCACAGCGTCAGGAATGCTGCCGATTCCAAGCTGCAACGTAGCTCCATTTTCGACGAGATTATCGGCAATGAGTTGTCCGATCTTCTTCTCTTCCTTGCTAGGTTCCTTGCCACCATGACTGGGCAGTTTTGTGTCATGCTTAACAGCAAAGTCAAAATGACTGTGGTGCACGAGAGCATCGCCAAATGTCCTCGGCATGTGCTTGTTTACTTGTGCTACAATGATTTTGGAATGAATTAATGCAGATCGCACACAGTCGACGCTGGTTCCTAACGAGCAGTAGCCTTTGCTGTCAGGCGGTGACACGTGAATCAGTGCAATGTCAGGCTTCACATAGCCTTCGTCAAACAATTTAGGGATCTCGTGGAGGAAAATTGGCACGCAATCCGCTCGGCCCTCATTCACTGCAGCTCGAACATTGCCCCCGATGAACAAACTCACTGATTTGAAATGTTCTGCAAGCAAACACCAACGTTAATTATAATAAAAACTAGCTCAAGCTCCCAGGCTCTGATCTTACTAATATAATAAAATACAATCTACGATTGTTTATTTGTTTGTCTAACTTTTTGCTGTAACTTGAAAACCAACAAATGAAAACAATTATTATCACAGTATGCTAACTATTTTGAGCAGCAAGAGTGTCATGGGTTACATTAAAATTAGTACTCAATATTTTGCATGACAATTTTTCGAAATTTTGATTTTATGTTACAACTGTTTTGCGACAATTTTTTCTCAAGTTTTTCTTGTTTAGTAGAATAATGCATTATTATTATTATTATCTCTTATTATTTATATACTATTATCAAAGCCTGGATAAGTTTCTTAAGTATTAAAGTATTAGTCAAAAAGCTAATAATAGGATTTTACTCGTTTGTATTTGAAGATTATAATTTTATTATGTTTTTATTACTATATTGCTTGAAAGATCTGAGAAAGTGGTGAAATGTGGTCTCTATACCTTTGTCTCTACAAGTTTATTAATTGTTGATAAAAACAGGTAGAGGATATTAAGACCACGTTTCGTAGCGCCATCTTAAACTTCATAAGCTTCCATCAACCGGTACCCCATCGCAATACAAAAAGTATGTATTGTCTTTTTATACTGTGTGGTCTGTACGTACTTGCATATTCCTTTTTGGCAAACACAGCTTCACCCTCGAGGTGCATATGGTAGAGTCGCACATTTTTCACATCCTTTTTCACCCCGACCTCAGTCATTGCTCTCAACAACTCAACAGGTGTCGCTGCTGCTGCCTGGCAGAACACAATACTATCTGCAACATAAGGTCCAAATTTATTCTCTCTCATAATAACATCGGTCTTAAACAATTACTATGAAAATAAACTGATCGTTGTTCATCTAATCTATAATTTCATGAATACATTTGATCATCGACTCCTTCGAGAGGTTTTTGCGTTAGCATCTGTTTAATCCATGATGAGCAATTATAAATACGCCCAATTTTCATCCTCAATACTGGGATTGTGAAACTTTATTATAATGCTGCCTACTCGAAATAAACAAATAAATATGAATGAACATTAATTTTCCTGCCTAAACCTAAATTATTTCGATCGCAATTAACGTCGACACTTCAACTTATACTTTGGACTAGAATTCCAAGTGTTAATCAACTTTTTGTTTTCTTCACAACATATCGGAAAAACTCGTATAACCTTAATGACCTTGACTAATTGTCTAGTTATAATCAGAGTTCCACCGCCGATCTTTTCCAAGTCAATCAACAATATGCTATCAACGTTGTGACGTTATATTTAATCGATTGCACATTTTTTAAAAATGTATTACCCAATCTAAAGAGTACTTTTTCTTGTTTATTACATTTGATTTGAAAAATACATACAGTCGTACTGTATTTTGTATTTTTCATTCGGTAATTGAACCTTGACCAAGTTTATGCTTAGCCCGCGAAACCTTGGCAAACCATTTTGCACTTGGCATCGACGACGAAGTTCAGATTTCTTGAAAAATTTTAACGCTATATAAAAAGTAACGAATCGAAATTATAAAGGGTCAAGAACCTCACGCATTTGTAATTGTTTAAATTGGTCCATTGTTAATTTTTTCCCTCATTTTTCTTATCAAAATATATCTATAAGAAAGAACACCGACCTTTGATCAGTATATAATTTGAATTCGAACGAGTAGCATACTATAAATAACATTTTACTTGAGAAGCAGCGCCTCTTGTTGTTTAGAGTTAAATATTTTCCATTCGGGCGAGGCTTCATTTTTTCAGTATATTTTGGATTTCTATTTTTTCATATTTTTTTTACAATTCAAATATCATATTTGTTTGGAATGTTTATTAGATTATTCGTACAAAAGTTATCTTATCCGGGTATGCATTGATTCTATTCAAAGTGTAATGATTTATAAAACAGCCTGTTATATAATTTTATTTTTTGATAAAATGTTATAAAAGTAGTAAAAACTGAATGACAAAAATCAACAGAAAAAGAAAGAGCGGAAGAACTTCTGCCAATGTACCTATGAAGACATGGACATAATATAAAATATGAATTAGCATGGAACAAATGTTGAGCTGCGCGCAGTCATTAATAGTACAGAGATAGATTACGAAGGTCAGTCACAGAGATAGTCCAATGCATTTTTACATACAAATTATTTGGATAGAATTTGGATATCAATGTTTAATCAGCTTGATCGGATATTTTGTTAAATAAACAATTTTTCAAAAGTGGATCTCTTTTTTGTAAATATAGATTACAAAGTAGCATGTTGATACATTGTTGAGATCCCATTTTTAATTTCCATTCATTCATTATGTAATATAACTGGTTGTTCAGGATGAGTTAAATGATTGAAATCAACAAAGTGTTCAACGATGTTCGATGAAGGAAAATTGAGAGATGGTGAGACTGCAGTCTGATAAAATAGGACGCTTGTAAGGGATCTATGTATACCTGACTTGAGTCCAGCTTTTTCGATAGCTTCCTCGGCGGTATTGACCCAGCAAGGTTCCCTGCTGGGGATCGGGTGTGATGGTTCATTGACGTAGGTGTAAAAATTGTTGGTTGCTAGTACGCGGCCTGGAGCAGTGCGCGAGATCGTCAACGCCTTTGCCAGGCTTGTCATTCGTTTGAGAGCCGCCATTATTAAAACTGTCAAGCAGCAGCAGCAGCAGCAGTAGATCTGTCAAAGAGAAGCGCCTGACGACTCGCGCGCCAGTCAAACCACTTGCTCGAGTACTGATATAGACTTGTTCCTCCGCTCTTATACTCGTTCTATCACGTGCGCGCCGACCAACCTGCAATACACACACTGTCGCTAACACTGCAACGCTCTCTAAACCGCCTGAATTTTTTAACAATCCATCCCCTATCACCTCGTACTCCACAACTGATTCTGCGCCTGCTCACAGTTATACATCTGGCGGCAACCTTATCAACTACAAATTATTATTTTGTTGAAATACAGGTTTACCACCTGTGATACGAACAACAATTTATATCTAAAAAATGATGAAAAGACCGGTACAATTAAAAAAAAATCACAACTTTGAATCATTATTTAAAATACATCATTCCGGTTCAAAAAGTGTGCTATTCGTAGTAATCAACTATACCTTAAGGTCATGCATAAATTAAGGTGGTTCTAAAATCACATGATTTACTAATTATAATTCGCATCTTACAACCAATTGTTACGTTTCTGGTTACAAAATTATATCTAATAATGAGAGAACCGCCTAATACGCAAATTAGCATAATGTTCCATAACGTTTCATATGTTTACAAAAATCAACAAAAGTATAAACAATGAGGCAAAAAGGTCGGTAACGTAGGAAGCACGGCCATCTTGATATCTTCCGAAACCACCTTAATTTTGATTCAAATAATTTGTGATCTCAACAACAACGTGACTCAAATTATGTTTCGCGATGCGCGCCTTTTGTTTGAATGCGCATTCACGAATAGTTGAAACCAGACTTTCTGGCACATCCCAACAACTGCAAAAGTATTCCGAAATTAAAACTGGAAAAAAAAGTTTGATACCGATAAAAATCGTGACTTACATCTGTCACAATAAAACACTAGTGGACGTTGTTTTGAAATCACGTGATCCCACGTGCCTTGACGTTTATCCTTATCTCTCTCTATCTTGAATCCAGACTCATTGCATCTTTGTCTAGCTTGGCAACTGTCTCTTTCTATGGCACAAAGAAACTGTTGTGTCGGGTCCACAAAAAGATGCAATTTTAAATAATTTAAAGATAAAAAAGTGAAATCTGCAGACAGAATTGAAATCTGTTTTGAAATTGGACGAGATTGGTATAATAATAATAAAAATTGTTTGCCCCTTCCCGAGGTCAGCACGGCGCGCACCGTTGGTCTGTCTCCGTCTAACTGCGCATTGTCAGTAGACGCGTTTTCGATCAGTTTGTCTGCTGCTGGCTGTTGTGGCAGAGAGATCGCTCGCGCATTAACCACCACTTATCAGCAAAGATGACTTCGAAAACGATCGGAGCCCATCAGGCGGCCAAGGAGCACGTCCTGGCTGTGTCGAGGGATTTTATTGCACAACCCCGATTGAGTGAGTACCAACAGAGATAAACAGTCAATCCGACAGCAGCTGGCCAGGGCGAATTTGCGGCAACGCAACAGTGGGCGTAGCTTGCGCGTGATCGATCGCTCGCATCAGCTGATCGCTCCCAAAAATCTACACAACCTGACAAATAATTTCATAATCCTTCATTATTCCTATCACAATCATTTTTATTTGCTTTTCATCCAACACCTCACGTCCATCTTTTGGTCAATCAAGTCAACCTACACAAGCCGCCGCTCCTTCATCTGTGTGTCATGTGACTTTTGGACGAAACGTCGATTCTTACGTATATGTCTATATTCTGAACTAATATATTTCTCTTGTCAATTTATTCTTCTTTCACACTTCCACGCATGTGTTTGATTCAACTTTTTGTCTATCTTAAGGACCATGAAATAATGCAATTAAGCGATTTGTGGGAAAAATAACGATTATCATGAATCAGCAAAGTCAATGATGTTAATTGGAGGCTCAAAATGAACAAAAAATATACAAAAATCAATTAATTGGGTCATATTTTAATGGACTTGATTTTAATCAATACAAAATTGTTATCTTGAACAAATGTCCAAATTTATCTAATCGGGATGAAAATTTTGAAACGTCTTAAAGTGGTATGCGTGTCTCAGAAAAATCATTGTTTATCAGTTAACAATTAATTTAAAAGCTAATTTATCACAAATTTATATATTCAATTTGCCTTAATTCAGAAATATTGTTAGATAAAAATATAAAAAAAAACTAATGTTAAACTGGTTATTGATTTATTTTAATTTTTCAGCTTACAAAACCGTATCGGGTGTAAACGGACCTCTTGTAATTCTGGACGAGGTGAAATTTCCAAAATTTGCCGAAATTGTACAACTGAAATTGGCTGATGGATCGATACGATCCGGTCAGGTGCTTGAGGTGTCCGGATCAAAGGCTGTCGTCCAAGTGTTCGAAGGAACCTCCGGAATCGACGCAAAGAACACGCAGTGCGAGTTCACTGGCGACATTCTGCGCACGCCCGTATCTGAGGACATGCTCGGTCGAGTGTTCAACGGTTCCGGCAAGCCTATTGACAAAGGACCTCCGATTCTCGCCGAAGATTTCCTTGACATCCAGGGCCAGCCGATCAACCCTTGGTCGCGTATCTATCCCGAAGAAATGATTCAAACCGGATTATCTGCCATTGATGTCATGAACTCCATTGCTCGTGGACAAAAAATTCCAATCTTCTCTGCTGCTGGTCTGCCTCACAATGAGGTCTTGTTTTCATTTATATACTAATTATTATACTATTTACTTAAAAAAAAAAAAAAAACTATCGCCTCAAATTGGCCGAAGCTAACCATTAATCTTCTATCACTAATATTACTGTTACTAAACTTCTACTAATTGCACAATGTTCAACATATTCTAAAATTTATGACTTTTCATTATTTTGTTATAGAAACGAAGTAATATGTTATTGGACCTATGTTAAACTTAAATTAAAAAGATTTCATAAATTCATCACAGTTTTGTATAATTACAGCTTGAAATCAAATATGAAAATTACAAAATCGCAAAGTCAAGTATGATCAGTCTTGAAATAGTTTTTCATTTATGTTTAGACAATAAGAGAGCACTATTAGTTTTTTTTTTTTTTTTTTTTTTTTAATAAAATGATAATGAAAAAATATCAAAATTTGCAGATTGCCGCCCAGATTTGTCGTCAGGCAGGTCTAGTAAAAATTCCAGGAAAGTCAGTGCTGGATTCGCACGAGGACAATTTTGCGATTGTTTTCGCAGCCATGGGTGTGAACCGTGAGACAGCTCGTTTCTTCAAGCAGGACTTTGAAGAGAATGGTTCCATGGAGAACGTCTGCCTGTTCTTGAATCTTGCAAATGACCCGACAATCGAGCGCATCATCACTCCCCGACTGGCTCTGACGGCCGCAGAGTTCCTCGCGTACCAGTGCGAGAAACACGTGCTTGTAATCCTCACGGACATGTCTTCGTATGCGGAGGCCTTGCGAGAGGTGTCAGCCGCCCGAGAGGAAGTGCCCGGACGTCGTGGATTCCCTGGTTACATGTACACCGATCTTGCGACCATCTACGAGCGTGCCGGTCGTGTAGAGGGAAGAAATGGCTCCATTACTCAGATCCCAATTTTGAGTATGCCTAATGACGATATCACCCATCCGATTCCCGATCTCACGGGATACATCACCGAGGGACAGATCTATGTTGACAGACAGCTTCACAATCGCCAGATTTATCCACCAATCAACGTGCTGCCTTCTTTATCGCGTCTCATGAAATCTGCTATTGGAGAGGGAATGACTCGCAAGGATCATTCTGATGTTTCCAATCAATTGGTATTTTAATTTATTTTTACAACTGATCATTTTTTTATCCTAATTTGAAATAACATTTTTACAAAACAATGTCTGTTTCAGTATGCTTGTTATGCGATTGGAAAAGACGTGCAGGCAATGAAAGCCGTGGTAGGAGAGGAAGCTTTGACCCCGGATGACCTTCTGTATCTTGAGTTCCTGTCCAAGTTTGAAAAGAATTTCATCTCTCAGGGCTACTACGAGAACCGCACGGTATTTGAATCATTGGACATTGGTTGGCAACTTTTGCGTATCTTCCCGAAGGAAATGCTGAAGCGAATCCCAGCGACCACCCTGGCTGAATTCTATCCTCGAGACTCTCGTCACTAAGCACAACGTATCATGGCAAGTGCTGCTACCTCGCGTCTTAACGCAAAGCAACAAGAGTCTGTGTTTCAATCCATCCGGAGAGTTCATTTATGGGCCATATCAACAGATACGCCAGAGCCTAATATAGTTAGTAAAAAAAAACTGAAACGCGAATTATTCAAGTCAATTTATAGATTATTATTATATTAGTAACGGCGGATTGAGGCACAGCGCCATCGTTCATTATTTTTTCGAACACACACAGGATCGAACTCTCGGACTGATTGTAATTGCAATTGTAATATATAACAAAAATGAATGGATTATCAAATAACAGACAGAGAGTATCATCATCAGTATTAACAACGATTTGAATTTGCGTGGCCCACACATTCCACTGCAGTCCGTTTCCGAGAGTTTACTTTTTGTTAATTTTTTTTCGTCAGCACAAGTGCGAAACATTTGCACGCGCATGAAGAAGCAGCACGTGTGTACAGCCAAACTTTAAATCATCGTCCCGTTTTCTAAATCATCAAACGATATCGATGAGTATTACAAATTGCCAGACGTTCATCTAGCTGGATCAAGCATGTAGATTTATCAAGTTTGTGTGGTTCCAAGTTAATTGTTACAGATAATATATATAAATATATTTTCGAAATATTCTGTCATGTGTATGAGCATCATCGATGGCCAGTGTACGCGTGCGCGACCGGCCTGCAAAATTGTTGACCTCGTACAACTGATCGTTTCTTTATAAAGATTTTTAGCGTTATAAGATTCATGATGTATTATACCTGTATAAATTGATCTGTGAAATTAAAAAAAAAACAGCTTGTTCACTCACTTGATCCTTTACTGTTATTGAAATTTTCTTAATACCATTACTTTATTATTTCATTCTAATATAAGTGAAAAGGTCAGACATAAATTGTACATATTTGTAATCACTTTCTATGGAAAAAAACAATTCAGAAAGTGGATGTAATAAGACCGATTTGTGTGCGTTGCAAAACGATTTCATTCTTGAAAAGTAAAACCATTTGAACGACTTTAATTGAATTCGTTATATACTTATCTACATATATCGTGTGTATCCCGCCTATTCTTATTGGTTCGGGTTTTTATTGTAAAAAGTAGTTCTACAGTTTTTGTTGTTACATAAAAGGCGACCATTATCCTTGGCAATCTGAAAGGAAAATAATAAAAATTGTCGCTGATTACATAAAGCGAGCGAAATTCGTTAGTTGCTTTTCGCTGCACGTTTCAATGAGCCGCGTTGGGGAATGCACAAACAGCTTTACTGCGCAACAATGCAACGCAATGGCCAATCGCCCCTTCCCCCTATCGAATTCTGTCAAACACATTTTTTTCAATGAGTGTCGTATGCGCGCACACAGGTGGTTTTCCTATCCGACTAGTTTACGCGCGTTTTGTGATTTAACCGTTCGTTCATCTATTGTATTAAACTCGAACATTTCTTCCGATCAGCTCCCATTTCAAGTAAGTCTTGCAAACATTTTCTTATTTCACATTCTTGTGCCATTATTGTGCCATTATTGCTGATGAAATCGAGGTTATGTTGTACGGAACGGTTTTGAGTTTTACATCATCTGTGGTTAGAAAGTAATTATTTAGACATAAGTTGATATTATAAACTGAAAATATTTCCCTTTTTTTATACAACAAATGAGCAAATTCAAATTGAAAATAAAATGTATGTTATTATTTTAGTTTTTTTTGTATAGAGTCTCGAGTTTTGTTTACAAAACTTATAGATATATTTTTTGTTGTTCAAACATATGCATATTTAAACAACTGTCCCACTGTTATAATTTATAACTTCAGAATGAAGTGATTTTACAAAATCAATTAACTGCAAAACATTTCGTGTTTATATTTCAGCTGATTGAATTATTTGAATTTATTTATGGCGCATTGATATTATATTGGCAAGTAATAAAACTTGTAATGTTATTATTTATTATTAGGAACAAAGAATATTTGTGAAATAACTAAACGAAAAATGAGTTAAAGGTTTGTAAAAAGTTGGAACCAAAGATTTCAAATCGATAATAGTGCAGTTTGTGTAAAAGTTAATTGATTTTGTAATAGCTTCATAAAAGAATTAATATCTCAAGGAGTCTTGAAAAACACTGCAATGATTTACATCAACATCATTATTTATCCTAGAAACTTTGTTTACTTTTATTTTGTTGTATAAAGTAACTGAAAGTGAAATTTAAAATTACGAACAATTGACATGAAATATCGGAAGGAATATCGCTATATTGCTATATTTCGAGTTAAAGTGCTTTACACTGTGGCGATGAATAAATAAATAGAATGTTGTAATGACTCGTAGCAAGTGAAGGTTTTTCGTCACAATTTCCAGGATATCGCAAAAAAATATTTTAATTTCAAATTGTTCATTCAAAAAACAATGGCATTTGACTGAATATGTGATTGTACTTGTAGCAAATGAGAGCTATTAAGCAATAATATGCTTTCATTAATTATAACAATCCGCGAGCAATCATGCTTGCACGCACGGCTCTCTCCACAAAGTATATCCTAAAGTTGAAAAAAAAAAAAAAATAATAATAACGACAATAAATAACGAAAATACCAAGTAGCAAAAGAGATATTTCATATGGTATAAAGAAGATATGGTTGTATTTCTTATTCTAATTGCATCAATTACATCGGGTGGAGAGAAGAAAAGAATGATGAATAATAAAACAATCGAATGGACATTATGTTTCTGATCTCGTCGAACGGACAATAAATAGTATCAATTGGCTGACTGATTATGAGCTTGGAGTTGGCGTTAATATAGATTGGTCTCTCGATCAAAGCAGAAGGTCACCGAGAAATCGAATTCATTTGACACGGCTTAATTTATTTCAAATTGTTTCCATCTTCATTTTTATATTTATTAGATCTATGTATTAGTGTGTGGATAAAGATGATATCGTTTCGGTGTTGATGTCCAAATATAAATCTTATACTTATCTTCACATTGTTCGAATTCAAAGGTTCAGTTACTGATAAACATCGTATAACTGCAAGCTTTTTATGTATCTGTTTGATTTTTCATGTTTCATATACAGGGTATTCCAGATGTTCTCGCATACTTTTTAATATGGCACGGATGGTATAGAACACCCCATATATAGGGGAGAGTAGCCAACATTGTGTAAAAAATATGAACAAATTAATTAAATTTTATATCATGATTTTTAACAAACGGCTGAAACTTCAGAGCAATTCATTTTATTTTGAATAATTTATGACAAAGTGTCAGTTTTCAATATCAAAAGTAAAATGATATTTTATTTTCATAAATGATTTTTACTTATAAACTCGTGTTATTTTACGATTAAATCATTATTCAATAATAATTTAACTGTCGTACTTCTGTTTACTTTACTATAATTTTATTGCAAAGAGTTTTTATGAAACAAAAATCCAACAGTGAGACATATGAAACTTGAAAAGACAAATTATTATTTTTTTTTTGTTTAATTAACGAATTATGATACATAATTTTTTATATCCTAACCTCCAAATAGTTGATGTTAATATTGATGTCCAAATATTGATAAATAAGTAAGCTTTGTAAATGCATATGAACAACATATTTTTCATAAACAAAAATTAAGAAAAACATTTGAGAAAATCAGAATTTTTATTCATTCAATTTTTAATTTGAAATATGAAATGTGTTTTGAATACCTAAAAGATAACTTTATGGTAAAACAAATACATTCGTCATTACAATTATAATATTTATCTTAGAGACATTAAAGTAAAAAGTGTCTCATTGTTGATCACTCTCGTGAAGCAGCGCCATTTGGTGTCAAATTGAACTTTATAAAGTTTTGAATAAAACTCTTGTTGCTCTTGTTTTCACCCTTTTATATTCTATTGTATTCTAATATACTCGATTTGACGCATAGTGTTAGGATGAATGAAAGAAACCTACACGGACAAAAATGACTTTACAATTTTTACTATACGAGTGCGCACACTGTTAAATCAGTGCAAATTACACAAAAAAAAACAACAATAATATTTACTAATGAGTTTTAAAGTATTGACAAGTTTACATCACATTTTATTTGTGACTTAGTAATTTTCGTGATCGTTTGATTTTACATCCACTATGACTAATGGCTCAAGGGATTTGGCGAGGGCCACGCGCGAACAGGTCCCGGAATTCTCGAAACCTCCTGTCGGACAATTTTTCAAACTATATTGGATTTCAACTGAAGCATAACTCAAAATAACAAATAAGATAACACATTTTGCACAGAGAGAAAAAATGCAATTAAATTCACCAAATTTAACTGAAAAACAAAATGCTTAGTAGAAACTAATACCTATCCAGTAAGCCAAAATTGTCTTGTTTTTTTTTTTAGTGTAGAAAATAGCAATCATCCCCAAGCTTGAAATTTGAAGTAAATTTTAAGTGAAACATGAAATTTGTTGAAACATATAAAAGAAATAAAAATGATGAAATGACTAAAAAGTCATTTTGTCTCCTTGGCAGTACGAGCGCATACGTTTAATAGAAACATGTAGTACAATTTGTAAAGTCATTTCTCTCCGTGTATTCCATTATGGAGCTGAATATGACTGAGATATTTCTTTCGAGTATATTATTCAAGTTATTTAAATTTTAACGGATTCACGAAAGTGTTTTTTTTTTTTTTTTTTTTTTTTTTTTTTTTTTTTTTTTTTTTTTTTTTTTTTTTTTTTTTTTTTTTTTTTTTTTTTTTATATTTTTTTTTTTTTCTAAATTTAATTTAAATTATGTTTTTTATTTTTTTTTTTTTTTTTGT
>JAQQRF010000285.1:0-122293 GCA_030523145.1 Trissolcus brochymenae | reverse complement strand
TATATATATATATATATATATATATATATATATATATATATATACATATATATATATATATATGTATATATATATATACATATATATATTGAAGTTTATTTAATATCTTAAAAATATATGGAACATTATTTTTGTCTATGTGGTAAGGCATCGTATATAGAAATAAGCGCAGTAAAAATAAACCCGGCCAGCTAAATAGCATAGTAGTTGTTACTAATTTTTAATTGAAACAATATAGAGTTATTTCATCAAAAGTATGCAAATGATGCTACAATATGCGCAAGCTTCCGAAAAATAAGCCAATTTTGAATCAATAGCAAACCTGAGCTGAAATTAGTCAGCCAAAAACTGTCAGTAAAACAGGAGCACGCATTGAACATATATATAATCTCCAAATTTTTTCTCTTCGATTTATAAAACTTGAAAAGTACAACAATCTTTCCAAACACCGTCCATTATTTCTCACAAATTTGTCATCAGACTTGGATAAATGATTCGTCGTAGCATCTTTTGTTCCGAAAAAAAAATCAATCAGACAAACAAACACCAGTAACGAAGTAAAAAAAATTAAAGTACAATATAAGAACCGCGATTGCAATCACAATTGTTGGTTTATTTTGCGTCAATAAAGGCATTGAGTCTTGTATTTTTGTCATATAAATTGTTGAAATCGAAGTATCTCTTTCGAAATTGACTAATCGATAGTTGGATGTAACAATGATTAAAATCCTGATTTTTCATTTTACCGATTTGATTGGCCGGAACTGCGACTTTATGAATTTTCGGGTGCGGCCGCTCTTTTCTGCATTAAGTGTTTAGTCACACGCAGAGCGACACTGATGGAAGCTTTTTCACCGCGACGTTATCGGTCAAATGCACCCCGTTACGTGTGCATTATCGGTCAATGAAAAATCCGCCGGGTCGAAATTTGCGTTGCAATTTATTTTTCATCTTTTATTCAGCCCTATAAGTGAAGTTATTTTTCATTCCGCTTTTAAAACGCGCGTTAATGTTATCAAACATTTGTGCTCAGCTATTATTCATCAGCACGGCCAACCAGACGACGGTGGATTACAAAATAAATTATGCACAATGAATATAACTTAAGATGAGAGTACAAAGAATTTGTGTCGCCGGTCTAATTGGTAGACTCAATGCGATATTAAAAAACCCGTCTGAGAGCTGAAGTGGCGGAATAAAAAAAATTACCATCAGCGACGGGGGCGTACTGTGACAAACAAATTCAAAACAGTCGCCTGTTGACTTTCAAGTTTCAGTTTTGTATTCACAAATCTCGTGCGCCAACATTGCTCATACTGATAATCCGGTTGGGCGAATCAAAAAGTTCCGTCGCAAATCCGATTTCATTTTCGAAAAATATGCTTGCTCGCGAAACATAAAAGTTTATGTTTAGATTGAATCGAGTGTGCAAACACTTGTTCGCGATCTGCCACGGGTTTATGTTTCAAGCGCTCGATATTTCTACTAAACAAAGTTTTCGCGCCTACTATAAATTTATATATACTGATCCAATATTCGTTTTTTATTATTTTTATCATTATTATTATATATATATATATATTGTAAATGACAATTGACCGAATTGATTTCAAGTAAAGCACCAAACTTAAAGCTATAAATTGGGATTAATGACCAATCATTGGAAAGATAAATTCTAGCGTTCATTGTTTCATTTATCAAGATTTACTTTCGAATAAATCATTCCATTAACTTGATAGCTCTTATGGTTGAAGCGAGTGCGTTGCGAGGAACGGAAGTCATTCTTTGATTCTTTGCTCGTAACAAAATGTATGTTTGACTATTCACGTTTAAAAGCTTTTGATAATCATGAAGGAACCGAAAGTAAGTGAAGGTACACGTTAAATAATTTAACGTTTTTTTTCTTTGTTTCAAACTTCACGACCGGATAAACGTAATGAAAATTTAAATTGGATCAATATTATAATTGCGATGATTTTAATTCATTGACAATTAGTCATTCATATCAGATTTTTTTCCGCTTGAATTATTGACAAAAGAATAACACAATAAACTCTTGTAACAGAATAAACTGCTCTGTAATTCTATTCAAATTACTTCTCCATTAAACTTGCCAAGCAAAAATAAATAAAAAAATAAACACGAACGTAATGCTCGCGTTTATTCTCATGTAATCATCATTATCGTAATAATGGTTTCATTTCATTTATAGGCGAATTTGAAACCATTTGGAAGAATATTTCCATGATAATGGTACTGAATAAAATTATCGCATTTCAAACACCACATCAAGCAAATTATTTATTTAAATTTTTTTTTGAGAATTTTGGAAATATTTTTTGAATGTTATAGACAAGTGAGATGTGATGTGTTTTG
The DNA here is from genome assembly GCA_030523145.1 of Trissolcus brochymenae. NCBI lineage: Eukaryota > Metazoa > Arthropoda > Insecta > Hymenoptera > Scelionidae > Trissolcus > Trissolcus brochymenae. The sequence continues at coordinate 119,917 of JAQQRF010000285.1, read as the reverse complement.
ATGTGGGTTACATCTATGTCGATGCAGTTTAACCGTAACGATTGCAGGAACTTGCTCTAGCGTAAATGTAATGATAATGCGCGATGGTCCGCGCGCTCATCGGTTCTTGCTCTCGCTATCATTATGGAAAGATAGTGCCCCTACAGTGGCCGGCAGAGATTGCCGAATTTCCTCATAAACTCGGAAGAACCATCGAGCTACATTATTTACTAGCGGACTGATAGGGAAGTCGTTATAACCAATGACTGGTATAAATTTTTTTCACAAGCTTTTTCTACCACAGTTTATATTTATCATGCCAGAAGAACTCTTAAAAATTCTCTTTGGAACAATAGTAAACTTGTTGAAATTAACATAATTTGCAACCTTTTTGTAACCAAAACGTTTGACTAAAATAATTTGATGGGAATAAAAAAGAATGTGAATTAAAATTGTTGTATAATTTTAAATATAAACCAATGAGAATTTTTGGCCACAGAAAATAGTTCTTGAGCATCCAGACAGAGACACAGAAAAATTGTTGAAAGCAATTATATTTTCTTTGAAGGCTGGTGAAAAAACAAGATGTTGCTTGTGTAAAAGAATTTTTGAATAATGTAAAAGTAGAAGGTTTGTGCGACGAAATGCAGGGAAAAGTAAGGGCAGGATTAAGAGTCAAGAAAATTAGCGGCTTATCATTTAGAGGTGGTAGCTGACGGTAAGACCACTAGAGCGTTGCGTGAGAGTTCTCGGAAAAGGCTCGCAACGAGCATCGACCTGGTTAACCCGGGACTGTCACACTCGCACAAGTGCTTTATAAGCTTCCGTTGCCGAAAGCAACCATTAATAATTTACAATAATGATAATGCATCGTCGCATGCACACAATACTAAAATCTAAGAGCAAACAATACTCAGTATACTCAGGCGACGAATGTGACGACATTTTTTTATAGTTCTCGCTGGATAAATCCAGATTTCTATCTTACTCACGGTGCAATTAAGACATAATAATACACTGCTTGGCGACGAAAAAAAATTACTTTTAATTAACTCACTAAACTAAAATATAGTTGCTTTAATTAGAGTTCTTTGTTACTTTTCATGCGGCTTTTATTCATCTTGGTTTGGAACAAAGTTTCCCTCGAAATTAAAAAGTTGCAATGTGTGACCGTTTTCCAACTTGACGCATATTCGTGTCGAACTCGTTCGGCCGGCAAATTTTCAGTGAACAAAAAATTTATATCAAAAGAGTGGCGATTTATTGGGAAGTTGACACAAATTATTTTACTCCATTTTGAATGTCGACAATTTGCAAGAGTTTCGAAAAAAAGATCTGAGGGTAATCCTTTTTTTGCTCGGATGTAAAATTTCAATGACGGATGACGTTTCAATTTTGATTATTAATATTTTCAAAGGGATCGTGCAAAAATCTCGCAATGCATAAAAACGGGATGACATTAGCCCCAGACGTACAATAAAAGCGTCCTATTACACGAGTAGTTTGAAAACCAGCCTCTTTTCACGCTCGGTGACATTGCTCGTTCGTTTCGCTTTTAATCACGAATAACGTATTTACTTAATGGCTAATGAGAATATGTTGACATGTTTTCAGAAATCATCTGAATACTGTCATACGACTTTGTAATTCTGTACAAATCCACTCCGCGTATTTGTGTCTCATAGAAACAAACAAAAGGTATTACACGTTCTGTGATGAAAAAAAAACTTTTTACTAATTTAAGATTGTTTTAACTTTAATTGGTTAAAAACGTAATTAACGTTTTTTTTTTAATCTCTTATGTAAAATGTTTTCCTGAGTAAATATTTACTACTGTAATAACAAGACTAATGAATTAGTTAACTACGAAGAAAAACTTATGAATCAAAGCTTTGGGAATGAGATTAAATTTTATCAACTTGAATCTAATAATCGCATACATTAAACATTTCGAAACAACATAAGATAAGCTTATTAATATAATTAAAATACTTCATACAAGACTGTCAATCAAAAGCGCTAATTATTGTTTTTGGGAGGTAAATCAATATATATCATAAGCGCCGAAATAATAAAATAATAAAATATAAAAGAAGCACCACCTTTTTTATTTCAAATCAAAGTTAAACTAATAAAATAGGATAAAACAAACTCCATAGTAATAAAACTACAAAAATCACAAATCTTATAATGCAAAAAATTACAGTGGCACTGGCAACGCAGTTTTTCCACATTCATCTAAAAATTGAAGAATGCTAAATTCTCCAATTTTTTCTTACAGTTACACCTGCTAATTTTAAATATGTTTCGGCTTATAATTTTCTCAAAACTTCAATACACAAATGTATTGATGGTTTTGGCGAATAAACCTTTTGTTTGAGGTGCCTATGAAACGCCTCTGGCCCGTTAGTTATACGCGGGCTGTCAGAGGGAATGCCTGCCCATAGCGTCGGTGGAAACAAGGATTCCGTTTCTACGTAGTTGCGCAAAACGTAATCGCTAAAACTATATTATGCGATATAAGTAACAATGAATCGGAGTTTAACTTAATTTTTTATAAAAAAAAAGTTCATCATTAACCTTAGAAGTTCGTCATTTGGACACTCCGAAATGAGATCGACGAACGCTTCTTTATCCGGTTGCAAAAATGACGACCCAAAAAATAGCCTCAACCATGAACGTTCTGGAGTATCATTTTGATACCACGTTGAGAATCCAAGTTCGTGCACTTTTCTGTACCACGATTGACCAAAATGGAATCTGCACCCAACAACTTTAATTCCATCAAAACAGTGATGAGTAGCATTGACTGCTGCTTGTTCGTAGTCCAATAATATATATTCTGGCTTGAGTTGACTGTCTGTTGAGTTTGCATTAAAAAAATGTATACAAATTTGTATAAAAAAAACTGTATAAAAAATTTGCATCAAAAATAAAAAAACCTGTCAAATGAATAATGTGTTCCCACATTCTAATGTATGTCTCGGTAGATTTATCTCGAAGAAAGCAAAAGATTAGAGGAAAATAAGCTCCGTTGTGGCAAACATGTACAGTGTACAATTGTTCGAAAAATCAAGGACTCGCGTAAAAAGTTTCATCTCCCAGAATTGTTTTTCCATGGGCAACCAAAAATTGCAAATTTAAATCGCATGTTAAAATTATCATGTCATCAAATTTGTAGCAAAATTTTTCGCCGCGGTTCGTCACCAAATCCATCGCAGACAATTGTTCGAAAGCTTCATTTTGTGACTTCGGCAATTTTGGCAAAATCTTTCGTCGACTGCGGTAAATTGCTTGTCGGATATTGTCGACGCACGCATAATTCATATTTGAACTTGCCGTGTTCATCAACATCGATCGAATCGAGTTGGACGGTTGTCTTCCAATGTCTTCTGTTGCTTTTTCCTTGCATTTACCAGCCACAATTTGCTTCTTAATTGTACTATCCGTCAATTGATCGTGCGAATGATCCTTGGAAATGGAGATAACTTTCAAAATCTGAGCATCTGTGCGAATTCTAACGGAACACTTTTTGACCGTACACCGCCACAAAATTAAACCACTTTTAAGCACAGAAACTTTCCGATATTTAAAATTATTTACTGAAATGCAATCATTTCCTTTATTCGTTTGATAACGTATGATTTGAATTTTGAATAATTTTCACGACCTTTTGTAAGCGGTGAACTGCTGCGACTGATGTATAATAATATTTTTGGTCTGCACTCTTAATTGCAGTCGAATAATAAATACAAACACTCTAACGTTTGATTTACGAAATTAAATGAATTTAAATCGGCGGTTTGATATAAATATATTCGACGCTTATGATATAGAAACTTCGGCGCTTTCAATACAACGATTCGGCGCTTATAATATATTGATAATAAGGAATCCGCGCTTTTGATAAACACCGTCATACAAGGAGAATTTTTTAAAATTTTATGGCTAAAGATAATATTGCAATAAGAATACCATTGTTACTAAAAATAATGCTTTTAAATGTTAACTGATATGTTTAATTTTAATATTGCCAAATAAAAAAAACGTTTAATACAAGAAAAATTTAATGCAAAATACAACATATGCATACATGAAATATGATTATTTATAAAACGTAATTTCATGTTTCCGTAAATGTTTAATAGTCAGCTTATCAACATTAATATAAAAGTTTAAAACTAAATTCGTTATTTATCATGTTATTTCAAATACGCCTGTATTTCACCATATTTTTGGAATGATTTATTTGATTAATTAAACTTGTTTTTTTTAACAAATATGAGAACAAAAATAATAAAATATCATGAAGTAAAAAATAATCCAACTAATAAAATGTGTTAATAATTAAAGGAATATAAAGCTCATATAGAACATACCTCTTGAATCAAGAGTTATTTTCTTGGCTCAACGAATCAGCGGTTTAAAAATTCACCAAGAAACTATTTTTTTCATGCAAGAAATTCATTTATTTATGCCACTGTCTTATTCAATGTCAAAATCTTTGGCTAAATTTCACTAAAATTAATATCGTAATCATTTTCCCGCACAAACTCGATTTTGAAATAATCGGCAAATTTGATCAAGTCCCGTTTTGACTACAGTAGATTTCTTTTATATTTATGGTATATTTGTGCGCTATATCAAATTTCGCACGAAAAACAACTTTTCTGATCTCTGTAATTTTTAGTTTTTAAACAAGAAATTAAATATCTTGCTATAATAAATATGTGTGATGATTGAACGTAATAAAATTATATTTCGATTCAAAGAGAATAATTCTTCATTAAATATGTAGTTAGGAACAAAAAAGTTTTCACAGAAAGCAAATATTTTTTGTGAGCTCAGCCAAGGACATCATTGTCTCTGAAAATGGGAAGTTCTAATACCAGAAGAATCAAGATTACAATTAACAAAATTTGCAAAAATAACATTTCATTAAATCATTTTTGTTGGTCTTCTGAACCATCACTTTTATCAGAATTTCCACAAGAAGAAGTAGAAATTGCAGGAACGAGAACTCTAACGCAAAAGGAAACTAATAAAAAAGGTAATTTTATATCGTGTGATAATTGGAACTGCGAAGTGTGTTGGTTACGGTACGATTCGTTTTTGACTTATATTGCGAGTACATAGTTAGGTCCCGGTTGCTTAACACAAAAGATACACAGACACGAAGAAAACATTAGAGCCGTCGATGGGATGCTCGTAGTCGACGATTGTCAGCGGAAAAGGCTCCCTTGAGATTGGAATTGTGATCGAGAAAGCGTCGCTCGTATAAACGACAGCCGCTTATACGGGGGAGCCGTTCGGCTCATCTAACAACTTATGAAGCAGATAGCAAGCGCCAGCGCTCGCGCTCACCAAACACGTACATATAAATCTTCCGGCATCATTCGGAGTTATGTATGAAAAAAGTACGCGACAAGAACACGAAATACGTGCCATACGTTACGCGCTCAAATGCGTGTCACTGATACGCAATTTTGCCCCCGCGACAAAACGTTATATTCTGACGAGCAAAAAATGAACCCGCAAAAGTCGATGTGAATATCAAATTTACAGCACCATAAATCTCCAGCGCTTAACGAATTATAATTAGGTAGATAATTCGAAACAAATGTTCGAGTGCTTTTCATTTGAATAGAACCAGTTCAATTATTTATAAACTTCAGATATGATTTAACGTTACCGATGTTGTTGTTAGTTTGTTTGTTTGTTTGTTTGATGTTGTTTTTTTTTTTTTTTTTTGCATTGTGCATATTTTTTTCTGATTTAAACTGAATTATTAAACCGCTCTGTACAAACAGCAATCTCGAAAGAAGAAATTCAAAATTAAGTTAATTAATAACTACTTATATAATCCGTAGAATATTAATAGCCGAAGTGCATCATTTATAGCCATTGAGAGACGAAAAAAGTGACGCTCGAGAGTAGATGAGTTTTTAATCAACAGCAATACTATGCCATGGATAACGACAAAAAAAATGTCATATTTCTTTATTCGTTCTCGGGTTTGTGCAATAAATACACGCAATATTTTGTTGCGAGGTTGTCCGATTTACGTGGCTAAAAGAAATTAATAATAAAGCATGCACCACGCGTTTATATCACGTATCACAACAAAACACTATAATTTCCAGAAACAATGCAGTTATTTAATCCCGAGAACGTTTCGTTTATAAACCCAAGCGCATCAATTATTCACTAAATATATATATCTACACACATTTATAGTCCACTTTTAAATTGGATCGATTCAAGTTGAAATTTTAATTAAACTGTGAATCGTATCGCGCCCGATTCCAACCGGCGCTCTCTCCTGTGCGTTACAATAAACCACGCACGCAACTACTCCATTCAATTGAGACATTATCTAGATTGTACTTCTTGTGTCAAACAAACTTGTCCGTGATTGTGCATATCCGCTTGATTTTGCTCTCACTCATACACATACGTGACAATATGATTAATGAATTACTGTTGAACGTTTACCTCGCGTGGAGAAAAAGGTGGACGTGAATAGCAAAGTACCAAAAATTGGGTCGAAATATCAACGCATTTTCGCATTTTTGCAATGTTACAAAAATCACGTCACGAAAATTAACGAAAATGTTCCCAAGTTTTGTTCCTTTTCTGATGCACGATACTCAGAACAAATAAACGTACAAAATGCATGTGTTGTATGTAAAAACATATCCATTAGCATATTTGTATTATATATATGATTAACGTTTGTTATTGAAGTTTCGGCACGTTTCATTTTTTTGTGTAGGATAGATTTTTCGAATTTTTTTGTTAAGTTACTGTGTACGGTTAATAAAGAGATCAGAAAAGTCTTTTCAGCAAGTCTTTTCAGACCAACGAATAAGTTTCCAAACTGATCATACATGCTCAAAGAAGCGATCTGATAACTTTTCGTTTCCAAAAGTGAAACAGACTTTCTAAGTTGATTTCTCCATGCAACGCGGATGGGGCGTTTTTCAACGTTCAGTCTGAAGGTTAAAATTGTTTTTTCCTTGTATGTCCATTCAACACTTTTAATACATCGCAATAAAAAGGGCCATGCTTTAATAAAACTTTCCACATCCCTCTGTTCGTCTCAAAATTTGTGTTCTTTCTTTTTAATCTAGATTAAGATTTTGAGTGCAATATATTTTTCACAGTTGTATTTCCCGAACGTCTTGGGACGGTGAACATAATTCTTCCCGACGTCATATACATATCTTCATTTCTTCCAGCGCGAAGATTGATAATAAAACAAAAACCGTACAAAAGATTGGTTCGAAGTCATCCTCTCGAGTTGGTTGGTATATAATCACAGATGGTCGATATGATGTATGTGAAGCGAACCGTCAGACACACTGTTTCATGACTCTTCGCCGAGACGGCGAATCACAAAAATTGCATTCAATCTCAGATATATGTAAAGAGCCGCCAAGATTACGCTCCTTCGGTTGGCAGAGCCAGCGTTTTTCATCCTCCCTCTTTTCTTATTCCTTTTTTTTTTGTCACCCCACATCCTCGGTAACTTTTCGACCGGCGAAATTTATATGTATCGTGCACCAACCGAGTCAAATATTCGACGAAATCGTAAATCACCCGCAACGAAAATTGTTCGCACGCGAAAATTATAAGTTTAAGGAATAAGCGCGCTATCGCGTCTCGTTTAATTTAACTCCGAGACTGTGGAGCAATCCGCCGGGGCCGCCGATGAAAATGGACGTCATAATTTTTCAAGTGAAAAAGCACCCGGGTCGTGCAAACCCTCCCCCCCCCCTTCCCTTGCCTGCCCCCGCACGTCAGCGTGCTGTTTGTTTTGCGATAAAATAAGGCGAGATAAATTGGTCTGGAATCCGAGAGTCCAGTAAATACCTAGATAATACTTGTCTTAAAATTGTTCTCGACCTCGGACACATTTATTTCTTCCTCTACTTTCGCTGGGGTTAAGTTTTTAATAAAACCGAATGTCGCTTGTTACACGTTTTACTCGATTTTTCTATTTTCGTTCATGTGTTTCGCGTCGCGCGGGTTTTTCCAGTTTATTGAATTATGTGTCTGCTAGATGTGTTGTGCACGTAACGTGTGTTTGATATATTATCGAGTCCAGAGGGTTCAATCCCATTTGCATTTTCATATTTGATGTGACGGTTCGTAAAACTGATGAGTTCATGAAAGCGCGCTCTTTTTTTGCATTGCCATGCTTTACAGTTGTTTGCTATATATTTATTCATGCAACTGTTTGACAAGCTGACGTTGACGCAATAATATTTTTTTGTACGAAACGTTCGCTCTCAATCTGTTTTTTATTCATTTTTCGCAAATTTATACTTCTCAACATTTGAAACCTTTTATCTAATCACAAAACGTAAAATCATCCCGTAATATTACAAAATAATCCCATTTTTTATTGCTTCAAAATTGTTTGTCGGTTTATTGTTGTCTAAATTGAAATTTTTTGTTTAATCTGCATGGAATGTCGCAGCCGTTAGATTTAATTTCAGAACACATCACCAACAGGTGTAACAAAAATCTGTAACAATTACAGAAGCACGACACTTTCGAAAAATGAAGAGTACATATGTTTGTAAATGATTAAAACCGTGCATTTAGCAAGTGAATGAACGAACCGAGCAGCTGCGACTATATTGTGTAACAGTGACCCCACACCAGATAGCTTCTCTGGAGAGGGAACCAACGGGCCTTCGCGTGTATATACGTGAATGAAAATGTTTCCACTCTTCAACATTCTGTATACAAGCTAAGTTCAATTATTCGGCCAAACGAATCAAAATCCAACGACGGAGAAACTCGGCGTACGAGCTGACGCGGTATAGAATGTCTATTCTTCACGAACGTTTTTGTATTGTATACCTTTTCTTGCCAACTACCCTGGTCTTTACGGCGTTAATAATGTGGCCACAGTTATATACATCAATAAAAGGAAAATAAAAAGAACTCCAAGAGAGAGGCTGGATGTAATAAACACCGTTGAGTTGTCACATTTATTTTGCGACTTGAAAAACTGAGTACAATTACATGAGCAGAAAAGTGCGATGAAAAAGTTTCGTTCAAAAACTTTTGTGGCTATTTAATTGTGCGAAATTTCTTTTCGTTTGTTGAGACTTGACAAATTTAGTTCCCAGTGAATACATTGATCACTTGATAACCTTTCTAATTATATAGTAACTCATGCTTGATGCGTATGAAAGTTGTTATTACCATCGTCGAAATATAAACTATACACTCTAGTTTGCACTAATCTGATGGTTATAATTATTATATCCATTAAAGTCTAAATTAGACGCATATGTTAGCTCTGAATTAGAATCTTGCTTGCCATCACTCTCGCACTCGCAATATTTAACTTTAACTAATTATAGAGCTCGCTAACATCAACATCAACTGCTCACCAATTCATTGATAATACGTTTTGCAATAAGCTTTGTAACATATAATTGACATTTCGAATATTTATGATTCCTTAATTTGTCAATCAGACATGGAACTAAATTTCCATCAATTGCGTATACACAAAGAGAAAAGAATTTACAATGTCCTTATTTATATTTTGTATTTCTTGATTTTATTTTTGCAGTAAAAGAATATGATACCTTTTATTTTACTCGAATTATTTCTAACATTTTGGATATTAAGGTGAAATTTCATGTAACCTGTCTGTCTCTCTCGCACATTTTAGTTACTTTTTAACTTATTATTGTTTGATAACAAAATTTTGAAAAATAGCTCTTTAGTGCACTTCGTATATCTTGGGAGAATCGTTTGACTGCAACAGAGTCAATTTTCATTGCATATTGTTGACAAAATATTTGTATAAAAATTATTTGCTTGATACGATTTCTTATACAAACTTTTTGGTGGTGTGAGACCGGGAGTTACCGACATTACAGATTTCTTTAATTAAAATTAATAATATGATTGTAAATTAATTTAACGAGAAGAACGCCATTTTCTCACTCATTTTACACATTCCTATAAATAAAAATTCAACTTTTATCATAAAATATTGACAAATAATGATTGCTAGTTTTCGATATGGAGACTAATGTAGAAATCATTGTTTGTTTTCATTTTTGAACCGAAAATCTTGTTATAGTGTGCTACGAATTCTCCCATTATTATTGAATGGCGCTGTTCTCCGTATTTTGAAAAACGACAATTGTTCTAATTTTTATAAACAAAGTCCCTAACTCCGTGGCAGCAGACCTTACACATCACTTTAATAAGGATATTTATATATCAAGAAATTTTGAATTGAAAATTGTTTAATTTTGTCATAATTGTACTGATTTAGTTTCATGCTTTTATTTTTTTAATATATCATCATCGTAAGTTGATTTTCTCTTTATTTTGCTTTGTTTTACATTCTTTGATACTTAAATGTTTTTTTTTGTTTGTTAAAAAATCCCTATTTATATCATTTCCTTTATTTATTATGTTGCTTGTTGTGTTGTCAATGGTAACCTGTATCTTAACTGATACCTCATTAACCGTCATACATTATATTATTCATTTACATGACATACTTGTTCGTGACGCATATGTTATCAATGGGTCAAGCGATCTTTACATTATGCTAGCAGTGAAAATAATCACTTGCGAGAAAGGTCGTGAAACTATTTCATAGCTCAAAAATTAGAAATAATGTTATTATTGATAAAACATTTTTACAAAGAAATTAAATATAAAATACCAAATTTAAATATATTTGGATGTTAAAATGCAATGACTGTTCTTTAAATTTATGTTTACATTTTTTTTATTTAATTCGATATCATTTTGAGTTTGCTATTCTTTTAAATATATATTTTTAGTAAAATTCTGAATTAATTCTTCGTCAAATAGAATATTTCGTCTTTTGCGAATGAATATGAAAATCCGTCGAAATGCAGCAGTTGATTCCAATATTATTCTCGATATAAATTTTTAATGGAAGCTGAAGTTTAATATTATCATATCTCGTATCGTTATTTGAGTTACCGCATTCTTCTATTTGCCATTGCAAAATTAAATATAAAATCATGTTTCATCCGATTGATTCCAAGTCAAAGAGAACTTTTTCGATATTCAATTTGTTTTCAAATTATTTCATTTAATTCTTTATTTTCAAATGTTACAACTGAATTAACCAGTCAATTTGAATGAAAAATCTGTTCGTCTATGTATATTTGTTAATTATATTTTAAACCCAATTGAAAACTCCTGAAACTAACATAGACATTTTTGAACATTTATGCCGTACTGCATTCCAGGCAAAATCTCCCAAAATTTATCTAATTTTTCAATTGCACCATCGTTATTATACAATCTCACTATACGACATAATGATAACGAACGAAATACATTATAGCTATTAAAAAATTAATGTATCAGCTTTTTAAATTCAAACTAACCTCTATAATTCTAATTTAATAAAACTTTTATCTTAATATGTTTTTACAAGTATCATAAGCATAAATAATGCAATATCACCATAAATATATACTACTTTTGAATGTATTAAGCATCTCATGACATTCTATTAAATAATATCTTAATTCTTTATATCTCATTTAAATTGATTTCCATTAAAACTAAGCTAAACTTCTCTCCAAATAATTTTAACATGAATATTATACGAAAGTTAGACGACAAATTATAGTTAATTTTCCATTTTATTAATATTAATGTTTTTTGCATGTCTATCCTCGTGTTTGAAAGCTTATATAAATTTTTAATTAAAATGGTTGAAGTAGATGAATAGAGGAAATTGACTAATAATAAAAAGGTCCAAATAGTGGAACACTGAGAATGACTAGAAAACTATTCCATACAAAAATATAAAAAAAATAATTAAATGTTATATCATTATTTTCAACAAACGATTGAAATTTCAAAACACTTTTTTATTTTGAATAATGTTCGAAAAAGTATTTTCAGTATCAAAATTAAAATGATTGTTCGTTTTCACGAATAGTTTTTAACTATAAACTTTTGTTAATTTTAATTAGTAAAAATCTACTATAAATTTATTGCAACTAGTTTTTGTGAAATTCTGCAAAGTTCCAACAGTGAGACGCAAATGTAATCCAGCAGTCAAACATGTGAAACTTGTGAAGAAAGAAATGCAAAGAAAGTCTGATAAAAAAGGAAATAACTGTTTTCATTTCATCTATTTGTGTTTCGATTTTGTTTTTTATTTTTACAAAAATATGTTTTTGACATGTTTTAATTAACCGAATTATTAACTTTTCACATTTTTTATAACAACTATTTTAATTTTAAAATAGTATCATTAAAATGATAATATCTATTTTGTAGGCATTAAGATGATGTCAGACCAGAAGTTATCTACATTAGAGATTTCTTCAATTAAAATTAATAACGTTATTGTGAATTGATTTAACGAAAAAAGTGAATTTTTCTCACTTATTGTATACATTCCTACACAAAGAAACTGAATTTTAATTATAAATCTGTTTCGACTGTTTCTCAACATTCTTGAATGAAAAATGACCTTTAACAGTGCTAAAAATTCTTCCATTATTGTAGAATATCGCTTTTTTGAGTATTTCAAAAAACAACAGTTATTGCAATTTTTATAAACAAAATCCTTAACTCCGTGGCAGCAGACCTTACACATCACCTTAAGGTAAAAAGTGTCTCACTATTGGTCACATTCCCTATGATTAAAACATGCTGCGAACTTTGGAGCAGTGCATAGATAAAAAGAACTGGATGGGCGCGAGTTCAATACTCTGTTATTGTATTTTTGTTTGAATCCCATCAAAATCTTTTATGAATTAATTTTATACAAATTTTCATGCTTCACTGTAATAGTTTATTTAATTGATATATTTTTTAAAACACATTATTGAACAAAAGTCTAAATTAAACACCGAACGTGATTTTATTAAAAATAATATTACAAAATGCTAAGACTCATCATCATAAAAATAACTAAGTTATTTTTGATGTACTTCACAGTGTATGGGTGTGGGATTAAAGCTTGTTCTTCCGAACTTGATGTGTCAAAAACCTTAAAATTTCTTAACCAATAACGAAAATTGCAATTTTGTTCTCCAGTTGATTATAAAAATGTTTTAAAATGCAAACTCACGTGATGCTCTCGAAAGCTCAATCGGCAGTACGATCGAGAAGACGATGCCAACGATGAACGTAATTGTCACGATAGACTTTGAACTGCGCCCCATCACGGCATTACTCCGAACGTTTGTCAGCGCCCGTGCCGCTGTCAAGCATCCGTGTTTATTCCACAAAAGCGAGGCACAGAAGCACACAAGTTAGAACCACGAGTTTTCGGATGCTGATGATATTCAGTATACTTGGCCCGCGCAATGAAGAACGATCCGCCTCTCAGGATGACACAAGCATCCTCTACACGAATTTTGCCGGGATTTTTGTTTCGCACTTAACGACGAAAGCTTTTCATCGTCTGCGCATCTGTTGGCACCATAAACCGCGTGTCAAATGGGACGAAAACGAAAATTTTTGTCAGGAACCTCGCTGGCGCCGCTCGCAATTTTATTTCAATCTGTTTCAATGTGTTTCAAACACTTTTTGTTATACTGTTATTGAAACCTGCACCCGTTTCATCATTCAAATTAACGTAGACGGACATTTTCATTGGGATGGAAAAAAAGACTCTTGCCCCGGACAGAAGAAAGACAATTACCAACTCGATTGCTGAGCAAAAGCAACTGACAAGCAGCAAACAACAAATAGTCCCAGCGGGAGTTGGCTTTTTCTTATTCGCGCAATTGTTGGCGACGCGCAAAACTAAAGTCGATGTTGCTGTTTTTTTTCTTTTCTTTTTTGATTAATTGGCCATTGCCATTATATCGCACTGCGGGGTTAATTATTCGCAATCCAGCGAATTGATTGTACAAATTAATTATGACACACAACTCCGCGCGCACTCTTGCAAAACCATTTGAATAATCGAATTCAACAAGTCACGCGGTTGCGATTGATATTTATAAAACACGCGAACGAAGACATTTCTTTTTCATTCCTGTTTTGTGTACAACCATCGAGCGGCTTTTTTGCAGTAATTGGCACGCGAATCGCGTCAATTTTCTCGGTGTTGACAATATTTTCATTCAGAGGCATCAGGACCGATTTTTAATATCACCGCAAACTTGTCCACGAGGGGAATTAATCCAAGAGTAACAAAGTTGTTACCAAAGTTGGAATAATACAAACTTTTAATGGAGCCCTCTCACTTGAAATAAATTCGTTTGGTATATAAGGGAGGAGTGCTGCCATTTTTCGACACCGGACGAGTTACGTTGGAGAACGAGTGTGTAAATGTTTACACAAAGTCTGCCTCTGCAAGAGCTAATTGATAATAAAATGTCAAGTGCCAGAGATCAACATTCTATAAGATGACCAAGAAAAATGTACTTTATTTCCATAATGAACAGATTTTCTTGAATGAAAGATTTGAGATGATCAATATCTATTTTTTAAACATTTTCTACGACTATATCTTCAATTGAATTCAAAATAAAGCTCAAATTATTTTCGTTCGAATCAAATGCCGAGAATTCAATTGGTTGATGTAAGATCTGATTAAATATGGCATGGAACTTTTATTAGTTCGAACAAAGTGGAATTGAATTAGCAGAGACATGAATGAATTGAAAAATAATTCGATCAAAATACCCTTTCCTCTATGGTATTGAGCAAGTTCTGTTCAACAAAAAGCCGTTTGCTTGTACTTTACTCTCGCTGTTGAATTTATCTCTTCCAAAATGATGTGACTTGAGAAATCAACAAGCAATAAAAAAGAGAACACGATTTAAAAAAAAATAAATAAAAACTAGTTGGGTGTGATTAAGAGGCTAGAAAAATGGTGAATGATCTGGGCATGTAGATGCGGGTATATACGCAGGCTGCATTTACATCGTGACGGATCCGTCTCTGCCACGTGTCGAAGTCGCGTATTTGGAGCGCTGCATAAATCATCGCGCTGTTTCGCGAAAATGCTCTGTGCGCCTTTCAAATTGATTGCATTCTCTTGCAAATGAATGGGCCGGAGCTCTTCTCGCAGCCGGTCGATGTAACCGATCAAAAATACGCCATCCGTTATTACACCCGATTTGTAACAGTTCACTGTTTCCGATGATCTATTATCGTGAAAACGAGTACATGCCACAGATGAAAATAGAAACTATTAAATAAAGATCCAAAAGTCGAGGAGAGAAGTTGACAAATTAGCTTGTTTTTCTGGCTTAAATACACCTTAGATGAATGAACCGTCGAAGCCCAAATGAATGAATTCACACGGGACGCACGGTCCTTTCAGAGAATCATAATTGAATCTCAAGGGCCATCATTTTTCTGCAGATGATTCGCGTTATCGGTGCTGAAGAAATGTGAGTCGCAGAAAAGGAGGTAGACGAAGAATTGAAATGCAATCACGTTGAGAAAAACAAAACAACTTCTAATCATTCGCCTAGTCACGAATGTGTCATTGTTAACCATCTCTCTTATCTTAGAAAAACTGTTCAACTAACTTTTGCCAGCTTAATATCGTAAATTTGTTTTCTAAATGTTAAACTTAAAAGAAATAATAAAAAGCTTCAGCGGCGCCAACGCTGTTCAGATGCAGGATTGGTAAATTGTGAATTAGAAGGAAATGCGGGAAAGAAAAAAAGAATTCGGGAGGGGGGGGGGAGATCGCGTGTTAAGAATGGTTGTAACAAGAATCATCTGCGCGACACCACATGCCTTTGGTCACAGAGGCTTCTGAGCGACGAAATTCGCGCAGCACGTATACACAAAAGGAACCAAAAACTGACGCATCAACGACACAACGAACACCACGGGGCTGGAAAAAAATTCGTCTCTACACGCCGAGCAGCGCAACGCACGTTCTGCTCGGGCTCGGCTCTCGGTACTGAATCAAGGGCTGCCTCGCCGGAGAGATTGCCTCCTCCACGTCTACCACCACTAACACCAGCAGTGCCAACAATGCCAGCGTGCACCGACACTACCGCGCCACCATCTTCGCAATGCCAGTACACCCTCGGCATTGCCACCTTCCCACCCCATCAACCCTATCCCCGCCACGATTGCACCCCTCGTCTGCCTGGAGGGGGTAGCGAACCCCTACGTGTTATCCTCCCGAGCGTTTTGCTGCGCACTCGCACGCGGCGGAATATCGCTTCGTCTGAACCATTGTTGGACTTTTCGGGAATTCGAAGGAAATCGTGTTAGGAAGTCGCCGGAGAATCCCGACTTTTGTTTAATTGTTATGTATTCGAAAAGTTGGCCAATTAACTCGGTGGACATGCGTCGGGGTCATTGCTACAAGGCGTCGCAAAAAACTCGGTTGATTCCCCCATGAGAAACTTGTGTGAAATCCTGCAAGGATTTCGAACACTGTTATAAACTTGAGAGAATTTTTTTGAACGTGCAAATGATTTGCGTTATAATTAAATTGATCAACTGCCCCGCCCTAGCAAAAAAATAGACATATATAATATTTTTACTACCTAATTAGGGGGAGCGTGTAAGTAAGTGTAATGGAAATACCTTCTTCTACATGAATATACGATTTCTGAATATATGCTGATGATCATTTCACTGCCTCACCACTATTGCAACCACAAAAGCTCATCCCGCTGAGATAACCATGCGATGAAACATCCGATTTTGGGCTGAAACTGAAAAACAACGTAAAAAATTATTAAAATCAGTGGCATCCTCTAATATAAATATACAATTCGTCATCTTTTAAAGGATAGATGAATTATTTTCTGAAAATGCAAATTTGAATTATCATACTTCATGATTTCATACTTCAACAAGGTAACAAGATCAAATTTCCATCGCACCCCATTCAAATTTCTACTCGACTGCCCCAAAATGCTATTTTCTCTAGTTTATCGCCAATTCGACGAATTGGATTTCGTATCAGTATCAAACTACGTCGTAAGTTCTGTATTTCATTTCCATGTTAATCAAATATAGATAAGAAACTGTCAGTTATAACTGAGTCAACGTCTCTCAGAATCATCTCAAATGTTTCCACAATGAAAACAAAATAATATCATCTCCTAATTGTTCAGCAAGTATGGTACTTCTTTTAACAACAAAGACTTGGCCAGCAACCACGTCGTCAGTGAAGACACCTTTTCGATTCCCATTGCTAAACAGTGTTTACAAAAATAAATGTTCTGACGAAAAAGATGTTCTAAAGAAAATGTTAAAATAATATTCCACGATATAAAAGTTTGGAGGGGGGAAATGCCTTGGCGATTTAGCCGGTGCTTCCTCTCTGGTTTATGATTTGGCCGTGAACGTGATATGACACACACAATGCTCAGCACCGTATAAAAATACGGACATAAAGTTTCTTGGCGAGTGAAGGGCAACGGATGCACTCTAAGATAAATGGTGTATTTCGACTGGTAGATGAAACGCCGTTCCATTTATACGCTGATGCTGGCTGCAAATGCATTGCAGATGAAAGATACCATCCTGTGTAACTGCGTGTGCTTAGCATAGCCCGGAAAAAGAACATCTCTTGGCCTGTAAAACAATGTCTGTTAACGTAACTCCCATGGACATTGAAGCCAATAAACTGTCGAGAATAAAAACAAAACACCCAGCGCACCAATTTGTGAATGACCGTGTAGTAAAAGTTGTGACAACAATTTGGCTTAACCAAATAGTTTTCAAACAAATAGCTAGCTCAAACCAGATAAACTTGACGACTGTTTCAAGTTTGTATTCTATTATTCATTTTTTTTAATTACAAAATGACAAATTGCCGTACTGTCGTCAGAACTTATCTGTTGATCGTGGATAGATTGCAACCCTATTTTTGACCTTTTAGAAACTGTGACATGTTAGCTTTATGTTTGAAGGGCTCATCTCTTTTATGATGCAATTTTAAATTGTGGGGATCTCCATTCACTCTCTTTTACACCAACAAAGCGAACCCTTCAAACCAACCTGTTTCAAGTTTACTTCTTACGTTCACACATGTGTCACACTATTTAAAACGTGTATGGCATTGTAATGCATACTTGCAGCTTCAATGAAACTGTAATCAAACGAACCGTTCAACTAAAAACATTGTTCAAATAATTTCATTCGTACAATTCAGCAATTAAAGTTCAAACTTTCAAACATTCCAATTCAAACAATATTTTTTCATAGAAAGTTACATTCAATTTAAAAATTGCAATAAAATTACATTACAATTAATTAAAAATGAATGAAAAAAAAAAAAACAATTAAAATGTTGTTAAAATATTGACAGCCTTGGAAATCAAATGAAAAAACCAAGGGAGTGTTTTTTTTGGCTTTAATTGTACTTAAAAAATTCTGCCATTTATTCTTTATAAGCAAAAGCGGGTGAGTTATGCTTCGAATTACTGTGCTCTCCGAACTTAAATGGTTGCTCAAATTAGTGCGGGCGTCGCACAGGAAGTCTTCGGCAAGGGTCGCGCCATCAAACCGCATATTGAACTGTGAAATCGAATTATTCTTATACAAATCAACCGTCCTTTTCAACACGCGAACATTTCATTTCGCCCCGTTCGTACAATTACTCTTCTCACTCAAATCCTGTTTGCAATTTAAAAACTAATAATTAGAAATCGCCACTTCTGTTACTTGATACACACGTGAACCTATCATTTTAAAATTAAAGACCATACACAAAAGATTCTGATTGAGGGATAGAACGAGACGGAAATTACAAAAAAAGCGTCTAGTAACTGATAACTTCAGTGATTGTTGTCGAAGAAAGTAATTACTCCCGAATGATTTTTTGCAATCAAGCGAAACGGCAAAAAGTTGATCAAAGTTTTTTATTATCATTTTTTTGGTATGAAGCAGATGTATATTGGTTGGGTTCAATCAGTGTTGTCTTTGCATGAACAGCACTAAGTATTAACGAATAAGTTATGTCATAGGGGTATAGTCGAGGTGGACAGTTTGGTCCAGTGGTTGCGGGACATGTGTACGTCGTTTACCATCACAGACAGCGAGAGTTTGCGTGTGCCTTATGCATGTTTAGGTATCGTTAGTTTGGAAGGAGGCAAAAGGGGTTGATGAGAGATGGTACGAGGACGCATCCGTTTCCATAGCGACGGTGAATGTGGAGAAGCCGGGGATGTTCCTCGCCGACCCCTTGGTTATCCCCGACCCTGTCATAGTCGTTTGGAACAGGGTATAAATGTGGCAAAAAGGGACCGACGAAACAGAACGCATACCCACGGGCGAATTAAGAATTTGAAAGGCTTTGCTCTAATCATGAGTTCTAGATGCTTAATGTATCTTCCGTTTTGGGTACGCCTCTGTGTCTTTTTCCCAGTCTGTCGGAATACAAGCGAGCCACGTTTCCTCTTGACCCCAGGGGCGAAATCCCGAGTGCAACAATTTGCGCTGATTTTTATTACGAATCATCAACAAATAATACTTCCTTCTACTACTCCTCTAGACACACTCAATTCATTAAACTTTTGCAACCGTGCAAAAGTTTAATAAATAATAAAGTTTTACTCCTTTTTCTGGCTTCTTATTCCTTTATATTTTGATTAATTTTCAAATAACCGTATTAGTTGAATACGTTCAACATTTTTGCATGGCTTATCTTTTTAAATATAATTAATCATTTTCTAATTAATCATCCGATTGACTGTTTGAACTTATTTCATACAACTTTTTTGAATCAAAATGTTTATACCAACGATGTATTAAAGATAAGCAAATGAAACTTAAGAATAACAAAACGTGAACGTAATTAATAAAAATTAGAATGAATAACTAAAATCTTCTGTGAATATATTTATGAACGGTCGCATTATCTTTTGTTTATTTATTTATTATTCATAGCAAGACAAACTGAAAAAGATTATAAAAATTGTGATAATCTTGATTGTAGAGCATATAAAACCCTAACGACAAATTAAATTAAACAAAAATTATACCTTTATTTCTCAGACAAAATGAAAGCGTTGAAAATAGTAAGTTATAATACATTTGATCTGAAAAGTCGATTTTAATATCAAAACAGACGAGACCCGTAGTTCTGCCTTTCTTGCATAAAAGTTCGAATTTTGTAATTCTGTAAAGTAATCCCTTATCGAATAAACTGCTTTCTAAAAGCTGCTTTGAAACACTGCAAATTGAAGTATACAAAAAACCTAAAGAATTCAATTTTGCTGAGAAAATGTCTACACGATTATTATTATTTCTAATTCGTTTTTACCTTTTTGTAAAATATACATCTTAAATTTTGAATTTAAAAAAATATTTCTTTCTTTCAAATATATTTTTTCTACTATTATGATTTTTTTATCTGAATAACAAAAAATTATTAGATCACCAGCTTCTGAATTCCGCTCTCGATTTCAATTTACGATCCAACCAATTTTATTTTTGAACTTTTCTTACGTGGCTGATTGTGTTAGTATACCTGCCATATCATCAGATATCTGAAAACCGACGTTTACCGAACGAAGCCGACATGACATCTGGTGTGACTTCGCATAGTTCGATGTCACAGAGCAGCACTAGTTGACATTAAAAAATACTCGTGGAAATAAATACGTGTTTAGATTAGTTTTTTCAATTACAAAATTAAAAATAATGTCAAAGTCAAAAGCAGACAGAAATGGCACCAACACAAAATCCGAACTCAGCATTTGGACGAGGGCAATAACAGCCAATTCAGAATGGCCGGATAAGGTAAACATAACCTCTCAATTGAGCGTAGAAATTGGTTACGTTTTCAAATTCAGATTGTTGTCATCTTAAATATCATCACCGTTCGATATACTTTTGACGATATGTTTATAGATTTTACACTCTTGTAAAATTTTGTTGGTTCATTTTTTGATTAACTTGTTATTTCATTAGTTTGTTTATTTGTTTGTTTGTTTTTTTTTCATTCATTAATTATCATTTGTATTTTTCAGGAAGAATTTTTAGACGTTATTTACTGGGCTAGACAAGTAATTGGAATCATCGTAGGTATTGGCTGGGGACTACTCCCAATTAAAGGATTTGTAGGTTTATTATTGTAAGTATAAAACGGCCTCACTTTATCTTATTTTCTAATTATGAAAAAATTGCATTTTTAATTGTATTCATAATTGAATTATTTTAATTCAGATTTGCTCTAGTCAACGCGGGGTTGACTTATTTGTACTTTAATAGTTTTCAACAAATTGATGAAGAAGAATACGGAGGGGCTTGGGAACTTACGAAAGAAGGATTTATGACGTCTTTCGCAGGGTTTCTGGTAAATATCCTTTGATTTCCAATCAAACAACCCTATTGACTGAAAACCAAATTATCTTCAAACTTCAAACTAGTATAAAAAAATTCAATAAAAAATACTTTTTCATTATTTAAACTTTGGTGGTCAATTAAAAATTTACCTATGAAAAATGAACAATTGAAAATTTCAATTTTTAACACTAAAAATGTGTTTTCTCTGTAGGTAACATGGATTATTATATATTCAGGATTGCATTTCGACTGAGAAAACTTTATACCTGATCATTATGCCAAATGAAATTGTTTCCATCTACATGCAGAACAAGTGTAAAAATTCCATATCATGTTGCTAAGTTAATAAATTAGAGAATAAACAATTTTATAGTCAAGCCAATGAACTGACTGTTGAGTTTTCGGTGGCAAGAGTGACAGTACTTTTTGACATAGTTCAGCCGATCATCAGACGTTTTCTGCCCCGAGCTCGAACTTCTTCAAATTTGGACATAATTTCCTTGTGCTGCTTCCGACTTTGGTTATACTTTTGATAACTTTCCAAGGCTCTTGTAAATAATGCTGGAATTTCAGAGTGCGCACTGTGCAGTGACCTTTCAAGCACGTACAAATCTACAGCTGCATCTTCAGGCGTAGAATCAATATGTGCCAAGCCAAAATCTATCATGACAAATTGGTCTATGATTGAATCTAAAACCAATCAACATTGTGAGTAATATAAAAACATTTTGTTTTAAACATACACAATTTCTATTTCGTATTAAAAAAATATAATTACCAGTTATGCTCCTCCGAAAAAAGTAAGTGAATTATTACTCACCGACCCAATGAAAATCTCTTAAATTTCATTTTTTTCAATTGAAAATTTTTTGATAATTTTACTCAAAAATTACAGATAAAAAAATTACATGCAAGGAAAGTAAGATTTCCGTGTCGCAAATGAATTTACGAAAATTTTACTTTCGCGCAAAGAAAACTTACTTGCCTTGCAAATAAATTTCCCTCAAATTTAAGTGAATTTTACTTGAAAAAATGCAAGGGAATTTTACGCGCTCATCTCGTAAGTAAAATTCTCATACGTTTTTCCGTGTAGTAAACTAGATATAATTTCATTGTAACTTGTTTATAAGAAATCACGTACCGGAATTTATTGTATTTTCAATGACTTCATCAGTTATGTCGTTTTTTATAAGTATGTTCGATGTCGTCAAGTCGCCATGAATTATACTTTTGGAATGTAATTTTGCCACCAGTATACCCAAGGCCTTGGCAACATAGTTCAACAAATGTTCCACGTTATCTTTGCCTGAGATGTTGGAATCTATGAAACATTTGAGGGTCTGAACATTTTCAATGTACTCCATGAAAACCGATCGCCGATTGAAGTCAACCAGATACAAAGTAGGCGTGACGATTCCTGAAAAAGGACAAATTAATTTATTTCGTCTCTAGTTCACTTATAATTACTCAAGTTTCATGACCTTACTGACAAAAATGAAATTCAAACGAAAATATTTGCAACATTTTATGGAACATTTATGAAATAAAATTGAAAGTCTTTTCATTCGCATAATTTTGAGTTTTCTCGAGCAAAAATAATTCGATAAGTTTGTATATAATAAACCTGCAGCTTTTGCTCTAATAATCGCTCTTGCTTCTCCTTTCATTCTTTCTTTCGTTAAAAGGCTATCTAAGTCCTTGTGACGGTAAGTTTTAACAAATCTTTCTTTGACTATAGTTGCCTTTCCTAAATAAAACCCTTTATATAATCTTGCTTCTGCTCCTTGAGCAATCAGCTCGAATCCTTGCATCTTTCAAGTTAAAGTACTTGGCAATTTATCTGAAAAATAACAATGAAATTAACATAATATAATCGTTTCAATGAATTACAACAGATTTTTCCAATTTTTTTTTTTTAAGATTATATCCTTTTTCTTGTACTAATTCTCCTTGAAGTTTCCTTATTTAATAACATTCAAAGACATACAGTTCAACTGCAAATTGTACATAATAAAAATATCGTTTTATTTGAAAAAGAAAATATGAAAATAAATTTAACAGAAATTATTTAAATTGGAATAATCATAAATATTCATAAATAAATACAATTTATATTTGTTCGTTTGAACTTATATTTCACAGGCGTACTTTATGCATCATCAAAAGTAAAATGGTCAGTAAAATTGTTTCCATTTTTTTTGTTTTGTTTTAACTCAAAATCAACAATGAAACTCAATTTATTATTTTCATAAAAAGTCAACTCCTCTGAACATCACGCGTGTCATCGGTTATATAAAAGACAGAATCCAATTTTTTAGAAATAAAAAATTCACAGAGTTTGATTTTACATTATTTTATGATATTTTATGATAATTATTCATTGATATTCGATATCAG
Source organism: Trissolcus brochymenae (assembly GCA_030523145.1). Lineage (NCBI taxonomy): Eukaryota > Metazoa > Arthropoda > Insecta > Hymenoptera > Scelionidae > Trissolcus > Trissolcus brochymenae. The sequence continues at coordinate 96,262 of JAQQRF010000285.1, read as the reverse complement.
TGAATAATTCCTCATATTTATCTTTATTTATACTAATGCTTCTCGTAGTTTTCATTATATAATATAAAAATGAAATCATTTGTTTGTTTAATTGATATGTTTTAGCAGGTCATAGGATGGTTAATAATTATTTTTAATTGATTCAATTTTAAAAGAAAACCCTATTTTTAACTAATTTTTTAAATAGTATCATTTTTATATTTAACAGTATGCTAATATTTTAAATACTAATCTAATATTTTAAATACTAATTTTTTAAATAATATCATTTTTATATTTAACAGTATGCTAATATTGTTTGCAACAGAAACATTAAAATTTTACTGGCGTATCACTTTTTATAGAAATATGTTTTATCAATTTTTTTATACCGCTTGAGTTCATACTATGAGTGTAATGTTATATTCTGCAAATACAATGTTTTGATCATGTTTCAATCATGTTTCGAATTTTCTTCAACTCAAATTTTTAGATTTTATTTCATTGTATGATCTCATTTAAGCAGTAATGCCTCTCCCTGTAACGTAAAAAAGGTAATTTTCAAACATTATTTAATCGTTTCCATTTATTAATTTTTTGAAAAAAGAGCTAATAAATTTTTTTTTTTTCAAGTGAAAATCATGAAGAATAATGTTATCGTGTTCACAGTAGCAGCTTTTACGCAAAATAACTCTTTTTGCATGGATCAAAATGATGGCAAAATTAAATGACTTTAATTTTACCAAATCATATTTTCAATATTGAAACAAAAATTGGTTTACCATTTCATTCCATTAATCATTTCAATAATCAATTTATAAATTGAAATAAAAAGTGAATAAAAATTCAACTTTTTAATAAACCTCAAAAATCTAGCTACAAATTCTGGAATTGGAGATCTTTGTTTATCTTGAAAATAAATGTAGTACAAAAATTAATCGAAATCCAAGAGAATATTTAAAATTGTATATAGTTATTATTTTATGATAAAACGAATAATTGCAAGATAGTGATTTGGAAGAAAACTGTAAATTATGTTAGAGTTATTGGGATTGCAGCAGGGTCATCCAGTGCAGCAATTGGCGCTAGCGCTAGCGAGGGAAAGAGCGAATCGATCGTTACTGGAGAGCGTCCTGCGCGCCAATCGCTCTCCCCACGCTAGCACTCGCTCGCCAGTTTGTTTGGTGACATTTTCAACCGAAATTATAAGAGTCAATGTGAGATGCGTGAAAGCATGAGAGACGAAGTGAAAATGGACGCAAATCGCTTGATTGCAGAAGTTCACAAAAGACCCGCACTTTGGAATCAGAGGCATATTTCTTACCACAATCGTGACGTCACTAACAAAGTTTGGATGGAAATTGCAGGAATCTTTCAACTTCCTAGTAATTATTTTTTTCATCCGCCATTCTTTAATATTTTGAGTTCAATTCAATTCTTAATTTTTCTTACTCTATTCCCTTTGAGTTGTCTCATTTTGCGAAAACTGTTAATAGTTTGCAAAATTTGCCTCAAAAATTAAATTTCCATCTTAAATATTGTGAATCTTATCTGTTTAGTATTTATGATTTTGTTTTATTTCATATAGGATAACGAAAAATATTTTGATAACAATTGGGTTGTGTTTTTGTTGTTTTGCGGTTGCTTACATCAGGGATCATAACCTATAAATCTGTCAAGATGTTTTAGTTACTAAAAGTGAAAAACATTACAAGATCACAAAACTCACCATCCAAATGACGATTAATAAATTATATTAACCGTCGCAGCTCTTTTGTATATAATGAACGACGCGAAATAATATAATCGATTCTTAATTTTTATCACGCACCTCGGAACTTTGGAACCAAACAAAGCTATTGCGCACGCGCTACGTGGAATGACAAACTCTCGGCGCTTGATTTAAAATTACTCAAAATTTTTGGAAAAACATTTCTTCGTTATATTTTCTTTTTACACGAAAAATAATTCGAATTCTGCAATATTAATTTTTGTATAATTGAATTTTGTTGAATGTTTTTTTTTTTTTTTTTTTTTTTTTTTTTAATTTTATTTTATAATAAAATACTCGTCAAAAATTTTGCAAGCAAAAAGTAATTTTTTTGATACAATAAAAATCCTCAATTTTTCCATTACAATTTCTTAATTTCTTTCAATGTTTCAATATTTTTATTGTATAAAATTCATAAAAAATTCTTCATTTTAAATTCATGCATTAATAATAATTGTTATTTCGATTCTAATTCGAATTGTTGTTTTACAGAGCCTGTACTAAAAGCAAAATGGAAAGGATTAAGGGATACATTCCGTGCAGAACTGAAGAAGGAGCAAGTGTTTCAGCAAAGCAAATACCAGCGGAATCGTCCGGTTTGGATACATTTCAAAAGTCTTCTATTTCTGAAGGACCAAATGTTACCTCGACCGCCCATCTGGGAGCGACCAGCTCGCAACGATAACGACCGTAACAGCGAGAGCGAGGGGGAATCATCACTCCCGCAAAATAGTCGTCAGTCGTCCCTAGACGAGAATGACCCAGGGGTCTCGGATCTGCCCCTATCGCCCGAAGGCGAGAGCAACAATTTCGCCAAAGCCGACACGACCAGTGGCAATCATCACCACCGTCGAACCAACAGTCACCGCATCAGCGATCAGATTGACGTTAAAGAGGAACCTGTTGAGTCATACGATAACGTCGAGTTTCATAACGTCGCTGACAATCAGCTCAATGACAACGAGATGATGTTGCAGAATATTTCGCCTGAGCAGGTGCTCATGGGGGATACAGATTCCAACGCCGGAATTAACATCGACCCTCTGGACGGCGGAAGGTGCGATGACAATTATTATTTTCTCATGAGCCTCCTACCTCATATCAGAACCTTGCCGGCGGATCGGAGGATGCTGCTGAGAATGCAGATGCAGGAATTAGTTTATAAGGAAGTTTATAAAAAAGGCGCCAACGACGTTGCCACGACGCCATGAGAATAATGTATATTCAGCTACATTATTTATGTAGATGCTAAATATATTTATGTATTTTGTTGTATAAAGTGTAATATACTTGTAGTCGTAAGGGGAAAAGATGATATGTTGGATTTAGAACCAACTGTTTGAGTTATTTTTGTTATTTATAACTTTATTTTGCAAACAATATTTTGGTTTATGGATTGCTGAATTACTGAATGATCTTGGAACAATAAAAATTAAGTTTTTGAAACTATTTATTTTACGTGGTTTGTTTTTCTCAAAGTTGTAAAAATATGCGAACCACAGTAAACAATTATGTTGCGCCATAAAATCATGGAATACTCTACAAAAATGTGTATTTATATATACATTAATTTTGTTAAGAAAACATGTTTTTTATTAACAATAAAAAATTCGTATGAATTTTTTCGTAGGGTAACTGCACCGGTGAAGAGACAATTAAAAAATTTGATTTGAACAAACAAAAATATAAAAATATATAATATAAAGGAAAAATGTTAAAAAAATGAGTTTAAAATTTTTCAATCAACAATTATTAATTTTTCTATATTCATTTAAGGCAAAAAAAATGAAAAATGAATGGCTACTTCAGCAACATTGATTTTCTTATACAAATTATGACAATTTTTATTTTCGAATTAAAAACATTTGTACTCTCCTGATATATCTAATTTCCTTGAAACAAATGTATTATAGCTTATTTTTATCGCATAATCATTTGTTGTCTTTAAAAAATGAATTAACGTTTTATATTTTAGTCTTGTTCATAACAATCATGTTCTTTCTGCTACCCTATTAACCAAAAGAAATGTAATTCATTTTGAAAATATATTTTGAAAGTGGTGCAATTACCCTACATTGAATCAAGCTCCATATTATCTGTAAGAAAAAACTGATCTCATATATTTTAGAAACAGATGTATTATAATTCCTTTTTTTCTAATGAAAATATATATTATTTTATGTATAGAAGCCAGATGAAAGAGAATAAAGAATTTAAAACATTCTACAATTTAATAAAAAAAAGTTGACTTTCATGTTGAATTTTCAATTGGTAGAATGTCACCTTTGCAAAATTGTTAGACAAGATGCCTCTTAAATTGTTTTCTTTTTTTGACGACAGAAAAAACCTCGGCCTTCGCTAAAAATTCGAGTGACGTTTTAGAGATGCCAGAAAAAGTATGATTTCATGCGACAGAACTTCCAGTGATGTTTAGGTACTCATTAGATGTAAACTTTTTTCTTTGTTTTGGCATAGAAATGTGTACCAAAAACGAAAAGACCAAAAGTATGAAAATTACACTAAAACGTTTTCTTGTGCATGTAACATACATTACGCATTACTTTGGAGTATGTATATCTGGGTGGTCCAACCTGGTCAAAAATGTGAAGCAGTGAAATGATTAAAGAATAAAACTAAAGGGAATGAGAAAATGAAAGGAGATGATCAAAACTCATCCGCGTGCCTTCGTATATTTCGGAATGCAACCGATGTCTCTATCCATTTCTTTGTCCGCTATCTCTCGCGGACCACACGAATCGATAATTATTTGAACCAGAAATTGCACTCGTCTTTTCCACTTTGGTAACTTTTAAACACACTTTTTGCGAAAGTCGCGCCGCTTCGGAATGCTTTAAGAAATATTACTTATTTTGTCATACGATGTCCATGACCGGTTTCCAAAAAAAAAAAAAAAAAAAACTATCATTATGGTACGCTGAACTTGCGTATTTGGTTTGCTCGCACAAATAATTAAAAACTGATTTTTAAAACTTTTAGATCAAATTGTTATACCATTTTGATTACAGTCTTTCATATCGTTGTTATATCGATGTTCAGTGAACAAATTTCATCTTCAAATTGAATAATTTTATCATAAAATGCTATTTCAATATAAAATATATAAAAATAAAACAATTTCATAAGAAACTGACGTCGCGCTAATGGTTAACAATTACAGTATATTTATAAACATCCAGGATCAGGAATAAATAAGACTATAGACAATCAACGTGATCCGGGTCCAGCAATCCTGCGTCTTTTCCAACTTACCCAACTAATTTTACACAGACGTCACATTTTTTTGCAAAAAAAGAAAAAAAAACGATATGAAAAAATTTCATATTTCCGATCGGTCATTAATAATTTTCCAAGGAAATTTTACAACGTCCATTCATTATCGATAAAAATATAATTATTGTTAAAAATAGCAGATCAACAGTCCAGGATAGTTCCGTTTATATCTCCGAGCGCAGCCAATTATGTTCTCTTAATTGCAAGCCGCCTTTTACACCCACGAATAGAATTTTCCTCTGCAAGAGGAACTAGAAAAGAATAATACAAAAAAAGAATAAAAAAAATTCCGGAGCGATTTTCGCGCATCCGCATGAACAATCGCGCAAGACATCTCTACGTCAAGGAAGGAGCATTGGAGCGACGTGCGGGAGCAGCTGGTGGGGACTGAGGTATCGGCCAGGTGGGGGGTAACGTGGTTCGACAAGCACTTATGAATGAGTCTCGGTTTGCAGGACCGTGGTAGGTGGATGAATAAGTGGGGGTGGTATGAAGGGCGTTTGAATGGGGGAGGGGGGACCGATGAATAACTAAGGGATCGCTGGTGGGGGCTTGGGGCTGCCACCATAGAGGGGTTCGGACCACGTGCTCCGCGACGCTCACATTTGCAAAACATTAGCGCCTATTTAATAAGAAACTGCACATGCCGTGAAAGCCGCAAAGGCAAAGAAAACAGCGACGGTGCATGAGTCGAAGACATTTTTTTGTTCTCTGTCTGTCTGTTTTGTCTGTTTGTCTGTTTGTTTGATTGTTGGCGGTTGTTTGATCTAGGAGGATTATTTGGTGAAGCGGGTGAAAAAGATGCAAATGAGGGTGCGGAGTGCGAGAAACGAGAGCAGGCCCGTGAGCGACGACCTATCGACACCGGTAGACAGAAGTGCACCTTCCACTTCCCTGCCACTTTTCGCAGGTTAACTCCTACTATAAGGAACGAACGAACCGCTTGACTGCCTTGTTCGCTTGTTTGTACGTACCTACCTACCTGCCTATCGTATAGTGTGTATAACTCGGACAGAGATGATACTTGCCACTTAGATCTACTCGTGGCAAGAGACTCAGTCATCTTCTGACACTCGGTAGGGCACGAACACCTCTCTCCGACGAAAAAAAGTCATCGACAAGCGTGGTGTACGCGTGTGTGAGCACTCACCATTGTTTCCCTCGAATCATCATCATCGTCTATTGTCAATAAATACAAATCAGTGCGCCGAGTGTGACACGAGCCAGTGCGACGATGGACAGTGAGGAGTTGAGTCAAGTTCGGGTGTCTGACATGGAGGACATTATGGTTCGCGACCACAGGACTACCGGTCACAGGCTGTACGACCGGCACGCGCCCCGCGACGGTGCCACGATCTATGCCATCGCGGCGAACCGACCGGCCTGCCAAAAGTTCCGCACTAAGCGCGCTGCGTTATCCACGGTTGCCAATTTTGACGCCGATCGAACAACGTGTCAAGTGTCCGTTTACGCGGCAGGCCGCGTTATCCGCTCCAATCACCTGCACGTTAGATTCACCAGATCCAACTTTACGTCTGCCTTCAACACGTGGCTCAGTAAGTCATCATCAGCTTCCTTTTTTTTTCTTTTTCTCATTTTTTGCAATCCTTTTCTCATTCATCCCCACTTGCCAATCTTTTCTTTTTTCACTTCTCACTACTTGTCATCATCACACAAATTGTAAGCTCAAACATTTGACAGACAATATTATTGTTCTCAAAGATTGTAACTTTAGTTTAAAAACTTGTAGCTGATGATTCTGATTTGATTGGTTCAACTGAGTTTCTTTCGAGTTGTGACATGGTAAACAAGTGGAATGTTTTCACAAATTCGGCATGCTGATTGGACTGACAAAATCGGAGCACCTTTGTTTTTTTTTGTTTTTTTTTTTTGTTTTTTGTTTTTTTGCAAAGCGTAAAACAAACAAACAAGAACAGACTCAACATGTTGAACGCCAGAGCACCGGCTGCTTTTTATTGTGAATACAAATAGATTTAAATGTGACAATTGTTATATCTATCGGGTAGCATTGTATCATTCTTGATTCATAATATATGATAAAGATGCTTGATAATTTGTAACTCAATCTGTACTTCATTTAGATAATGATTGATACTAAAATATGTTTAGTTTGAAATTAATAATGAGAGAAGAACAATTTTAACCTTCATTTTTGAAACAATGTGAACTGGTTTTTTATTCTTTTATTTCTTTTACATTAAATTGTTCGAGTTGGATCCAAACTGGAGTTTACATTCATTCATAGAAATTTCAAGTGGAAGAATAAAAATTGAATTAAACAAAATGAAAAAATTAAGAAAAAGAAGAAGAAACAAAAATCGTTTTTTCCGCATCTGCAAAATTATTCCAACGTCAACAATGGAACAAGCCGCCTTATAATCAATCAAACAATTTGAAATCGAATGATGATTAGGCGATGATTTTGCGTAAATTTTACCTCGCGCGTTGAAACACTCGAGAATTATTTCAATTAGTTGGCCGCGACAATAAAAGCTGTGAAATTAAAAGTCGATTCATATCATGTAGGAAGTATCGGTGATATTGCACTCAGATAAGTTTATTGGACTCGAACAAATGAATTCTCATTGATAAGACAGAGATAGACGCGTGTTTACACTGCCACAAGTGATCATTTCATCCGATAACGCGATTCAAACCGTTTCTAATTGCATCAAATTGTTTCACTATTGCATATTGTTGCGCACAAAAAATTGATCTCGATTCAATTTTTTTCCAACAAAAAAAGAAATATTATGCATCAAACTGCAATTGCAGGAAAAAATTAAATAAAAATTAAGAAACGCCAAAAAATTACATTTTATTTATTGAAAAAAAAAAGAAAATAAATAAATAAAACAAACAAACAAAATCAATGATGATAATAATATCATCAGATTAAACAAAATATGCAATTAAACAAAAGCAACGAATAAAAAAAGAGAAAACAATAAAAAAATTAATCAAAAAGAAACATGATGAAAACAATAATGTGGAAAATAATGCTGGATTGTACTGAAACGTCAGCGGTGACTGCTGAAAGAGCGGCATTAATTCTATCAAGTTCAGAGATAATAATTTAAATCTTCTATTCTCGCATTGTCTAAATATGTGTTAACTGCAGATGGATTATATACGGCAATTTTCATGACGCGATGAATCGATTTCTCGTACAACTTCCAAGGTGACGAGATTTGCTCGTACATCCTAGCCGAGTGCTTTCCTCATCCGCGCGATTTTCCATTAGCATTGTGATGAATTCTGACGTCATCTCGCAAGCCGATGAACGTATTAGTCATCCTCTTCATAACGGTCTCCTCATTGCAACGTATCTGCACCTGATCTGATCTTTTTACTCTCTGACTAACATCAGTTTCGAACAAAAATTTGGAACCGCATTGATAATGTTTCTTTTTTTTTAACCTCACGCGTATTATCTGAGAGGGACTTTTAGGAATCGTGAGCTCATCAGGCAAACGTGCTAATTAGTGCAATTAAAAACGACCGGACGATGAAAATCGATCTCACATAAATATAGAAATTCGCATTTCTGCCAACTTATTTATATTGATGAACCAATCGATTTTTAACGACTGCTATCGTCCACCAATGATCGAAAACCTTCAAATGAATACATTTTCCTCTGATTTAAGGATTTTAAATGTATTTACTTTCGTATCTGGATTTGACTTTGTTTTGATTGAATCCAACATTTGACGTTTGACGATCTATTTTTAAAATTCACTCTTTTCATCGGTCTTACTCACTTTTTACTAACAGTCGAAAAAAAAGTCTTTTCCACGTTTATTTCTGTATTCTTGTTTATTTTTTAATTATTTAATCTTTAAAAATGTTCATATTCCATTTTTAGATTTTTTTTCGCTATTTAGATATTTGTCACGCTTGGTGTAAAAATTATTCATTAAGAAAAAATAAGTTCACTCGTGGTGATGATTTTGAACGTAACGTGCAAGCACGTTTGAGGTGTGCCAACCTGTTGAATATTCGTAGCTGTTGAATCCACAAGTGTTCAGGCATAGTAGAAGAGATAAAAATATTACGTCACTTTCATTGATGCCGGTCACTCATTTATATCTCGTGTGTAATAATTAAACAATTTGTTGAACTCTGCGACGGCAATCGAATTTTATGACGTATTTTTTTAATATTAAATTCATAAATGATTACAGGGATATACATTTCCGGGTCATGCGTCATAATTCAACGTTGATAAGCTAAAGGAACCAGAGGTCGAATGATATACCTATATAATTTAACACATTTCTATTTCGCTCGACATTGAATTAAAAATTCTGATATGAATGAATAATAAAAATAAAAGATTTAAAGGAAATTTTGATTGAATAAAATCAATTATAAGTTTGATTAGTTTAATAATAATTCCAAAATTTAATTAATTGAATCGTTAATTAATGAACTTTTATATTGAAACTAATTGGCGTTTAAACACTAATTCAAAACGTAAGACAATTTTAATATTTATTTCTTTAGTTGACCCTTTGTTTTCGATTTAAAAATTGTTTAAAACAAATCTTGTAGCAGAACAAAGAAATAATTTTTTTTATCCAAAACTTGTGTTAAATTGTACGATCGGGAATTGAAGAATTGAATGAAAGGGTAGAAGAGAGATGCATCCCTTGGCTCAAGTGAAAAGACACACAACGAAGAAAAAGAAGAAGAAGAAGAAGAAGACACAAAACGAAGAGAGAGAGAGAGGGAGAGAGAAAATGAAAAGCGGGGATAAAAATGCGGATGAAATAAAAAGGATAGGGCTTTAGTTAACGGATTGGTGATACTAACGAAGGCTGCAATAAATGGATGGACGTATATGTTTTATCGCGACCTACCGCAACGTGGTAATCACTGTTTGGGGGAGGGAGTGAAATCGCGTGGGGAGGGTGAATAGGCGCAGAAGTCGCGGTGTTCCGAAGGGATAAAGAAGGACGAAGAGAGGAAGGGAGGACAAAACGCAACTCACACACAGTGGGACATAATGGAGTATAATTGTCGTGAGCAATGCGAGGACAGTGCGCACCATTATTGCATTTTTCAGCGCGTTTCTTTACGTCCCGCCACGAGATGCTTTTTTGCACTGCAGCGCGGACTTTTTTTCTGCCACCTGCCCCTCCTGCCCTTTGCATTTTCGTCTCCAGTTTGTTCGTCTTCAATCTGTCTCTAGCGCGTGTAAGACACTTTTTCACCGCCGACCAGAAGTTTTGAAGAATTCCATCGGAACGTCGCGATTGCTTGGAAAGTCGTTGGGGCAGGTTAGAGATCGCCTCTCGCACTTCCGAGGTATTAAAGTGACATATAAATATATATCTGTGTGCGTGCTCGCAGGAACGTTATGCCATTCCGCGCGTGAATCTGGAAAATTTAGATGCGCGGACAAAAACAGTCGCGCTGATGATGAAACACGCACCGGGCATTAACGAGGCCTGCGTTTGCAAAATTTTGTTCATATTTCTCCTCTCGGTTGCGTCAAAAAATGCCCACTTGATTGACACGCATACTTGGGTGTGCTTTCTTGTCGCACGACTTGCGAAAGATACTTTAATAATGTAACGAGATATACATCATTATTTGACCAATTGTCCGATCGCAGGAATGCCGCGGTGAAACGGCACACTGGCATTCCGCCGACGACCTCTTCCCCTAAACATTATTAGACGTCATTTTTAGAACCAACATTTACAATTTTTCTACCCTCTCCTACCTTTGTCTTGTCTGTTGTCTTTTTTATTTTTTAATTTCTTACTTTTTCTTTAAAATGTTCCATACGGTTGTAATCTTCGGTTCATTTTAATTTTACAGTCTTGGCTTCATCTCTCTCTCTCTCTCTCTCTCTCTCTCTCTCTCTCTCTCTCTCTCTCTCTCTCTCTCTCTTTTATTTTCACGACACACTATGCTATGCGTGCATCATACGTGGCGCTTCGAGTATATTCATTCACACCTCGTCCAAGCAGCTCTGTACATACACAATTCGGTTACATTATTTCACGCCGAAGGATCATTACGAACAATAAAAAAAACCTCGAGTTCCCCAGCCATTTGTCGAAATCCAAACTTGAACTGTGAACAATTTTGGAATATTTTATGGTTAAACAATTGACGCGAACCTGTCAAGAACCAGATGCGGATCAATTTTTCCCTCCAAGAAAGAACTTGGATCCGGGATGTAATCAGTGACAAATTTCAAGTTTTTAAACAAGAAATTCGGATCAAATTCGTTACCTTTTTTCAATAAGATTTCAGTACGACAAAATACGTTGCATTTTCTCAAGAGGTAACCTGCGTTTTTGAGTTCGACGTGATCATGATATGAAGATACCGTCCGGTAGTTTAAGCAACCGGGTGGAATTTTTAGGTAAAGCTGTTGACATTTTTAGGTAAAGATGTATAAATTTAACAAAAATTATAATACTTATATGGAAGCATATATGTCCACCAATGCATAATTGTGATATACAGACAACATATATGCGTCACATATATATTTTTTAGATGAGAAATTTGTGTGGCGTGTGAAAAGGCAGAAGCTCATCGTCTGTCAATGTTCCTAGTGGCTGTTATTCGCGGTATGAATCGAGCAAGTTTTCGTTTGTCACAAGGCCCATCATCAACGGCCATAACTCTTGAAAATAACGCGGCAGCTTGTACTCTACCCGAAGCCAACCTAATTCGCAAGGCCTAAAATTGCCACAATCGTTATACGACCTCTCCTCAAACTACAACCTTTTTTTTTTCGTCCTCACCAATAAGAACAAACATTATTTTTACTTCTCATCATTTGTGCTTTTGTAATTAATTTTTCTAATGACAAATATGTTGATCTTGTGCGATTGACTGATGTTTGCTTTTTGTTCCTGTTTTAGGGATCGGAACGTTGTTGATTGCGTGGTGTGTAGTGGTTAAGGGAGCCCCTGCGAGAACCCACAAAGATGCACTGTTTCACACTCCGATGAAGTGGGTCAACCCTTGCGGCGTCCCATTTGATGATTTTCCTTCTATCGTAGATGTGGTGCAAATACCGGACGACCAGCTAATAAACCAAATACTTTTACAAGCAAAGACAGCATTAGCGCATGCAAAACTTTTCGAAAATGTATACGTAAGTTTTGATTTATGCATGAATCACTAAACTCGACAAGTGTAGATTTACATTAACTCCGCCATGTTCAAAAGAACAAATATATCTCGTTAAAAAAACAATTAATCTTGAAACATTAATAATTAAGAACACGAAATCAACAAAATTCTTTAAACACGTCTATAAAATATAAATTTGAAAATTGAAAAGTTAAATTATAAAATGAATAGTAATTAGAATCATTACTAAAATTTCAAGTTTATTGAAATTAATGGAATTGAGTTTTATAAGTTTGAGAAATAGCTAGATATCAGTTTTGTTTCAAGCTGGTGGTAAATGTTCTTTGTGATTTAAAGTGGGAGTCAAAGAGTCTAAGGAGACATAGATGTCAAAATAGAAGAACATGCGTGACAAACATTCCCACATCTACGATGTCTGGACAGGTGCGCCTTTTATCAAAAGCTTCGGCAGCGACCTGTCTCGAGACACAACGATATCAAACAACTTTTTAATATTCTTAAGATAAAAGTTAACACAAAATTTCGTTATAAATATTTCATCAAGTTTGAATAATTTGTTCATCGAAAAAGTCGGGACAATGATTTAGCTGCAAGTTTTTTTATAAGCGATTTCCCACTTCTTTCAATTTCATACCCATCACTTTTTTTATGACTAATGAATACAATAGTGTTTGGAGCCTCATTGGCAAATTAAATTAAAAGGATGTATTTAACAGTTTTATCTTCAGTCTATCCTTTACATTCAAGAATACTGAGATTTCGATAAACAGTGTCGGAAGTTATTCTCATACGTATAATGCTACTTGCGACTTGTTCTGCATATTAAAACGCAGACCGGATATAATACGCGGCGGTGCATATAAGTCGGATTCGATACTTCCACCCGTCGGCAACATTGATGTCCTTTTGTTGTTGCTTCTCAAATAGTTTTCGCAACAAGAGAAATATTATCTCGTTATCAAATCAGCCGATTCGAGGAAACACCAAAAATGGATATTTTTAAGCAGAAAAAAACGAATTACAATTTTGAAAATTCAATTTGCATAAGAGAAAAATTGAGTTGTAATTTTTGAAAGATTCTTCTCTGTCTTATGAAAATAAATTTATAGAAAAGATGTACGTGAGGGAAGAATAACCGTAAAACGAGCCGACATTTGGAAATCGCGTCATTGACAGGAAGTAGGCTGGATTGTGAGTGACTGAGCGGAGAACCGAGGACGCGTTGAAATCAATCAGTCTTTCTTTCTTGAACAAGCTGTTTCTTTTATTTTATTAATTTTTTTGCTCTTTCTGTATCGGTTCACCGCTTATTAGAAGTTATAACATTTCTGTAAAGTCGCCTCGGGCCGATTGAAGGGGCCCCAAGTTGATTTACCGAAGACAACCCGTAACTTTTTTTGGCTCTTATTTATGTAACATTTTTTAAACACAGACTTGAAATCCAAAATTATAAATTTTTTTTCTTTCCTCTTTTCATTTTATAGAAATTCTAATTTTTACCATACCAGGATTTGGATTCAATCTCACCATTAACTTCAAAATGTCGTTTCAGTTTCAGTGTCATTTTTCCTCTTTTATTGACGATTTCTCTTGATACTTTATTCTGACATAAAAAAATTATAATTCACACAAAGTGCCTCATATAATTTATGCAAAAAAAAAAAAATGAAAGAAATTTTTGTCAAATTTAAAAATATAATTAAATTCTGATGAAGTTAATTAAGTCTTGATAAAAAAAATGTGCGGCAAATAATGTTTCAATTGCTAAAAAATAGAAGACCGTTGTGATAACAGTTGTTGCAAGAAACTAAATGTAAAAATCGTTGCAAAATATTCCATCGAGTAAATTTTTCCCAGGTGAAAATGAAAAACACTTAATGAGGCGTTAGGAAAACCCGAATCTCGTAAAAACCAAACACAAGACCGTAACTCATTTGTCGCGTGATTTGACGCTAATTCGAAAACTTTGCACAAATATATATTGTTACTGACGTCTGATGCTGAAACCGTTTTTCTGTTTAGCATATTTTCCTCGATCGTGTTTCCAAGTTTAGAAAAGTTCGAACGATGACGCGGCTGGAATTTTCTGGCCTAGGTAAAAATAAAAGGAATCACTGAATGGGAACGAAATCAGCGTCAATTGGCATCGCATCGCAGGGGCATGACCAATTGCGTGGCGCGACGTACACGAGAGTCCCCCGCGCGCACAGACACTTTTTTTCCGCATGCTAATTCTTGTTCCGAGAAGAGTCCGCGCGATAACGCGCGGGCCGCCTCTTATGACGTGAACGAGCGTGTAACATTAGAGATAGCCGGCGCTGATTCTCGTACACCGTGGGAGCAGACTGGATTCTCTGACTTTTCGGGAATACCGATGAATCCAACAATCTTACCGAGAACCTACTTGGAAGTCGATCCACACCGAGTATGTGCGTAATTGTCTGCGGCGTTAAAGTATCGTTTACAGTGGACGCATCGTTATGAATCATCCGACGGACTCTATAGAGGAGTGTGTTTTGCGTAACTCGTTTCCAAGCCGGTTCCGGCTTCGGTTCAAATATATTCGTGGTACGCTTATGAGAAACTAGCTCGGGCCACACATTTTCAATCCCTCATCCAGTTGCTTTCATGCCAGCCAGATTATTACGATAGATTTCCAACTGATTGTTATGCAATGTACGATACAAATGTTTAACTTGCATCACCGCGCCCGTCATAATTTGCACTCTGATTCACCACTTTGCAGTTATCATCGACGCGACTTAGACCACTTTCTACCTTCCAATACGATATACATTTTTTTTTCTATATTTTCATTTTGTTAAGATAAGATTAGATGACCAATTGATATAGTTAATTGGTATATTTAACTCTGATTTCGCAACATTTTTATCAACTCAGCCAGTTTATACAACTTTAAATAGAACTTGCAATGTCGTAGTTCATCTTTTCTTTTTTTAGGTTCAGACAACACAATTGATGTAATTTTATTTAACTTTAATATGAAAAAATTTTATTCAACATTGCAAGGTTTTGAAAATTTTTGTCCTTTTAATTAATAGCCGAGAGTAATCTCTGCACTTAAAATCGGATATCGATTGTATCAAAATGATGTAAATTTTTTGCAACTTTTTTTGCTTTCAGATAAGGAAAACGTTCAACACAGACTTCGCTGATATGAATTCCATGTGGAGGAATAACCATTATGAATGGTTGCCAACGATATTAAATGTACCTAAACAACTTGGGGAGAAATTAGACGACCGATATCTGAAAAAGTTGGAAGTACATATGGTGAGTGCAAGTTCTTGCAAAAGGTTTGATCAAATTGAAAGACAAAAGAAAAGGTGAATCTGCATATCTGACCAGCGATTCTTTTTTATTTTGCAGCTTGACGAAATTTTATTGAACACGTACCAGAATTTGCAAAAATTTGCCGTGGCCATTGAACAAGTGGTGTACGATCAGCAAGCGCTTGGTTTAGAATTCAAAAATCATTTCAAAGAGACCGAATCACATTTGCGGACGGTAAATATCTTTTCAATAATAAACCTCATTTTGTCCCCTCTCGTTTCATCTTTCAAAAACGACGCGAACGATCTATCAATTTTTATGCACTCTGCTTCCTTTGAGTTCATGCCAATTTTACAGTGTAAAAATAGACACAATTATAGCTTTCTACTGTCATTACAAAAGTCGCCGTTTGTGCGACGTTGAATAACATTCGGCGGGAGGGAAAGGTAAAAAAAAGGTAACAAAAAAGCGTGCATACTAGTTTTACGACCCATCCGCTAAAGAAAGAACTACATTTCCAACTGTTGAAAGAGAGACCGCGATTTTATTGGCCATTATTTTCTGTTCTCGCATCTTAATCGATTCCTGATATTGTTCACTTTCCGACAGCCACTGGGAGAAAATAGATTTTTAAGTGTGCGAAAGGACAATTCGCGAATCAATCGAAATTATTAATCTGCTTTCAAACTACTGCTACGAAAATAAAGAAAAACATTTCAAACAAAATTTAATATTCCAATTCCAGCCCAAGTTTTTATTATGCAATTAGAAATAGAGCAAAAACAAATTTAAATTCTTCAAGTTACCTTTTCTTCGATAAATGGAATTGAAGGATGAAACGACAACTGTAGATGTAAAAATTGATTATGAATAGCGTTTTTTTATTGGTTTATAATTTTGTGCTATTGACATTGTCACAGGTATTGTGCGAGGTGCAGGTGGCGTTAGTCGAAAGAGGCGTGACAATGAGACCAGACGTGAAACGCGAAACAATGCCGGATGAATACCGATTCCTAATGAAATCAAATACGTTTCGAAATTTGCGAGATTGGTTCATATATCGCGACTACATGAACGGACTCGAGGGCGTCATCGATGTGTTTACACATTTGCTGAACAAATTATGATTATGTATGAAGCGGAACTTGCCACTGCGTCCAGTGTAACTCATCGATGGACAGATCCACGCTGGAGACTGGAATCTTCGGCTCAATGTAAAAGACTTCAAAACAAGGCTCACGGTGAAAAAAACGAGTGCCGTCGAACTGTGCGAACTCGAATTATACTCATTCAATATAACTTGACCCGTAACCGCTCAACGCGTAACAATTTGCAAAACCGATCTCGCGTCTCCTCCGGTTGACAAACTGAGAGAAAACGATCTCCGTGAATCGGTTGGTTGCAATTGTCCTCGCAACTTGAATCGCTTCCGTTTGCATCGCCAAATACTCAACCGTTATGGCGTCAAGTTATCGCGTTATCGTTGACAATTATGTATCACTGGTTGTGGATGTGACGATTAGACAGATGGGTCTTGGTTTTTGCAGTAGGTGTAGTGGAGGCTTAGTCAATTGAATGGGACGAATGTGTTTTTTTAGCGTTGTGTGTGAGAGTTGTTACTGTTGAAGAAGAAATAATAATTAAAAAACACAGAACTGAGTCGAGCAGGCTGGTTCTCGCCAAAGTCGATCGTGTGAAACCGAATTCAAAATTGTTTCAGCAAATATTCAATGTGGTGTTCCAAAATTGCGCGGTCACAACAATATTTTTTTTGTGTCTTTTTTTCGAGCTTATTTTATTTCTATGTATATTTATGAATATATTTTATGCCCCAAGAGTCGCCTGAATGAAATTATTTGTCGAAATCGCAAACAATGATGTAACTATTTATTTATAAACTACAAGAAAACAAATGAAATTATCGATTGAAAATAAGCTTGGAATTCTCGCGTTATGTCACTTTTTAAGAGGCCTTCTTTTTTAGTATTTATTATTAATTGTTTCTTATATTGTTTAATGTAGTCTTTTATTTATATTTTGTATGTGTCTTGGTACACGACTTTTTTATTATATAGTTTTGTATAATGTTTTTCTTCCTTTTAAGCGCACCATCAGTTTCAGTATTATGTGGAAAAATGTGCCCAGCCCATGGATGAGCAAGCATGGACCATGCAAATTTGATAAGTATGGACCATGCACGAATCAAAAAAAAATGATCCGTCCTCCATGTGTGGACCAGGCCAATTTTTTCATCCAGGAGTGATTATTTTAAACATAACAAAATGTATTCCAAACTTATTTCATTTAATATGAACTGTGTCACATAGTTTGGTAGTTAAATGAATAACCGATTCTTGTATTTATTTTTGAAAATTTGCAATTATAAGTTTTACCATGCTCCATAAGAGGAAATTTTCAAAATAATAAAATGGACAACAATTTTTGCTCGAGTTTCTTTCGCACAAACAAGTTGGCGTAGCTCAAAAATTCTCAATCATTCCTCTCTGCTACCAACACAAATACTCCGATAAGAACTGAGACGAAACTCAATCTATTCAGTATTATTACGCGGGATCAAAAATTGTCCATAAAAAATCATCTGTAAGCATTTGTTTGTCATGTATTGTATTTATTAAATGATTTGTTTTTCGCCTTTTAAGTCGTCTTGTAGCGGTGTGAATGAGAATATACGCATGGATGAAAAATTTGTACAGTAGTAAGTATGCGTGAAAGATCGAACATGTGCTTTGATAATACGCTCGCAGCGGGACGTGTACATGCTAAATCTTAAATTTGCCATACGTTAAGTCCAATTATTCTTTTTTAAACTAAGCACGTTAGTTTAAGCTCTGATTTCCTGAGCCTTAACTCTCTCTCTCTCTCTCTCTCTCTCTCTCTCTCTCTCTCTCTCTCTCTCTCTCTCTCTCTCTTTCTCTTTCTCTTTCTCTTTCTCTTTCTCTTTCTCTTTCTCTTTCTCTTTCTCTTTCTTTACCTCTTCTGTTAATTTATTAACTGGCAATGTATTTTTAAAACGACGTGTTAATGGTTAAAATACATATATATGTATTTGTATATATGTATATGTAGACATATTTATTTAAATAATTTATTTTAGTGTCTGAGAAAGGAGACATTACATGATATACGATAGAATGTTAATATTGAAAGTGTGTAAATGCACGCGATACGAAAGGAAGCTGTAAATACAAGCCAGAAATGCATGATAGGACACTACGACTGGTCACGATGTACACTTCCGGTCACGTGCCTCGTTGTTGCTGCTGCTGTTCGCTTGGTACATTCTTCTTTTAACGAGTTTGACCTTTTCGCTCCTTTCTTTTCTTCTCTCACTCTTGTTATCAACAAAATCCGAACTTAGTATCGAGCTTCAAGTTTGAGACGCTTCGAACAATTTGTGTACACGGTCAAACTGCTCCGAAAGACATATCATAGAATTATGACAGCTATTTTATCCAGCAACCTGTACTATATGTTTCCCCGGTTGTTCTACGAGTACAAATCATCTGTCTATCTATTTAATAATTATAATGATATTATTTAACAAAACCAGAATTTTCAATGCAAATAAAAATAATTACATCAAGTAACAGAGGCTGATCAACTTCTTTAACTTACGTCTAAGTCTGATTGTGATTGCGATACTCTTATCTCGAACTTATCTTGCCAACGAATGTGAAATTTGATTCTAATAATAATTTCAAGATTATTTGTCGTTTGTTCTGTCGTTTGTTCCAACTTTAAAGATGTAGTTATTTTTGGTATACTGTAATAAAAAAATGTGATATGTATACATCTTTGCATTCCTTCAATAACTTGAGTTTATCGATTCCTTAATAAAAAATTATGTGATCGAGATTTAACGTTGTTTTTTTCAAATTTTTATTGCAAATGAAACAAAAACTACAATGCATTGTTACGATGCAACAATGATTTTTAATAATCTTTTTTTTGCGACGAAATCAATTTTCCATTTCGCAGTAAGTATGGACAACATAATTAACAACATCATTTTTCGTAGACATCGCCGGTAGCTTTGGTTTGCAGCAGCGCGGAAAATTCAAAAGTGTATTTCGGTCTCTCCGGAAATACAATATCGCTTCAGTGAAATCGTCGCAGAAACGCAGTTTTTTAGTATATAATTGTCTTGGAAAATATTATTCGCTTCATAAATTAAGACTTGATGCCAGGTTATTTCCGGTGCAATAAAAAAAGTAACGTAAAATGAAGTTAATTAGTGCTCGATGTGGGCGGTTTTTTCTCTCATTCTCCGTTTTTTTCTTCTTTCTTTTTCAAAAAATGTAGGTGATCAGTTGTTGACATGACGAGCTAATCATTTTTTGCAGATTCTTATAGTTTCATGATACATTACATAATGCGAAGTAAAGGGCAAACGCGTACTGTGGGAAAATAATTGCTCGCGCAAGTTTTTCATCCAAGGCGATAAATAAAGTTTGTCTTTATAACAATAGAAATATTTTGCCTCAAGAGAGGCTACTGAAATATTTTTCATATCGTTTGATTTCACACAACTGGGCGGACTTTTCCTTGAACGTTTCGAAACAAGATATTGTTGCAGATTAAAACGAAAGCAATCGACACAACACGCATAATCTTTTGTAGGAAAGCGAAGATGCAATTCAAGTGACTGCTGTCGATAATATCAGGTGTCAATGTGCAAATATGAATGGTCGGATTGAAATTCTATTGGATGAGAGATGACAAGACGCATCTCGTGCAGAACAGTATAAAGGTGACGTGTATGTAAATGTATCATTACAAATGTAAGTACCCTCACGGACGAATATATATTTTGAAAATATAAATATAAACCTATTTAATACAAGTGTATGGCTACATATAGCTGCAATTTTGCATGAGAATTTTTGTTGCCCTTAATGCAACAAATATAGTTACCAGAAGATTCTTTTTTTCCGGTTCATGGACAAGTTCAAATGTTTGAGGGGAAACACGTAAATACATATGATCATGGACTCGTTTGCTCTGTCCGCGCCGCCATGTTTACTCATACTGTTAGCTCGTTGTCATCTCACCGGTCGCCAACTTACTTTCTCGTAAGAAAATTGACCTGTCTGTTTAATGACCCGAAGTTGTCCCCCCCCCCCCCTCTGTCCTCAACGACGAGATATAAAGTTCAGCACCGCCAAGGTGTCAATGTTTTGCCTGTTGATTAGCGTCGTTAGTATATCATCCGTGGATCGTTTATTTTATCATTTTGTTTCATTGCAAAGGCACACTTGTTATTTGTCTAGGTGTTTTGAAACTCATTTGATATTTGAACATGATTTTTTGAGAGTCATCAAACAATTTTTTTTCCTTCAAAGCGCCTCTTCGATCGACGCGATTTTTCAACATCAATTGTCCGCCCTGTGTTTAGTCATTAACGTTTTCGAGCCTCTTAGTCATTCGCGCTAGTAATTTTCCGATATTGCAGAAAACATTCCTGACGGAAATTCCGAATATTAATTTGTTGCATGCCACGTCGTCGCATGTCCCCACTATTAACAACACGACGTTTAGCAAAAATTTCACTCGGATTATTTTTTAATTTGCCAATCAAATGATGTCTCAATTAGTTTTGAGCCTAACGAACACGGAACGCGAGCTCGACAAAAATAATGATCGACGAAAAATTATATACTCTTAAGGTGTTTTGCAATCTTAACTGAATTTCGTTTTAACGGATGTAATGAAAATGAACGGCAAGAAGAAAAAGAGCAACGTGAAAGTAAAATTGCGATAAACTAAAACAAACAGTTCAACCATAGATCGACATTTTTTTCTTCTTCTTTTCTCATCACATTTTCTGTCAAATTTTCTATTTCATCAATGAGAAGAGACTTTTTCATTTTTGTTTTGTCCGTCGTTGTCGCCTCGTTTAAAATTGAACAGCATCTCGCAAGTCATTGTTTACTTCGGTTGGTTTCTTTTCCGAAGGTCAGTTCCATAGAAGCTTATTCCAGAGTTGTCAGCTTGAATCCCTTGACGTGAAACAACCTGTACGTAGCTTCCGATAGGTCTCACCGTATTAATTCATATAAGTCACAACAAGTTTCAACAGGCAGTTTGGGAGGACAATTTATAAAACCCCAAAGGCGAGAACGAAATATAAAAAATGTGACCTATAATAGTCTCTCATGTTTAAACGTTTGGTATACTCATTTTCAATTGAAAAAAAAAAAATATATATATATATATATAATTTTAATAATCTGAAATTCGAAAGTTGAATATTTTAAAATTAAAAAGAAATGAATAATGGAGAAATAAAAGAGAATCTAAACTTGTAATTGGACAAATAAATGTTAAACTTTGGACGACTTAAAAACCCTCTAGTTTCATTAGTTGAAAATGCGATAATGAATCTGAATGAAGAGATCGAGCCTATAATGAATGGCATGAGAGACGAACACGACGAACACGGGGAGACTCGTGTTAAAAACAATATTAGTACACTAAAGCAAATTCCAAACTGGACCACTATCTATGTCGTCGGTCGGGAGACGGTTGCTGACGATGATGGCGGTCTAATCCTTTTGCTCTTTTGGTCTATAGAAAGTAGTCCTGCGAGCGATGCCGTATCGTATCTAAGTTGTGCCTGTGGCCGCGGGGCAAATACTTCGGTTCCTTTTAGCTCGAGAAATAGGGGGCCTCGTTATAATTAGGACAGTGCGCCCGCATAGCCTGTGGAAGGAGTCGACGTCATTCTCTTTCATCTTCACCTTCTTGTGCTCTTTCGAGTCTCCTTTTGATTCTCTTTTAGCCTCGTGTTTCCTATACTCACTGAAATTCTCGATTGCAAATGCCTGCTACAATCTCGGCGACCTTCGGAACACTTTTCAATGAGCATCAAAGACAAAAGAGCCTAGCACTCTCACAAGTTTAAACGCGCGATCCAAATAGAACGACTGCGTGGGGACGCGCACTTGCACCGAGTGTGATGTTACGCTCAAATATCTAAGTTATGACACCGCCGCCTGCAACTCAACCCGGATGAGCTTCCCCAACAACTAGACCGCGATGACATCAGGCCTAGATTGCGATACACTATTTGATTGCAACAAAACCATCAGCAACCATTCCCGAGTAGTGTAGTCAGTGAAACGCGGGACAAACAATCGATGAGTCGCGTCAGACAATTTTCAAATCCTTTTCATCCTTTCTTCCCATTTTTTTCTTTCTTTATTTTCAAATAACTCATTAGAATCTAAAGATGCTTTTCAATAAATTGACTGAAATTGATACTTTTCCAATAGATTTGTCTCATTTTACAAATGGTACATACAATTTCGTTTTTCAGAAAAAAAACTGACGACAAATCAAAGAAAAATTGTTTCAAGTTTTTTTACATTTTGTTCTGATAAACTATATAACATTATCATCAAAATTGTTTTAAAATTAATCTACAAAAAAATTCGAATCCAATTTTAGTAAATGGATTGTTCGCAATTATTGACTTGAGAGAGTCCCCTTAATGAAAATTTTTCTCCTTCTTTCTGTTATTTCCTTTTTTTACTTTCTTTTTTTTTTTTGGTAATTAATAAAAATTTTTGATCCTCAATTCACCAATTAGTCGTCGCGTTTCAAAAAAGTACGTCGCAATTTGCGCGCTCCTAAGCGTTTTTTGTAAATTATGGTGGTTGTTAGAGATAAATATAGTTTACGGTATTCTATGAGATATATAAAAAGCCCGGAAATTGGTCTATCCTTGGACGTCTCCAAGATATTCAACTGTTGGACAACCCACCAGGGATATTTTGTTGTGTGGGATACAAGTTGCATGTGTAATGCTACAAAACTTCTGCACGAGATGACTGGAATCATACACCGTAATGATATCGGATGAAATCCGAGCACTGATTGGTCTAGAAACCTAAATCGAACACTAATTATAATTGCTACTGGTAACAGTGAACATAATTTTTTCTTAATTCCATTTTTTTATTTCACCTATTACTTTTCATTTTTCATCTTTACGAAAGGGCCAATTTAAATGTGTTCAACTCGACGAGTGTGACTCTCTTTTTTTGCCTCAACACGCGGTTGGTCTCATTAAAATTCGATTAATTGGCATGAAACGTAAGGGTTGTACTAATTGCAATGGGCGCGAGAGCGCGTAACTTAATAAATCGACCCGATCGTGAAACAAGCTGCGGGGGTGTCAGTGCAAGTAATAGAACTCGTTAATAGAGAGCTCGCCTTCCACGAGGCATTCCATGGGACATTGTATCATTACATACAACAAAATGACGGTGGCAGCAAAAGGTTTGAAAAGCAGTCCAGCGCGAGACGCCGAGGTCGCGACATCGTGACTACAGCCAGCCACTGATTTACATATTGTCCACTGTTGAGGCAGCATCATGTTTTTGTCTTTTCTTTGGAATGCCGAAGCGAGAGGTTGTAGAGAAAGGCAAAGAGACCATCCTCTCTCTCTCTCTCTCTTTCTTTTAGTGGTAATAGCATTCAGATCCTTAGAACCTCGGGGTAACCAGCAAACCACCAACGTAGATCTCTTACCCAGTCTCTCACAGAGGCGTCGGATAATGCATTCTCATTTCTCAATCGATGACACGTCGCTTGAGTGCTAACAATCAAATGTTTATAATATTTCAATCCAATTTTTGGTCTCCTCGTTTTTTTTTCTTCACCAAAGATCCTTCTCCTGATATCGCACAGAATCAACTCACTCCTTTGAGTTCTACTTTATTTAATAAACGCTTTCGTTAAATTGTTCGTTCAAATTTGAAAAAAAAAAAAACATTTATTTGCAAAATAAATTGAAATTGGAAAATGAAATAAAAACAATACAAAATGGCGCATTTGTAACGTCATTGAAAAATTATGCGTCAGCGGAGGCAAAATGGACAATGGACCACTGTAACACGTACGGACAAATCTGCCCGTCTTGAAAGCGCACACACGCACAAACAAGAATAATGTCAAACCCTCTGGGGGTCCGGGGCACGTGCTTCCATGTTGAATTTTTCTTCTAACATAATTTGTGAAATGATCGCATGTATTGTATTATGTTTCTTGAAAGAAACTCGGGGACGGTGCCTTTGGATTTGGATCTCGTAGATTAGTCACCCTGATTATTATATCGTCGGATCTAAATATATGCTATGACTAAATTGGAATGTTAGAAATATTTGGTCCCTTTTTTGGCATCGTCCAATTTTCAATTCCCAAAGTTGTTTCCAGAAGAAAAAGAACGAAAAAAAAATGAAAAAAAATGTGTCCGACCCGGATGAATGATCGGTCGGAGAAAATTTCTGCAACCAGAGGCGTGTAGAGCTTGAGTTTGATTAATCGAAGCTGACGCTTATGCGCCGAGCTCGTAACACAATTAACACATTTTCGGAGCGCGCCAATTCACTACCCCTCGAGTTTTCTTCTTATTTTCCAACCTTCTCATTGTTATTCATGTTCCTCGCCTTTTACGTCTTCACCTTCTTCGAGCCCCTACCCATATTCCGTTCAACATCGACCGCAGTTAGGCACGAGTCCGATGCTGATACCTTGTTAACATCTGCTCTAAATGATCGCCTGGAATCTCAAAGAGCTTGTCGTATTAGGCTTAGACTTTTGAAACAGTCTCGACTCGTACGCAGAGCGACTGGTTCAATGTTGTCGCCTCGTGAATCCCTTCGTTTCTGAATTTTGAATGAAATTCACCAGAGCCATCTCGCAACCATTACAAATTTCTTCATTATAGATGCGACTCCCATACACTTAATGGTATTTCCTTTTTTTCAACATTCCTGGCGATTCTTATCTCAAACTTTTGATGAACAAAAAATCTCACACTGAAAAAAAAAACGCAACTCATTTATTTTCATCTGAAATTATTCAACAAAATTGAACATCCGGTGTGTTCGTTGGACTGAAAAAATAGAATATTTGCAATGAAAAAAAAAAAACTGTAGTAAAGTTTTTCAAATCTGAATGTTTAAAATTGTACAATTATTCAGGTTCTAACGCATTCAAATACGATTCGATTCAGTAATGTCGTTGCAAGGTTTGAGGAGTTTGAACGGTTATGAAAATAATATCGAGTATAATTGAATTCGCGGCGATTTTTGTGCATGACAAAGAAACGGTTCAACTATGCAGAGTTGTGGTACAGAGATCTCGTCGGCGGGATGAAACGAGATCACCCGCACGTGGGAAAGTGCGAGGATTGACCGTGGGGGGTCTTGGTCCTATCCAGTCCGGCGTTATATCTTTCTTTCTCCTTCTCGTCTTCTGTTTTTCGTTTCTTTCCTGTGTCAAGAGTATATGGCCTCAGCCGGTACGGAATCGTATTTCTTTCGGTAGACCTCGAGGTGAGCTGGTCTATTGATAACTTTGTAGGATCCCATCTTAACGGAACAAAGAGCGCGGTGTCATTATTTGACAACATTTCGCATTCACTTTCAATTGCACACCAACCTTTTAATTATATAAACCACAAAAGTGATTCCCATCTCGCGCGAGTCTTCTTCTTGTTTATTTTATTTTTTTTTCGTTCTCCTTCTTATTCTTTTGGTACATGCGCACGACTTAATTTTATGTAAATTGTGCGGAATCCGTCGAGATCGAGGGGATCAGATTAGGCACGAACGTTAGAGGGAGAGACATATATTTTGCGAAAAAATTTTGTTTTCGGTTCAACAGAGTTTGATCAAAGAAACATTGCTCGAACACGTGTTCATTCGATTCGCTGATCTTGTAAGAGGATCGGGATTGACAAACTTGTACATCGACCAACTATAAAGAACACGTCAACTTGTAACCTTCCGAAGCTTCGTGTTTTTTTCTACACGCCGGCCAATCTGTCTTATCTGCCAATAAATCTTGATTCTACTAACTAGTTGATGTGAACAATCACTTTACAAATGTTTTATCTCTATTTATCCATGTAACCGAATAAATCTTCCCGTTCGTTTTCGTTTCCTTCTCTCTTGTTCTTTTTATGAAAAGCCGCAAAGGCCAATAAAAATTTGAATCGCACGAAAATTAATATGCAAATAATCCTTTTTTTTTTTTTTTGTTAGTTCATCTTTCTTGCTCTTTCATTCAGGCTGGCTATTATTTCTTCCCGCCGAAACTAATGAAACGATGTTACCGAGGAACAATTTATCATTCGTATCAAAATCTGTCCGAGAACGAATATTCATGTTTTTGAAATTTTAGTCTGTATTCCCGAGTCTTTTCTACGATCCAGAGACTTTTTTCCCAGAATACCTAGGACCCAAGGTTCACATCTTTCTGAGAATTTTTGACCGCTTGGTGATTTTTGTTTCTTCCCTCCCCCCCTCAATGAAGTTGATTTTCAATATTTCTGGCAAAGAGAATCGAACCTAAGTGGATGCGAGAATTAATGAAGTGCGAGGAAAGAAATGAAAAAATATAAGCTTTATTCTTTCCAGAATGGCACGGATGTATAAATTCGATGTGCTAGCAAGCAGATCGTATGCAAAGGCACGTCCGAGTCACATATGCCGTGGCACTGCAAAAGTCATAAGGGGACCTCAGAACGATTCCATGCGACATAGTAGGCAACGAGTAATAAGGCAATTTTGCACCGACGATGACGACTCGCCGACGCTTAATTGTTTGCACACCTCGGTACATTGTTCCAAACAAACCTCTCTCCTCGAAACAAACCTCTCTCGCCCGGTGTGTACTAAAGTTAATATTTAAACGAGTCATATATAATTCGTGTCTCCCATGAAATTTACACGTGTTTGCTTATTAATTTTTACTCTTAATGCAATCCGTAAACACTTACCTTATTTCGTTTTTTTTTCACCTTCCCTCCCAACTGTTTCTTGTTTCTTCTCTTTTTTCTGTGTGTGTGTGTTTTTTTTTTTTTGATATCTTGTTTTTATTATTTTCATTTGTTTTTACTTCTTTCTTTTTATTTTCTTTTTTTTTTTTAATTTATGTTATTTCATTCATCTGTTTGGCATTGTTTCAATTAGTTCAAGTTTCACGAAAATTTGTCAGGATGGATGACATAAAAAGAGACGTAATTAATTGAACCGACTATTAAGTGATTTGTATGAGATATTATGTAAGGTTAGCAAGCTTTTTGTATGATGAAACTAATATATTATGACCGGTGTCATGATATATTCGATATTACGATGGAAAAATTACAGCAATCCTTCTACGGGAACGTACTGCGTGGTGGTCCGTTGACCTATTCGCAATGTCTGCGAGGTAATCGGACACTTTGGGATACAAATCTGCACGCATTAATAGAGGAGTCTTCTCAAGCACACGGGCCTATCGCTCACAAAAATACTTATGCGATGTGACAATCATTCTAATAACCATGACCATCGCATAAAAGTTGCAACAAAAATCGTAACTTTTCTCTGATACCTTTTCTAAAACTAATCAACTTTTTAGTACTTTTTTTCCAACAGAAAAAGTTTCTAAAAAAAATTTAATCTCAAAAAACAGATAATAAAAGTTCGTTTAAGAATTTTTTTGATCCACTAAGATTCTTCTCCTTTTGAAATCTCATTATTGTTTTCTCTGTCGAGTTTTTCACATCTACGAAAAACTACAATGGCAAAGCAAACAGTCTCTGAAGATTTGAAATATAATTTTTTTTATCAAACCAGTCAAATTTATGGGTTAATATATTGTGAGCGGATGTCTACTTTGCATTCGGGAAAAAAATAATTGTCCCATTATAGATTCACAGAAGAGACCTAATGGCGTGTAACCAAAGAAAATGTGTCTCAAGCTTATGGTTTTTCTTGTCAGGTTCGATTCATTTCATCACGTACGGTGTAATTTTGTTCTTTTGTTTTGTTACAACATTGTTTCACCGATTTTATGGTCGCGTTTTTTGTCAACTTACCGCGACGAGAAGAAAAAAAAGGGATGGAGATGACTAATTTTTAATCCGGGGCGTTAAATTTTCTGGCGCCGAAATAATCACCCTAGAAGAGGCCGGCTCTATTCAAACGTTAATCAGTGGTCATTCACAGGGGGGTTAGGTCATTTACCGGAAGTGCTAGTCATTCCATGGTCAGTGTCTTTATTGTATCACCTCGACTTCGCATTCATTTTCCAACAACTGATGTTTTCAATGGGCCTCTGATGTCCAGCTTTCAAAAAATTTGGTCCCTTTGTGAAATTTCAATAATCCAACCAGCACCATGAGTCACGCCTTCATTCACAATCGATAAACAAATAATAACACAATCAAAAATATCCTTCATTACGGTCACTCACTTTTACATTTTGACTAAAAAAAGATATCGAACAAAAAACTAATATAGAACAAGAAGGTATAAAAAAACTGATACACTTATTAGAAAAAAAATGTTAACACCTATGAAAATTCAAGATTAAATAAGATCAAGATCTCCCAGAGGAATATTTATTTTTGTTTTTGGTAAGATACAAAGGTAGATAATTAGGCATCTAATGTTAGCACTGTTGAAAAAAAGGGGGAGAGGTATAAAAAGCGAGAGCCGAGCCTAATGAGAACAAAAGTGAAGACATAATGACGCACAATGAAATTTCAAGTTAAAAATTGTTGGAAGATAAATGACATTACGCAGCGTCGTAAAAGACTATGAAATCGTTGAGGAATGGAAGCACAAGTCGGGATCTCGGGACGAATAAATAATAAGAGTCAGCGGAGATGAGACGAGACCGACCAACACTAAATCACAGGCCAAACAAGTCTATTGTTAAACAGTTAGTGTGTGAAAGAATGTTGCCAATTCGAATAGATTGGTAGGTGGCGAGGTAAGTCCCGATGGGTAGCAAGTTCGGATGAAAGAGATCGGGATCGAAAGGCGCCAGTGAGTCGTGGCCATTGGTTCACTTCGTCGGCATAAAGACATTTTTACGCCCCTCGAAGGCGAAATGATGAGGCGCGTGTGTACATCTCACGCGCGTCACCCCGAACCGACTGTAAACATCTTCGTTAGCCGTGAATGAAAATTTTCACCGGGGGTCCCCGTTGCTGTTTTCGGGGGGAGCTCCCAAATCGGACTTAGCTTAGAGCTATTGTGGCGGGTTTCCTTCAATGGGCGCCCTCTTTCATTGCCGGAAGACGCGAGGCTATTTTTCATGAATGAGACGGAGAAAGAAGAAGAAGACGAAAAAAAAGACCAAATCTTTCATTCAGCCCGGCAGCGTCGCGCACGGATTTAGACACCAATGGCGTTAAACTTGTTGTGTCAGCGGGAAATGAATGTTTGATTATTCTCTCTGTGAAGAAAGGCTCGCGCCGACGGTGTGCGCTCAGGCGCTTTGAATGCGACGCAAAGTCGACAACTCAACGACCGCCGCATTTTCATGCCCGACGAAACTGTGCTTCTTAGCAACCGCGAGATTGACACACGAAAAACTCGCCCTGGCGCCACAATGGTGGTCCTCCCGAAGTATCTTCTCACTGTTGACAATCGGACCCGTCGGTTCCTCAAACGTTTCAATTATATTTTACACTCTATTCTACAAACTAACAATCTCTACCAAAAAAAAAAAAAAACACATGCTCCATACATTTCGCATATATTTGTGCATAACAATAACATATACACTGTCTATATAAGATGGAGCCATTTATTTATCATTTTTTGTCTGGGAAGTGTACATTCATTTGTCTCTTTTTTCTATGATTGATTTTTTTTTGTTTTAATTTTTGTGATGATTTTAATTATATCAACAAATAAAAGTCGTCCCACATTAACATTTTTAGGATAGTGATATGGGACGGAACTTTTTATTTTAGATTAAATCGATCGAAACAAGTTCGGTTGTGTTGAAAAAGTCGTTTCCTAACAAAGTGTTACATGTTATACATGCATATAAAAAAAATTTGAGATTGAATTCGTAATATCTGATAAGACACATCAAGATATTCACAATTTATGTGTCTCTAATTCCGCTATGTTGAATTGTTTGGATGGTGATGATATATTTTGATTTTTTTCATTTTACCCGGTTTAACACTCTTTGAATGAAGAATATATACTCATCAACAAGATCAAAAATAAATTCAACTGAATTAAAAATTCTGTACTTTTGTTCGGACTTTTGGACCGTTTGATTTTGTTCGAATTTTTTTTGAGAGATTACAGATCACTTTTGTTCAATGTGAGGCCCAAATATTGTGACCCTGAGATTTCATAACATTCCTAGGCCGAGCTAATAAATACGTAACGCATATAATCAGCGTAAAGCGACCAGAAAATAGGCGTCTAACAGGCCAATTTATTATGATTATTTCAAAGTTGGTTCTATATCTTAGGAATGAAGCGGATGATCCTTTTGAAAATCAATTTTGGATTTTTCACGCGAAACTTAAACAAGTTTCGAGATTGCTAGGGTGGGGTCAGTCAAGCACACTTCCGAGCCCTTATTGTGACATCGTTCCATTCAATAACGTGCCAGAGATTTTCGATGCAACCGTCAGACCCCACACGGTGGTCTCAGAGGATGGAGAGAGACTAAGTCTGGACCTCATTCCACTGACCAGCAACTACCTGATATAAAGAACAGTGTAAAACACGTTAGACCAAATGACACACGTGATCCTTTTTCTTCCCCCTTTCCTTCATTGCTACTCTTTTCTTTTATTGATGCTGCTCTTTCTTTTCGTTCATTCCTTTTTTATTTCTTTATTTATTCTTTTGCATTTCTTTTTATTTTTGTAACCTGAGATGAATTTTATTTGATATTGTTTAGAATGTAACAACTTAAAATTGTTAACTTATAAATGGTGAACAATTCCAAATCCATATCGATATTTTTAGACGATTCTATTACAAATTCATAATGTCCAAAAACATCAAAGACCAAGGTGAAAAACCGACGTATGATTAATCTTCGAATTCGGATTAGTTTTTTTTCTCATTTTCAATATCGATGCCCAAATTATAAATCTAAGAAGAAAAAAACGCTTTATTGTACAAAACCTGGTACAGGAAATGGTCGTTTTTTTGTTAACTTTTTTTGCAGCAATAAATTTTCTATCGCCAAAGTTAGGATTGATCTGAAAGTTATGATGAACAAGTTCATTGAACAGAGAGATATTGTAATTTGAAGCAATTCAAAGGTTATTGACAAGGATTTTGTAAAGTTCCTTAACATCGCCGATGGAGTTGCATAAAAATGAAGTCGGATCGGAGTTTCCGCTTTTACTTTTAGTTTATAGTCAAATATGCAAATTTCGCTTTCTATTACACAAATATCGATGAGAGGTTTACGTCACACAACCGGTTGCACCAAATATGTCGACGAAGCGGCTACAAATTGTTCGAGGAAATTGACATATCAATGTCTCTTATGTGCATGTGACTTTTAGATCAAAACATCCACTTTTTTGCACAGATTCAGTTATGGTTGTCAAGTCAGGAAAAGAAATTCCATTTTTTTTTCTTCCGTAGACCTAAATTTGTTAATCAACAAACTGAAATAAAATGAACACGAATTAAACAAAATTTCAAAATTAAACAGAAATATTTTATGTTACTTATTATTATAAAAAGAAAAGAAAATATACTTCGAAAAAATGTACATTTTTGCTCTTATCCAAGCTCCTGTACGATGATTTCGCTTAGTACTAACATTCAAAGCCGGTTGCAATGATCCAGGGGTTTACAAAAATCTCTAAAAAATACAAAATTGTTACTCAAAGTAACATTTGTATGAATTTTTTAGTTAATTTAAAACTTAAATGAAATAAGCAATAGAACTATTTGACAGAGGACAATTAATTTTACAGCTGTAGACGAAAATAATTTTGTTATTAATTGAAAAAGATGACATTCAAAAATTGATGTAAACTATGATTGTTGAAATATTTGGACGATTGACATTGGCTGAGAGTTTTTGAGATCCTCGGCGTGCAAACTTTACGATGCGCAAACACTGCACCGTGGCACCCTCTAACAGTGCGTGAAAGCTTGAAAGGTGCAAAACTGCACGGTTTACAATCGATAGTTTTTTTTTTTTTTTTTAAGAAAAATATTCAAAGAACAGGGAAAAGTGTATTTTATGACTTTCTATAATCTCTATAAAAAGGAAATCATTTTTACGATATCTATATCTAACGATTTTAAATCTGTTTGAACTTTTTTAAAACTTATAAAGTTTTTTCTTGTATATTTAAAAATACTTTTTTGTATAAGAGAGTGTAATCAAATTTTAAAAAAATGTTACAAATTAATTATTCACCATAATCTGAGGTAAAAATTGTTTTGCAAATTTAAAAGTGAACTTGAAAAAGTTTGATTAAAAATGTCATAAAATAAAAATTTAGATGCCAATGATCAAGTTTTTTTTATTAACATCAAATCAGGTATAAAAATAGCTGATGAATTTTTGCAAAACAGTTTTTGTAAAACTACATTGCACATCGGGACACCGAAATGAAAGCATAGAATTACGAAAGAAAAAAAAGACAAAAACAAAAATTGCATCACGAAAAATGAGACGGATCGAAAATTGCATATCAAAAATGTGTGATCCTGGAGAAACGCATATTTTGACGAGGAGTGATCCCATCATGACAAGTTATTTCAACAAAGTAGACGGTGTTTCACAAGAAATTCTTCCTGGAAACTGGTGCTCTCGTCTTTCGCGCGATTCGTCCTCAGTGTGTTTTCTTTGTGACTCGTTTTCTTTCCTCTTGCTCTGGCTTGGTTTTTGTGCTTGTTCCCACGGGAGAATATGGAAACGAAGGTGACCCTTTGGAATTGGTACTTGGTTAAGACTTAACCAAGAGAGAAAGAGCGAGAGAGAGATAAAAATGAGAGAGAAGTAAGAGAAAGAGAGAGAGAGAGAGAGAGAGAGAGAGAAATAAAAGTAAAAAAAAGCAAGACACATCGGAGGGCCCCAACACATTCGAGAGGACTTTCCTCCAAATATTAATAAGTTATAGCTGCTCAATAGTTTTCGAGGAATATGAGAGAAGAGAGGGAGTCCCGCCGAAGGGCCAAGTAACAATGGCGCTCTCGCACTGCGGGGGGGCCCTGGACTCGGAATAGAGCGAGTTTGACAACGAGATCACGGTGTCCCGTGTTCACCGGCGGATCAGATAAGAAAACGTTTGAGAAACCGACGGATTCCTACACCAATAGCCCCCCGAATATGTACTTCGCACGCATATCTCTCTTGTGTTGGTGTTCTTCATTGACCTTTCAAATATACACGGTCAAACAAATTCGACTCGGCGTTTTCAAACCTTCTACCTAATTGTGTCCCCAAATATACACCCGCGGATAAACAAACTCTCAAAGTCAGGACCAAAATAAAAACAAAAGAGCGACTGAAAAACAAGTGACAAAACAAAAAGGCAACGCAAAAGGAAATGAGAACGAAACAAAAGAAAGGAAACAAAAATGAAAACAAACAAGAAATGAAAGAAAAAGAAAAGAACCAACAACTTTTTGGCAACTACCCAGCCAAAGCTGCATAATATATATCAACATTTCAATCATAAGATAACATGAGTGATGCGTTTATTAATGAATCATCAAATTTATCAGACGTACGATGATAATTAGAAGTTACATCATACCAAGCTTTTTCTAAAAGTGAATCATTACTCCAGATATATACAAATTTGTATATTCATCTGGAGTGCAGAATTAACGGGGACAGGAAATGAGAAAAAAAATTTTTTTTTTATCACTGCTCATAAATGACGCGAAATCATACGGAACAATGTTGCGTAATGTTAGCTTTGCTTTTTTGATAATTTGTCGCTAATGATCAGATTACAAGTAATGATATCCTGCGAGTCGCGGTGGAGAAATAAAAGAAACGTCCTGAAGGAATGTTTGAAAAATGTTGGCGATTCCAGCATGTAGCATTTTATATATCGTACTAAGATGCTGATAACGTGACTCATATTGTACGGTACGTATAAAACTGATGGAACTGTTTCATAGCTACGAGTAATGATGTGCAAATGTTTGTATTGACGTAAAGTGTGCTGACGCTTCTTCATGTCGCACGGAGATTTGTATCATCGCTTAGAAGGTACGTCTCATAGATTCTCGGGGCTTTTCCGCATCCTAATTCGATTCACCGATTAAACAATCACTTTTCAGATTTTCTTTCGCGCAATTTCATCAGAAAAAAACATTCTTTTTCGCACGGGGAAAAAACACGTTTTGCATTTTTAATATTTGCAATTTAAGTTGCTTTTCTTAGAAATCAATTCTTTTGAACATTTCTTAAGACACTTTTGTGTACATAAAATTAAATTTTTTTTTTAAATTTAAATCCTTTTGAACTAAAAACGTAACTTCGTAACAATCAGACTTGAAAAAGTAATGCCAAACTTGTATGAATTATCAAAAAACTTTAATGAACCGCTGAAAACATTGAAAAATATTGTGCAAAGATACACACGGTTTGAGTGATATTTTTTGCTTTAATGCAAGTAATATTTGGAAGAATTTCAAATTAGGATATCAAAACAATTATCTTCCATTTTAATAAAAATTCAAGCGGCCAATGAAAGAAACGAGTCTTCCAATAAGTACGATTATTGAAAAGTGAACGTGTATTTATACCAAGCATAATAAGCAATATCATGTGAAATTTAATGATCATGC
Source organism: Trissolcus brochymenae (assembly GCA_030523145.1). Taxonomy (NCBI): domain Eukaryota; kingdom Metazoa; phylum Arthropoda; class Insecta; order Hymenoptera; family Scelionidae; genus Trissolcus; species Trissolcus brochymenae. The sequence continues at coordinate 61,153 of JAQQRF010000285.1, read as the reverse complement.
GTCATAAGTCGAAGGGATATAATTTTCGAAATGTTTTTGGTCCTTGTCGGATTTTGCATGCAGAACCGTCATAAGTGCAGTTATGACGATTTCTGTTCGGATATAAAAAAAAAGTGTCATTGATAGATTTTTCTTACCACATGGGATTCAGAGTTATGTTATAAATTAGATATAAAAGTTGACTTCAAAAAAAGAGAAAATAAAATTTATTACATCTAATTTAAAAGTCACACCGAGGTACAAAACAAAATCTTATGCTTCATTTTTCGATATCACATCATTTTCAGCGAGAACAATAGCAATTAAAAAGTTGTATCAAATTATGATGTCAAATATTCCTAATACCAGTTTAACTGGAATTTATTTTATTATTTGTTATTATTTTGTTTAGGTAAAATATAATGTCTTACTTTTTACAATTTTATAATTATCAATTCCACTTTATCACAACTAAAATTATCGTTGAGACACCAATTTTTATTTTTTAACAAATTTTGAAGAGATCAAAAGAGTTAACATCTGAAAGAAATATAAAGAGAATGCATTTCTTTGCTGCAGATAGTTCGTGTAGAATTTCTGATTAATTATCTCGTCCTGTGTTATACTCATTTTGGCTTTTTAAACTTCTTTATACACACAAGATCCGCCCTGAAAATTTGAATATTTGTTTTACAAATTCATCCCAAAAATGATAAAAAATAAATCATTTTTTCATCTACGCTACGAAATAAGTAATCTTCAAAAATTCCACAATAATTTTATTGCAAACGTTGTTTAAACGTATTATCAACTTTTTAAAGCATTTTTTATAATATTTTAATTATGAGTATATCAAAATTAAAAAAAAAAACATTCTTTGTGAATGTAATTTTTTCGCTTTTTTTAATTTTAATAATTAGACTTGTTATAATCTGAGATAATATATTTTATACAAAAAATAGTCATTAAATTTATGATAAAAAAGGTTTATCAAAAAAATATACGCATATCGTTATCAAATGTGTAAAATTGATAGTTGAATGTTTTAAAAGCGAATGTGCTGAATAGAATGGACTAAAAAGACTGAACTTGTCGCTTGCAATAAACTGTTCAAAGATCCACATAACGCTTCTGTGTTGCCGCTGCTCTCGACATGTTCAAACGTGAGTAGTACCGTCCATAAAGATATATTACGACCATTAGAAATCGAGACACTTTAAGCCTCTGTCAGCACATTCATCAATATACAAAATTTGAAATTCAAAATAACAACAATTATTCAACAAAAGATAAAAAAATTTCTATTAACCAATCTCTAACTTCGCATCAAATTGTTTTGTGTAAATTTTGGAAAGAAATTTGGCAGGAAGGGTGAAACAATTGAAAGTTGAACAAGTGGAAAAAAAATTCTATTTCAAAGATATTGGTAGAACAAGAGTTAGGATAGGGAAGAGGGAGGGGGGGGGGTTGCTGAAAGAAGATCTAATCGACTAAACTGGATCGCTCGAAATTGTTAATTATGAGACACGTTTCGCATGATAATTTCAATTGGATAGATTTTTCGCACGCCCCCGATAAAAGTGATGGCAAAGTCTGAAATACGACGGCAAAAGGAGCACGATGGGAGGGACGTTAATCAAAATTGCATGCTATAATATTGGAATTCCAGAACAAGTGAATTAAAAAAGAAACTGGTTAAAAAGTCTGAGTCGGGAGTGGTTGTTTTGGTTAGGGCCGGGCGGTTTTATCACTGATGTAGATTAGCAGATATAGCTGTGTTAATTTTCGCGTGCATTAACCATAAGCCCGGATAAGCAGCCAAAAACTCATATACTTGGTACGCGGTGCACGCAGCACTTTTAATGATACGTGTAATGAAACCGCGTGGCCCGGGGGTCCAACCTGTATCCCCACGCGTGAGGGTGGAGATGGTGGGGCGGTTCCGCAGGATCGAGTAAGAGGTTGCAAGAGGAGGGATGAGATGCAACCAAAGAAGAAGTGAGTGGTGAGTCCAAACCGAGCGAATAACTGAAAGTCAGTCACCACGAGATCGGCGAGTAGAATGGTCAAGTGCGTTTGACCGGCAGATCAAGAGGGCACCGCGTTTGCCATCGCTCATAACTCAGCATATTATTCCCAAACCAACGACAGATTGACTGAGAACATGTGGAGCACCCCTGCGCCCGTCAACCCTCACAGTCGCAACGCCCTGTGCAACCTCGTTCATTCATGCCGACATGTCGCGGACCAAAGTTAAACAACTTATTTGGCTCTAACCTTTGAAATGAACAATTGCGTGCTTGCGAACGTCGCGAGGGATCATCGAGAGTAGCCAAAGTCTCTCCTTCGGAAGGAAGAGGATGATCTCCGAGCTTCTGGTGGCTGGAACGTTCGCCACTGAAAGGCGGTGTGTGTAGACTGTTGATTTTTATCTCTCTAATTTAACATCTATAACGAGTACTTGTGATTAATATATCTTATTATATTCATATGCATTTCTTTTACTTTACGTAGAGTCGATTTTTCATTTATTTTCTTTTTTTTTTTTTTTTTTTTCAAATCATTTTCTGCAACGTATTGATGATCTGTTTGACACCGCGAACCATAAACATCTTGTTCGATTTGGGATCATCGGTTGTAATTTAACACCAATTATTATGAAAGATCAAATAGAGACATTTAGCTGCGCCTCAAAGGCGCATCATATATTTTCATGATCGTAACGTAAAATTCATTTGACGTTCAGACACATGAACGTCAAATAAATGTTGCGTTATTGCCATCAAATATTCATTGAATATTTGATTGTCCATTCAGTGAATACGATTTTTTATTTCATTCTTCTTTTTTTTCCTTCATTCATATACGAAAGTTTGTGTTGAAATCAGAAAATTATTGATGGAAATTGAGGTAAAATTTTTCACCTCTCGGGACGTCATTAAAATTGATAAATTTGGAAATTTGGTTATTTTTGTTTGGTCATTTTTTTTTTTTTTTTCTAGTCGTAAAATCGATTTTGTGTTTAGCAAATGTGAATAAACCTTTTTGTTCAAAATTATATTGGCAATATAAATTAAGTTCATGGTTAGAAATATTATATTCGTTCCGTTTTCAAGGTCTCGACTTTTAGTTCATGCCGCATCAATGCGTTCTTTTTCGATTGAAAGATTATACTCCCAAACCTGAAGTTACATTTTGGTCATTGTTGCCACAAAATATATTCATCCAGATTTTTCGGCAGAAAAATTTCATTCATCCATTATAATTTTCTTTCCAGTTATCAATTATGATCTAACATTCATCAATAATAATTTTCCATTCAACTAAAATCGCACCAGATCGTTTAATACAAATTGACTTTTTAACATCACAAGTACTCGCACGTCTAATTTTAAGAATGACAAAAACAAGTACTGCTTTACAATTGACAAAACAGCATATAAATATCGCAAAAAAAACTAAAAAGAAATGAAATCAATTTAAGAACATGAAATGAAAATTGATGGTGTGAAATCAGAAATTTGCACCAGTATTTTACATTTACAGTTATATCACCGGGAAAACGAGAAAAAAAGAAGTAATTAACCAACAAGTTTTCAAACGGAAATTCTTAACAAATACGGACTCATATTGACATTTCGAATGACAGACGGTGTTTTATTTTGTATCGATTTCTCTGTACGTTGTCAATGTACAATAAAGTGAAAGTCCTAATTTGACCATGTTTTTTCTGCAATTGGACAAATGTTTCAGCGCGAAAACGGGATTCATTAACGTCACAATTTTCGAGGCACATACGAAAAAGAAAAACATGGGGCCCCGATCAGTTATTTCCCTCTGGTGTGGATGTTCATTAAGTAAAATTATACTCAGCCGGCTCGAACGTTAATTTACATGTCAGAAAATCCTATAGCCAGTTTACCTATCCGACGAATGACAAAATCTTATTGATGCAACACCCGTACTTATTTTCTATGACACACAAGACGGAATATTGCAGGCGCACCGTAGGGGAAAATAACAATCACCTTGGGACTCAAAATTGTGAAATCGGCCTGTATGCAACCACACGCTGTCGGATGAAAAAATATCCTTATTCAGAGCGAATTGCAAATTGGACGCGATCTGTATTTATATTACGCGTTTTTTTTCCAAAATTATATTGAAAAAGTATCCCCAATTAGGCTTAATAGTTGAAAATGATCGTAAGAAAAAGCATCATTAGCCGCGAGATTTCTTGCTAATTTTAACGGCCATTCTGTTTTCTTTCATTTTTTTTTCATCCTCTTCGTTCTGCAGTACTTTGTTGAATTGTACAGTGTACATGCGTATCAGAATCTCAAATTAGACACCTTCTTTTTTTTGCCATAACGATTTCGTTGTTAATTAGACAATTATAAAATTCTTCTACTTTGTAAACACCGAGCATTTTCATAACGAACTCATTTCATCGACGGTTTTATTTTTAGACATGATCATCATATAATCAAACAATTTTTTTTTCTTTTCATAATCGATACACTATATTTCCATCTCCAACTGTATAGCAGCAACATTAAAACACATGTCCGCGAAGAATGAATCGGTTCGAGAATTTTATTTGTGGTCTCGCTAATTAGTTATCGCTTCATTAATAATCACAGTGCATAAAATTACTATTCATCATTTAGGTCAGTTGGGTAGTAGGTTTGAGAAGGCAAACCGAAAGAATCAAACGACCCATGATCCAGGACAGTGGTTCTCAGTATCTCTGCCAGGCTGTATCACGTCCGCATAAAAGTAAATTATTATTTTTACCTCTAAATATATCTCTCCTAAGATAATTAATGATAACAGTCACAAATCTTTTCTCATCATACTTCACATCTAATAAAATCAACATTCCGATCGCTCTCCATATGGCTCGATCTCTCGGTGTGTGTTATTCTACCGAATAACATGAATCATCGTAAATAATTTTGCCTCGCCGAAAATTTACCTCTGGGAAAAATCAACGAGTCGCGATTCCGGTTTTTCCTACGCGTTCGTTCGAATTACCGCCAAACCGATCGCGACGGGATAGCAGAGCTTTTCTCGCATACTAATCGGTTTTATCAGCTATTCGGATTAACCGATCATTATTTTCAATCGGCCACTTGAAAGAGAAAGAAAAAAAAACAAATCTTACTGCATGTCAAAACACACAAACCGTTTTGACTTGTTGAACATAAATTTTCATATTTGATATGAGAAATGAACATTCGCGTTTTTTTTTTCTTTTATTATCAGAAAAAAACATAATATTCAAAACTTAAAAATGTGGACTATAAAATTGAATAAAGGAATAGAACAAAAAGGTTTGACTTGTCAGGAGGAATAAGAATTTTGTTCTGTTTTCTCTCTGCGAGGTTTGTTGAGCGTGAGTTATAAACGCTGACAAATTTCTGTCGGGGTGAGTTTCACGGCGCGTGAATAATTCGTGCGATGTCCTTTTTGTGTGCAGGTTACACGCCGTCTCACATCATAGACTCGTTATTTTTTCTACAAAATATTGGTTTGAACGAGTGACTAAGCGATAACTGAGTCAGTGGCCGACATAACCCGCGTGTTTATTTGGCTTCGGCCTCAGAACTGGCTGCTAAGTAGATAGATATCGTACGGCTTAACTTACGACCCTCGCATATCATTGACTTTTCATTTTTATTGCAAGAGTTATACCTTTCGTCTGGACGTTAAACTCGAGAGGGGTCCCGCCGATTGAAATATAAATATGTTCCCCGCGAGACAAGCTTTAAATGCCTTCAACTATTATGAATAAATCAATGAGGGCCCGATGTTGCAAACTTTTATCATAAATGACGATCGTTTATATTTATTAAAGTATAACAACGCGCGTATATTACCCGGCACCGACGGCCGACTGCAAACTTTTCATCTGGCCCCAAGCCACATATTTATAACAGTTCCTCGGCGCCTTTCTGCGCCGTGTCCGTTTTCACAAAAACTTTTGTGGATTTAACAGTCGTGCGCGCGTGCTCGCACCAAAATACAATTTTTTTTATTTTTTTTTTTAGAAACGAACGCTCTTTGCATTTGCGCGATGACAATCCGCACGGTTAAACAACGCCAAAGCAAACGCTCGGAGTCTTGCTTTTCACGTCTTTGTTGTAGTTACGAGTCAACCTCGGAGTCAACTCGGTGTGGCCCAGTCGGCGAAATTCTGTCGCAAGCCGCTGTGACAAGACGCCGAATATCTGTTTATTCGAAACAGCCGCTGTGAATAGAACAAGAAGTGAATTGTCCTAGCGACAAGCCGCACAATGGATCCATTCGGCACAATTTGCCTCCAAAAACTTTGCCCACACCAAGGAAACAAGTTACGTCTCGTCTCCTACACGTAATTAAACTGAAACCCGAGGTATGAAAATGCAACCGGTTCGGAGTATCAGTATTCTTTTGCTGCTTGACAATCACGTACACCTCTGGTGGGCTCGTTTTCCTTTACGTGACTTATGGCAAGATCCTGAGAAGATAGAAAAGGTGTGCAATCGGTAGCAGAATTGATGGACGATTTGTTAAAAGCCAAAAGAAATCATTCAGATTAGGCAAAAAAACCATCTATTAAAAACTATCTTTTTAGTAGAATTATTAAGCTGTAAACAATTATTTTTTCAATTCAAACAATTGATTAAATTTGACCACCATTATGAACAACGAAAGCGGCTTAAAAAAGAACTGTCAAAGTTTAACAATGATGACGTCACAAATAACGTAACGCGACCACGCGAAAAAGACCGAAACTATATATACACTTTTGCAATAATCACTGAAAGGCGCGAAAAATGTCGTCACTCGCGTCACTGTCACACGTCCGTGTCAAGTTAGAACCTGCGGTATTGAAGCAAAGAGAAAAAATGGTTTCAAAACAGCCACCCTGATTTGAAGGCGCCAAGGCGCCTTTGGCTATGTTCATTTTCATAACCTTGTCTGTTTTTTGCTGTCGTTTGATGAGTCGACCAGAAATAATTACATCCTAGTAGAAACACCTATGATATGAGATATTAATGAAAATAATAACATCAGCAGATGATTTCACAAACAAAATGGACGGTGTCGCTTGACGATAACAGTGGGCACGATACGTGCATACCCTTCAAGAATTTTCGTTTTTCTATGTTATACAGTTAAATTATCATCTATTATCGTAATTTCGAATCTTTACAAGATGAATTTTACTTGTGAGGTTTGTTTGTTATAAAACAGTAGAACTGACTTAAGATGGCTGATTTAAATGACACGAAATGATGGAAATATTGTATTTTTCACAAAACTTGTGATTCAGATGCAACAAACAATGATTTTTTAAAAGTAATACAAATAAATAAATACATTAAAATCGTTTAATTTTGATTTAATTTGTATATATATTATATTGATATAATTTTCAATAATGGCTGAAAATGTTTTTTACGATCCAAACAATTAAAAATTAGACAAATGTTTTTTACTCCTAAAGAAAAAAAAAATTCCATAACTACTATGGTAAAGGTGTAAAACTCATACAAGAAACTGTCTCACAAATTGTTGTATCTGACATTTACGATCACGATTCAGTAGTTTAAACCCGTGACTAAAGCGGGTGACTTGTGAAAAAAAGACTCACAAAAAATTGTCCACTTTTCCTCCCGAACTAAAGAAAAATATTCACGTCTAAAAAAATTGAATTGTTTCCATTTTGCAAAAAAAAAAAAAAAAAATTCTCTTCTCCTTTCTCATAACCGGCAAGTAAATCTCAGAACAGAAAATCGAGATCCAACAAAGCTTGAACTGATTCGTTTTAATTGAATTCTAAATCCAATTTGTTTTGGCAAAATGAGTCACTCAACGGAGTTGCGGCCTAGGGCTATTAGATTAATTTAAGGCGTGAAGCTTTTTGACACTGAAGGGTTAATCATCACGGCAGACGCGTATTTCTTTTTCTGTCTGCCGCAGTGGGTCGTAGGGACACCCTCCAATAATACTTATTATCGCATATTTATAATTGGGGCTTGAACAAATTATTCGCATTTGAAATTCAAAACGCAAAAGCTGGGTAATATACAAACAATTCAATAATCCGTCAGCATTTTGGTTCTAGGGCCGGATGAATAATTTATGAACACCGAATTTTGACCTGCGCATTATTCAAATTGTTTTTTTCAATGACCGGAAAACAATTTTTGGTCTCGTGCAGAAATTAACTAATTAGGACTGCTTAACATTTTTTACCTTTTTTCTTCCCATAGCTGTCAGAGGATCAGGAAGAAAAAATTGTTCGAACAAAAATAAAAAAAAATCATCTAAAACGATGTAAAAAAAAAAAAAAAAAAAAGATGTGTATTGATGTATTCAAAGCCTCATGATTTTTCATCCGACGTGTGACAAGGAATTAAACAGTCGCAGAGGAATGTTTGTTCAACATCACGGTGGCCATCGTATAATGATCGTATTAGCGTCGCGTATGGTTATAACCACGTATCGAATATCAGACGATTATCGTATAGTAGTAGACACTGCTGATTATTCATGTGATGAGTGTACAGAGTGTGTCAAAATTAAATTAATTACAGGCAAATGCCTCGACGCAAGAGTTTCAGTCAATTTTCGCGATTTCTGATTAGTTGAACGTACAGTGTTTTTCACGCGCAAAAACCTATCGACAATACTCCGTCTCGCTTCTTTTTTTTTTTCTTCTTCTTTTCTCACAAAATTATCATAAATACAGATAATAATCGTTCGCGCAAACATTTAATCGGCGATCGTAGGATCTCGGTTTTGTTTTTCCTCTTCTATTTTTACATACGAATTGCAATCTACTTTTCACAGAAAGCTTGATCAACCTCCCACGCGCGACTTAAATGATATAAACCTTCGAAATCAACGGAGCAAAATTTGACGTGCTGTTCTGACGTATCGCAACGCCGCCATTCTAATTGCCTTTGCGTAGTGCAAAAGTTTGCGATGAAGATTTTCGGTAGACTGGATGGCACTGATAAGTTACATCGATGAGTCGCTGAATTACTGCCATGAAATTTGATATAAAAGGTAATAAATATCCGTTGGATTTTTACAATCGAGTACTTTGGGTACAGCGCTACTTTTTTTTCTCCACATCCAGGCTATACACATACATTTTGTCCGCTACCTTTTTTCTTTCGCCTCGTGAAAACGCATATCGATAAATAAGCTTTTGGGTAGCATCGTAAAAATCGCGGCGTTAAAATAATTTTACCTTAAGGAGTGAGAGATTTACCAAACGATACAGTTGTATATTTTAGAAACGTACTTTTTTATTCATGCTGGGAGGAAAAAAGGAGAACGAATGCGTTTAAAAAAAGTGGGGGGTTGAAATTGAATAAGGAACGCCCGAAATGGCGAAAAACAGAAAAAAGTCAAAGTTTGGGAACTTTTCATGGTTTTTTAATGCACTTGGCAAATAAAGTTTTCATAGCCGGATCTAATGTACCCATTGACTTGTATAGAGTTTATCGAAATACAGCGTTATTTGATACCAACGAGGGGCAAAGTGATACGTTACCCCAGTGTATCACATTACCCCACTTAGGTACCAGGAATTAAGATTAAAACAAAATTTGATTCTACTTGCCACTAGTTCTTCTTTTAATGACCAATTTGTCACTTTTGTCTTTCAATAAACAACCTCTATGAAAAAAAAAGCAATCAAAAAAATTTGATCAGCAATCTAATTTGGGTTACCTTCCACGTCAAATAATGTATTGTTTTCAATTTCATTCTTAATTGCTTCTTTTTAACGATGGTACGTCACAGTGACGATTATCCCGAGCCAAATATAATTTCATTACGTACAAAATTGGAAATACCGCTCCTCAGATTGTTTATCCTTTCACTGACGTGCGTACGATTAAATAGTCTTGTGATGAATTTTAAAATTAATTTTTTTTCTCTCTCTCTCTCTGTCTCGTTCTCTATTACAGTTCATAGAGAGACAAAATGCTCATTCCATTTGAGTGACATCATAAAAATAATGATCACGATGTTAATGAAATGTTGATGAAATTGGTACATTAAAAATCATTTGGGTGACAACTTTTTTCGAGACATAGCCCTCGGATTGATCGCCTTCGGTGGGAGTGATGAATAATCGTTGAACAAGCGAGTTACAATAGTTGCGAAGCGACGACAGTGATTGTAACGAGTCGGAGCGCAATCGTCTATTATCGGAGGCCGAGGGAGATGAGGCCTCGGTTTACTTTTTGCGCCAATTTGTTAATCGTGCTTACTTACAAGCAACTGTCCTCGAGGCTTTTCTTTTGCCGCGAGACAAACTGGGCTCGAAATAAATTCAATTTCATACATTCCTGTCTGCTTCTGACGAGTTCTCCTGACTACCGTTCCTCTCCTGACATCGAGTTGAAAACTTCTCAAGACTTTGTAGAAAGAGACGGAGCATCCAACTCTTCTGGCAATCTCGATCATTCTCCAGATCATACCTTTCTTATTGTTCAACACACGAAAGGCAACAACGTGAAAAAGAAACCTGAGAAAAAAAACTTATACCTCAGTCTCATATTCAATTATATTTATCTTCATTTCAGAGGGCACGCGATATCAATCGCCGACTTTATTAAATAGAACTAAACAAATATGAAAATCGTGGCAAAAGGCTGTGCTCATTGTTGTCCACCCGCGTTTGTACATAATTTCTCCAATTTATTGATCATTCATGCTTAGAGAATAGACATGTTTTTATCCAGTTTAAACTATTATTCTGTCGTTGGTAACATGCACAAACAAACCCTCAAGTGAACAATAAAACTGCCATAAATTTTGCATTCATGCAATTTCTCGAAAAGAAAAAAAAAATAGTCGTGAGAACTTCATCTCCATATCCATTTGGAGTCAGTTTTGCTCTTACAATAATTTGCATTATATCAGAATTTACAATATATTCAAGTTACATCATACATTTCAAAAGATAAAAGAAAGATTAAAACTACAAAAATTATAACTAAACAATTTTGTTGTTTACAAAAATTTAGGTTAGCAATTTGTATGACAACTTTAGTTTTAATTGAGCTATCTTTGTATGATGTCGTAACTTTATTTGATGAAGCGAAATTCGATAAAAGAATTATCTGATAATCTTATATCGGTCAGTGCGAAGAGACAAGTTCAAGTTCAATAGCATGATCGCACGAACGAGGCGAGAGTCTAAATGAAATTTTTAATCTTGTAATCCAAAAGTTATTCCGTGATTATAATGTATGCACGTCGCAATTCACGCATCACCCGTTTATACATTATACCAACTTTATCTCCGCAAACACATTCTTCACAATTAATTTTCACGATTCATTCATGGTTTTTCTCGTAAAATAAAAAGGAGGAGGAAAAAAAAGCGAGAGACGTTTTATTGACTCCGCTGCCACGTCGAAGACTCAATAAAACTGTCCAAGGATTTTCGCGCGCTCACCTTGAGGAGTATAATTTCGTGAAATTATCCATAAAATAATTAGATCGCACAAAACTTTTATTGCCAATTTGTATTGAATCGATGAAAGATCACAGGTATGTTTTGTGCAATCAGACATTTTTCATCCATTCATCAGGTCGATTGTCTGAAGATTACCTTGGAGCGTGATTCGAAACTGATTTACTTAAATCATTGCCGTAATCGGACAATAACTTAGTCTGTGCTATCCGTAATTGAAAAAATTTTGTACGCCCGGCTGGATCAAAATTATACACAAGTCGAAAAACCCATTAATCACATACAAATAAACTTGTTACGAGTTGAATAACGGGGGTGCGTGAACCGAACATTTTTTTCACACAAATCTTTCGCCACCTAATTAACCACTCTTCTGACTATCCACGGGCCATTCATTTTTAGCCAACAAATTATTTTTATCTCTATTACATTTTTTTAATGACTGAAAATGTTTCTTTTTGCCGAAAGTATAACATTTCGACATGTTCAATTCCGGTAATTACGGAAATGAATAAAATATTTTGCAGCAAATAAAACTAGGCTTAATGATATAATTGAATTTCTTCGACGTTAATATCCATATAAATCTATATAATGCTATTATTATCGTACATTAATCTTGCGATGACAGATAACATTTACTGTGCAATGTGTGAATAGATAAACCGATAGAATTTGAATTAATTCAAGTTGCAGGTTGTATCATTTGTTTTAAACAGTAAAGTGCCAAAAGTTTTAACATTTTTTTTTGCCAATTGATCAATTGAAATTGATAAGAAAAATTTCGTAAAAAAATCTTTTTTTTTCATTTTTTTCATATTTCAAAGTCAAATTTGAAGTTGTTGAATCGATATATAATCATTACCGATTAACGAAGATGAAAAGCATAAAATTAGCCACACAAAGGGAGGAAAAATGTCATAAACCTCGATACCTCGACGAACATGATCTAACACTTATTATTTGTCACTGTGGCGCCCCCACGTTCTTAACATACAATCTGTTCATTTGTCTCTTTCACGTCATTATCTGACTCATCGTTAAATTTATTTATTATATTTATAACTGAACAGTAAAGTTTAGTACTACGTTTGACACAATAAAACAGCCTTGGCATAACTGCGAGATGCGTACGCTTTTTATATTATTTTTCATTCCTCATTTCTTTTTCTCAAAAACTTTGCCAAGTTTCGTTCGACTATCGACAAAAACGTGACAAGCAACACATTTTTTGTTCCCATAACCAACAAGAATATGCTTTCTGCGGGTTTCCCTTTGCCAACAATCGTTTTTTTTGTCTCGCCAGTCCATATTCCGAATGTATAATTATGAGTCAAAGAGAGGGGAAAAAAATGATTTATCAAGGCACGATCGTTGACCTGCGTATGACGTTGGACAAACGCAATGTATCAAAGTTAACCGTGGTCAGGCATCGCTTCGGCTACACCCACGAGATCCAAGATGCATAAGGAGGTAAACACGACATAAACGTATTGGCCAATCTGCAAACCATCAATGATCCTTATTATTTACCGCCACCGTATCAGAGTTTCTTTTTTTTTTTTTTTTTTTTTTTTTTTTTTTTTTTTTTTTTTTTTTTTTTTTTTTTTAATATAATTGTTTTTTTTTTTTTTTGTTTTTTTTTTTTTTTTTTTTTTGTGTTTTGTTTTTTTTTTTTTTTTTTTTTTTTTTTTTTTTTTTTTTTTGATGAAACAGACGAGAGGATAATTTTTCGGATTAAATTCACATATCAGCGAGAGTCCGATTGATTTATTCTCACGACTTTTTGTATATAGCGGACAAAGATTTTTGTCAGGGCATGATGTGTAAACCTCTGAGTAATACGTTTTTGTCCGCTTTATTCAATTAATTCGACATTTTTTATCGCCAGACTTTGACGTTTATTTTAAAATATATGGCGATGCAAAATGTTTAAGGAGTTGCAAACACCAGCGCGGTGGTTTGTAATTGTCATATCTGCAAATCAAAAACGTGCAGAGTCAATTAGCAGACTGAAAACTTATTCCGATAGTTGATTCAAGGATAGATATAATATATAACTTTTGCTAACAGATAACAAGCGCCATTATAGTAAAAAGGCACCAAATGCGCATAGCTTGTTGACACTGATTAATCGACGCGGTTGATCTCAACCGATAAATGTTTTATGAATAATGATCCCGCCAGGTATATGATTTCATAGATTAGATGATGAATTATTTAACGCTCTTTTCGTTGCTTTCAGCCGCGACAAATTGTTTCTAATGCTTTGTTGGTGTTAAGGATGCGCATAAATTCATATTTACATGTTGCAGCTTTCCTTGTCGTCGCATCTTTGCACTTTCATCATATGCCAAATACAATTTTCATCCACTTATTCAAACTGAAACTAAATTATTCTGTTTTAAGCTAATAATTTGCTTAAACGTTTTTAACACAGAATCATTGTTTTTAAAACAAAATCTTGTTTTAAAATCATTTTGCTTTAACTTTGAAAAAAAAAAAAACATATTGTTTAAACAAAATGAATTTCACCATCCAAAAGCATTATTTATCACGTTTATGACTCAACTTTGGTGAACTTTGTTCGCACGAGAGAGCCAGTTCACAAGAGTCGAATTCCAGCCACATATCCGCATTTATAAATTTGAAACATAATGTTACCTTGCGCTATCTAAATTTTTCGTTTGTCGCCTTGTTGTGCTTTGTATTGTTGAATCACAATCGGAAAAGAATTACTGCAATTCCGGTTATTGACATCTGCGTTGGCACGGCGCAGTCGTGGGACGACAAAAAATCGACCCTCTGTTTGTATACAATTTTGACGTAACGCATTCACACTTCCGTACCAGCCGAGCATGTTAAATTATTAATTACAATCCCCGCTTGAGAAACAAACAAAAATTTATTCGAACGATTTTATTATTACAAATCCAACGGTTTGTTTCACTTACAAACAGCTTTTTTATTGTCATTTTTTTACGACTTGGAAAATCATGTGAACTCTTTTCAATTGGAAAATTGGTTATTTTCAAAGTAGGTCTCTGGATAATCGTAATGGTAACGAAATTATACTCGTTCCAAGAAAGAATTATAAAATTTCGCTCAGGGGCGAAAAATCAGAAACGGTCGCGGGAAAACACGAATTGATATCCCCGAGTTTTGCATGAAAATGACGCGCTCTCGACGCACTGTGTCATTTTAGATCGCGCATTGAAATTCCCGTAGAGTGCTCTGTCTTTATTTCTCACGCGACGCTCTGTGCGATACAAATTCTCGCACGAGAGGGAGGACATATGTCAATCCACTTACGCGTTGCATTACGCAATCATTGCCCGATAGGTCGCAGGATCATTAATATCCGTTAAATTGACCGTTAGATTAAAACAATATAAAATAATTCGAGTAAAACAATAAAATGACAACAATTTGATCGGTCTCGTAATTAAATCGTATCAGTCGCATGATAAAAAATCAAAATATTTTGATAAAAAAATAAAAAAAAAAAGTTTAAAGTTTTCTCAACAGATGGTGCTACTATTTAATTCATTCTTTGTACGACAGGCGGCATTGGGAGCTAAACGAAACTATAAACTATATTAAAAAAAAGATAAAAGAATTGTTTTAAAATGGATGATAGATGTATAGTTAACAAACAAAAATATAATAACAGAAATAAATGGAATCATAGTAGAAATGTAGAAATTAAAAAAAATGTAAATTTGCCAATCAGGTGTCATCAGATGTCAAGTTCATGACAGCAAATTTATTTTTATCACGATTCGAGATGATTTCCTTTTGAAGGTGAAAATTCCTCTTGTAGCAAAAACGTTGCTCTTTGATGTAAAAGAAATTCTATCACGAGCGTATACGTCACAACGAATATCACGGCATTGATGCGGACGGCGGACTGTCACGAGAGATATAAACGATGGATGACGTCAGAATGACATCAGTGATCCATATCTCTGGAATACCACGAGGTTACAGATACATATAATATGCATTAACGAGCACATATTGCACGTGTTGATTTATATACTGCTGAGATTCTCTGTGAGGTGTGGAATACCCTTGATATAATTCGAGAAGCAGATGGCAGTTATGAATGCATAATACAATATAAGAGGATGAAGATAAGAGTATCAGGAGCGAAGGAATGAGACAAAACGCAAATGCGATGATAAAAGGACACTGGGACGGGTGACGCTACTAACGATGACGTTGATACTGATGATGATTAAATACCCTTTTCTCGAACTTTATGAAATTCTAATGGAACACGTTGAAACTTAAGGTGCCTCTTAAGCCCCGTTCCCTAGTCTTGTTCTTTTTTGTTAATCCCGCGCGCGGGGATCATATTGAAATTTTGTAAACAAGTTTCTGACATAATAGTGGAACAAGAGATCTCTGTGAAGGGTAACACAAACCTTGTTAAACTCCTGGTTACGGATTCAAGGATTACCGGCAGCATGAAATTACCCTTTGTTTCTTTGGGTTCTTTTTTTTTTTTTTTTTTTTAATATATTTTTTTTAGTCCTTCCTTTTTTTCTACAAAAAACAACTTAAATGAAGCTGTTGGGGACCCAGCACGAGTTACAAGTTTTTGGCTGACAAAAAATGATAAAAAGAACGAACGAGAGGAGATGCTGATGGAGTTTTAATTTTAATGCATAATATTCAAGATGCATGCGCCGGTGGGAGTGGACGTTTGTGTGGGCACACGTGAGAGTGCGAAACTATTCGATTCACCGGGTTAACACGCCAGACTAAATGTAAATCTGAGCGCACAACCGCTAATCTGTCTGCTACATCCGTGTCGTCAAAGCTTAATGGCGACGAAAAGCAACGTCGCTGCTTGCCACTCGAATAACAAAAGCGATACGCTGTAACGATTCAATCAGTCGTTATGTCATTTGCGTCAATCGCGACGAATTTCCATGTGAAAATTCAAATTACACATCAAAGGTGCCAGAAAAGTATTATTCGCAGAGGATTGTCTGCCATCTCGTATCTTTCGGTCCAAGGACTATTTCCAATTGACACTCATGACTTAGTAATAATAATAAAAACGGATAAAAGTTATTCTTTACAACCCGGAGTTGAAGTACAAGTAAATTAGAGAGATAACCTTTTAAAGTAATGTAAAAATTGGACTCTTTGTGTTTGATGGTAACTCGAAATGGACACTTCAATTTAAAGGCAAATATAAATTATCGTTTAATGAAAAGTAACACTTTTAATGTTCGTACCTTAACAATGTCGATAAAATCCTCGGCTTTTTTTTCTTGCAAAAATTGAATATAGAAATGTTCTTGTAACTTTCCGTCAGTCATTCTCAGACGTTGACGAATACTTGAATTGTTCAAAGATTTGTCTCCTGAAAGTGAAGAAAAATGATATGAAACCATTTCAATAGTTTATCGAGTTATAATTTATTGCCTCAGGTGAACAATTTATTATTGAATTTCAACTTTCATTATCCCCGTATGTTTAACACTATTATCTGAAATTATTCTTGAACGCGAGTTTCACACAGTCCTAAGATATATGAACTAGAATATGCCGCGTGTACGCCTGATGAAATGATACAAGGCACAATAGTCTTTTGCACGATAGTCGAATGAAAGCTTTGGAACAGCAAACCAACATCGTGATGTCAATGCAAATCCATTAATTATTCCACGTTCTAACAATAAAACCAATTGTAATTTAAAAATATAAAATCTTGGTCGATTGCGTTACAAAACTATCAAACAACCCTGTGATGGAAAAATGTAATATATTATATTAAAGAAAAATGAAAAAAAATTGAAGTTTGCAGCTTCCTCAATAGATGGCACCGCTGTTTGTTTTGTTCTTTGTACAACAGGTGGCGTTGGAAGTTAAACTGAAACAACTGTAACTAAAATAAAAAAAAAAAAAATGTAAGTTCGAGTTTGTTAGATCTCAAACAGAGTGAAAGAGTGTAGATATATAATTTCTATTGCTTTCATTCAATAAACTCGCATCATTTAAACAATTTGAATATTATTCATTCTTGATAAAAAGTATTCGCACATCGATAACCGTACATTAAACCGAGAATGAAGAAAGACAAAGTATACATAGGATGATGGTTGTTTCGCTGACAATCGTATAATTATTAATTACGATGCACTTGAGGTACGGGAAGCGTGCGTTCCTATGAGTCAGAGTGAACATCTGAAACGGGCTGAAATTCGAAGACTGTCGTTGGTGTGTTTTCATAATTGTCGATCCAAAAAGTGCAGACAGCTAATCTGAACTTGTGCTGAAATTGCATCCAAAGGATGAATCACTGGGCGGGCAGTTTCCAAAAGATTCGTTTGGCATAGATTGCACCGAAGAAGCGACTTTGTCATGTTTATGGGATAGGCGCGGGTATTTATTCTGGCTCATGGGGGGCATTAATGCACATAATCGAGCGCGATTAAAAAGAATGGTCGCGGCATCGGTTTGGAGTTCCGGTGGACGTTTCGGTTTATCGGAAGGTGAAAGCCTGTACGCCTCTGCACTGTTGTTTCGCAGACCTCCAGGTACCACTGCATTTACGTGGCGCGCCACACATAACCTGACCGTTGCGACCCACCGGGGATCTCTGGTCGAGCGTTATCGTGCGAGATGAGCAGCTCATGGCAGAGCTCTCGGCTGCTTACATCGGCTGTGCTCATATGAAAAGAAGAAAAAGCGCGCAGACGGAGAGACAAAAAAGACTGCGAGCGCTATATCGTCCCACATACCTTTGTGAGCGTCGCGTGCATTTTGTGCGCGCAGAATAAGTGCGACATAATTAAACATCGCGCGCGCACAACACCAAACAGAGGAGAAAGTGGCCGAGCTAAATATTCACTCCCAAATCATGCTCCGGTGTCGTCGTTGTCGTCGTTACTCTCCTTGTCGTCGCTCTTTTTATCTCATATGTCTGCGACCTACGTATATATTCCTATAAGTGACGTATCGAAGAGACTTGAACGAACGGCGAGGCCCAGACTTATCATTAGGTCGCGATTTATCCGCGTTTCGGAATAGAGTTTTTGCTCTTCTTCTTGCCTTTTTCCATTCGATTCAAACGGAGAGTCGAAGGCGGAGGCTAATCACCACGCAATCACTGCTCCTGGTCAAGCAAACCCCAACCTGTTCCCAGAAAGCATCGTGCCGCCCCGAGGGCACCGACCACGTTGCAAAACCAACAATCTTCGTCTACCGATACGCCAAAACAATCAAAAAAACCTAACCCAGCCCTCTCGCTCCTGCCGACAAAATGACCATTCCCTTTGGCACCTAAAAAATTTACCCTCAATCTTTAACAATGCCCATCCGATGAACAATTTTTGCTTTCGAATATAACGATTAGCCTCCGAGCGTACCTGACTGCAGCGCCAATTCGCCAATCTACCCGGATGACAAACATAACCTTATTTTAATAGACACGACAGTGTCTCTGGCCAAGTACAACACAAACATATAACACAAATTCTTCGAAACAATGGAATTTAATCGACCTGAATAAAGAACATAAATGAGTTACTACTTAATCAAATTTGACATTTTCATTGGAGGTTGAGTCAGTTGCAAAAGTTGATGTCAATTGCAGTCAGTTTGGTGCTGCAAGCAAAATGATCAAAAACCTTTGAACGCGTTTCAAATAATTGACAGTTGGATCGAAAGATTGCTTTCCAGAGGATTTCCCACTCGGCTGGAAGAATGCCAACTTCAGCGACAAGGTTGTGTGCAGCAGTTTCAAAATACTCGGGTATTCGAGCATAATTGCAATCCACTATCTACTTATATCCAAGAGAGACACAAAAAAGTTGAGAGTGCAAGAGCCACTAAGAACATCTGTGTCGCTTCGAAATGACACCCAGCCTGTCATTTTCATCCTTTTAGGCCTGCTCCTTTTTCCACCTGAAAGAAATAATTTCCTATGGAATATTTACATTAAAGCAATGATAACTCATCATTAAGACGAATATATAACACGCTCCTTGATTCCAAGAAATGCATTGATGATACAGTACAAAACTGGCGCGATGGCAACAACCGTATAATGTCAACAACTGGCATACAAATTTATTAGACTTATCAGAATGGTTGTTGTTGTTGATATTGTTGTTGCTTTTTTTTATCTCTTTCTCTCGGGAGCATTCTTTTAACTCTTATTAAATTATCCGATAATTCGAGTACAAAAAAATTAATTGTATAACAACCGAAACTCGAACCAGCTGATGATAATTACTATGTTTATTGGCACGTTACAAACCTAAATGTGTTAAAATGTGATGAATTTGTATTTTAATTTGCCAAACCAACATGGCAATTATTTTCCCCCTTTTTTTCTTATGCAAACCGAGCAGCGGTACAACACAAAAAACGGATAATTTCTACCATTAACTTTTTCCTAACTCGAATAAGTTCTACGTGTCTATTTGCAGTTCAACCACATATTACGTTGTCAACTGGTACGCTAAATGATCTGCATTATGTTCTCGTCAAAACTTTAACGCGATGCCATCGCGACGAGACACTGATCGAACAACAAAATTAGCCAAGTTTCATCGCATAAGGGGATCTACAAACTATAATTTTGGGGTCAATAAAAAGATATAACAAATAAAAATGAACAAAGAAATGAGCTGACGTTTTTGAGGGCATCAGAAACCACATCATGACTCTATTTGTCGTATGATACACTCGATTGATATAACGATCTCGTAAACAAAAAACCATCAGGAATCATCTCTCCCCTTTTCTGGCTCAGTGCATCATGGGATCAGTCATTTACATGCGTGATCAGGTTTCTCGAATGTATGGACTACGTGTATCGTACGATTGAACACATTCGCCTGCTCGGAATCTGTCTATGGAAAAATTTCTAAAAAAAACTCGACTCTCAAACTAATGTAAAAAACAATCTCAACGTTTTTAACTTGTATGTCTAATGCGAAGATTAATTATTCTTCTTTTAATTTTCAATGAAAAATTCAACCACTGATCCGATCATTAATTATGAATTAATTATGATAAATTATCACAAAAATCTTTTAATTATAATCAAACTTTTTGTTACTAATTGATTGCTAATTAAATGTTTATATTAATAATAAATTTAGGATTTTAAATTCATATTTGTTTTTATGATGAAACATTTTGTGCATTTTATTTTGTCTTTTGGATTTTCCTGCTAAGATCAATAGTCAATTTTGAAATTATTCGATTGAAAACTTAGTGAAACAAAATTATATCTGAAGATTTGATATGGCAAATTGCATGTTTACAGCTGTTATTTTTTATTATTTATTTTTTTTTTTCTCGCTTTAATATTCCACGACAACAATTTTTCCGTAGACGTTCCGCTCAAAAATGACACAAAAAACTTACTGAGGGACGAGAAAGAAAAAAAGGGTTAAGCACCGGTCGATGATAGGAATACGAATTCGAGACTCGTTTTTTGTTAAATACGATTTGTTGCTTATTTGATTATTAGCCACACGCAGCTGTGTACGACTTGCAGTAACGAGTCGTCTTAATGACCCCGTCAATAGGGGCGGCATGAGCATGCTGTGATTAAATTTATGAAGTATTACATAAAAACATTTCAAAAAATAAACGTAATGACATAAAAGTGTTCGTGATACTCATTTTAAATATGTCAATTTTCTTCACATGTATAATTCCTCCAAATAAAACATTCCGATTCCTGTCTTACGTTTCTGCGGGAAGTAGCAATTATTTTTATTACAAAAATTACTATTGGGTAACAATCATTATATAGGGTCAACTTGGGGTAATTGTGATAACCGGGACATTTGTAACAAAGAAGGGCGTAATGATTTATTTTCGTTCATCCCAGCTGTAATTTCTTCTGGAAAAATGGCTTACCAATTTTATTTTTTATTTTATTTATTATTATTATTTTTTTCAATTTTTGTTTCATCTTTTCGTTCATTCAGTTTTTTTATAACTCAATGGCGCGTTGTCCTGGATCGCAATTTCGTTGAAACACATTCAGCTAGATTTTGCATTATCATGTGAGTACACTCAGTGGGCACAAGAATGAACACTCAGAAAATGTATTCAAAGAGCTTTCGCGTAGAAACAAGTTAAAAATGTCAAATTCATTGTGAGAGACCGTGGTGTAAGCGAGTTTTGCCGTCTCCTAGCAAGAACCGGCCAGAAAAGGTTTATAATGGAAAAGCAGTTGTCATATAAAATGAAATTAGAAAAGAAAACGTACTCATTTTGATTAACACTTTTTTCGGATAGTCATACATTTGTGTTTGAAAAAAAATGAGGATGAAAAAAGAAGTTTTTAATATAAAACGAGGGAAATGGAATTTTGCCGAGTCCGAATGTTACGACGTGGACCTGAATCCAAACAATAATGACTTTTGTGTGAGTAACCGTTTTCTGAAATTCAATAAATTTTAAATTACCTTCAACCTATTGTTATATCGCTTCGACAACATATTCAAAGAAACTTAAAATCTTCTCTCTTTTTTTTTTTTCATCTTCTCTACCCCGTCCATATACGAACTTGGAATAAAGTCTGCCGCAAGTTAGGATGGCTGCGGTCATAAATCAAGCAACGACTTTGAAGAGCCCACAAAAAATGAAATAAGATTAATAAAGTGCTTTCAATGCTCAGAATAATCACTCGAATAGTTAACGAAGGCGCGTAAAAGTCATAGTGAATGAAAAAAAAACCAAAAGATGTAATCAATAATTGATCACATGATTTTTAATTACAGTTGAATTTTGATTGGTTTATTTTCTTTTAAGGAAAAACTAAGTCTTAGTGGAGCGAAGGAAATTATATTTGAGTTTGTATTAAAATCAAGCATTTGATGTGAAGCGCGAAGTTGGTTAGGTGATTAATTAAGTTGATAGCCAGAGCAAAAAGAGACATCACACGCGTGTTCGTTCACGCACGACTGATGTTTGAATTACTCGGTTGAATCTGGTATATACGATCGTAACGAATCGCTACCACACGGGCGATAACTCATACCACTTCTGAACTAATGTATCTGTATGTAAACGCTCGGCCTATTAGCAAGTGTTAATTGACACGGTTGGTGGTCTCTTAATCCAATTCAGTCCTGACACTATAGACGAAATCAGACTTAATCATAGCTTATTATTCTCAAAAGTAAATATCCAATATTTCCATGCATTACGAGTTTAGATCAAACAAGAATTACAGTTTAATTACAACTTAAGTCTTAATTGCACAGTACGGGACAAAACGTGTAATTATTATCAATTCCTCTTGCTTTTATAATACGTGGCCAAAAACTGATACGTGAATGACCCCGACCAAATTATAATAGGACCATTCATTTCATTTATATATTCAAAGATGAAATTAAAACAGTTAAGTTATTTTCTGTCCAATAACTTTTAATTTGTATTTTTTGCAACAAATTACTTTGACCGTAATAAAAACACATAATCAGACTTACAAAATTTACCAAATTGAAATCTTAGTTTTGCACGTTTAGTTATTTTGTATTTATTTATTTATTAATTTTTTTCTTAATTATTCATTATAAAGTTTATCCGAGTTGACAAGCGGAAAAGATAATACTAACAATTTCAGAGTGAAAACAAAATTGAAATATGAAATTCGATCGAATCAGAGAGCACTTATGAACTTCTGGGGGAAGGAAAACAGAATTGCAAAGATGGGATGGAAGATCCCAAGCGAAATTAGAATAAATTTAATTATAAAAAAAGTGTAAAGCCTACGCTCCCTGAGTACGCTTCACGATGAATTGCGGAGGAAGTCGTAAGCTAAAACATTTAATTGTGCAATAAATCGCGGCTCTCCGATTTGCAACCCATTTCCTACTGCGAGGGCGGTGATTGGATGCTGTTAAATTGACGCGTGGGTGCAACGCGCATGGTAAATACGCGTGTATTACCTGTATACGAGACACATTGAATGTGAAAGTCGGAAGAGCCGCGGCTTGCACCAACTTATCTGTTCCGCTCTGCCGAATAAAATCTCAAAATTCATGAACTGCTCACACGACATCGAACAATGTTCCTCTCAGACGCTTATCCGCCAAATTATGTCAGCATGTATGACTCTGAAACGTCAATTTAAATCCCCCCTCCCTCCCTCTCCCAGAGTCTGCCAATTATTTTAATCTAACGAAATCATACTTTTTAGTTTATAAATTTCAAGCGGCTTTCAAACTTGTGATAAGTAAAAAAGTTGCATGACAATAAACTTGAATTTTTACTGTCGCACGAAAGTGCGTGTGTAACAATGTTTGGATGATTTTACATTTATGCACGGTCAATATTGGTGATGCAAATTTACGATGCCGGATATGCCCGTGTGAACGTTCTTTTTGCTCTTCCACTTTGGGCTCATTTTTTTTTATCGCGTTGCATAAACGCGATAAAAATTACACGACGAGAGGTGAAGGCGTGTGCATTTTATATTGCACCTGCTCAAATAAAGCTTGCGTTTCCGTGGTCTTAAATTTTTCGCCCGACGCGATTTTTCTCGCTCGGAATACGTCGTTTACTTTGTATTGTCCATGGTCGCGTTTAATTGCGCGCTTGAAATTTGTCGAAGGCATTAAACAGGTATGCGTCATAGGGACGAGTTAAACGAGCGATCGAGCCACCATACGTACGAGCTTGGA
The DNA here is from genome assembly GCA_030523145.1 of Trissolcus brochymenae. Classification (NCBI taxonomy): domain Eukaryota; kingdom Metazoa; phylum Arthropoda; class Insecta; order Hymenoptera; family Scelionidae; genus Trissolcus; species Trissolcus brochymenae. The sequence continues at coordinate 37,003 of JAQQRF010000285.1, read as the reverse complement.
AAATTGGTTCCCACAACAAAAAACTCACTTGGCTCAGCAGAAACCTAAACCTCAGCCCCGAGTATCAAATAATCTTTCAAACAATTGCCACCACCTTCTAATCTCTCGCGTCTCATCTTGCACGAAATGTTTATGAAAAAACTTACTCCACTAAAACTTTATCTTTCATTAATTGCTAGTTGTACAGAAAGAAAAAGGTAATTTGAAAATAAAGGTGACGACAAATTAATACGTATGACATCTCTCTGTTTTCAGATCCCTTAACGAAAATTGCCAGCCTAATAAGTTTGATTCTCGTGATCAATTTGAGCCAAATGTGTGCATCGCCTATCAATATGGACGCGTTGGACAACATGAAGCTGGAAACGTGGATGCATTCTTGCGGCTTCCACACTTCGGTCGAGCATGAAAACAAGAATCGTCATCATCTTCACTATCACATCATACATCAAATACTTAAAGCAGTGAGAACTCAACTGAAACTAGTTCGGTCGTACATAAGGACGCAGGCCTCTCTTCCACCTCATCTGATGAAAGTAAGTTTCTGAAAGGAAATAAAATCATTCATAAATGAAAGAAGAAAATGTTGACAATTTGTTTAAAACATTTCGATTCCGACTTAGTCATTTGAGTTTTTAAAGATCTAACATTTGCCTAGCCCGAATATCTTTGAGATTATTTTTTACCACCGAGTCCTGAGCTGCGTTTGATAAGGAGCGGTGTTTATATAATAAATGTTTCGCTCAAGAAACAAAGGATACAATTTCAATGATGCATAATTAAAATTTGAATTGAGAATTCGAGTTACAATAAAAGTCCTCTGATAAAAATCAACTGGACAATTTTTATTTTGTCTCGTCAAATATTCACTTTGATGTTCATGCAAAAAGTGAAATTTAATTTTTAAAATACTGAAATTCAATCTTGTCTTTCTTTCAAAAATTAAGTGCATGGATAAATACAAAATAAGCAATGTAATTAGATTATGATTAAAAATTGTGACAATACATTTTCAATATCTATCCTAGGTGTACAAAGAGTTGAAAGGTTACTACAGACTGGATTGGCTTCCAAAAGTTCAACACTACACGAACATATCCTGTTTCAATGAGAGCTCAAAAGCCGAGGCTGTACTTCCAGACTTTTACGAGGGCCTTCAAAAGTTTGTCTTAACATTTGACAAATTGAGAGCGTTCACACTCAAGTCGGAGATCAAATCAGAAGATGACATGAATCAACGTAATGAAAACATGCGGGGGATCAATAACGAACTGATAAGAGTGAGTTCAGTTTCCATTATTCATTGTCTGCCAAGATCATAACTTTTTTTACATCTAAAATAGTAGAAAACCAAATATGTTTTATTATTCATTTTGTAGCAATCAAAAAATCTAATGGAGATTGTTTTTTGTGCCAGTTTTTTGTTGTTGTTGTCTAAATTAATATTTTTTAAACCTGAAACAGAATGAAAAAAGTTATAAAAAAGTATGAATGTTGTAACGAATAAAAAAAATTTAACGGAGCTTGTTCATTTTTTGTACCAGCTTTTATGTGAAGTCGCGTCGGCAATCACATCTCTGAACATCCCAGCATCGAAGCTATTCAACGATAACCTGGTGATGTATCGAGCGGAGTGGATCCAAGAAGGTGACATGACAACTATGATGATTCAAGACGCAGGAATTGTCAAGCAACTTCAGATTTTTCTGAAGAACTGGGGCAAAATTATGCGTAACGTGACGAAACCTCCGCACCGCACTTGCAACACAAATTTCTTCCTGTCTAACGTCAAACAACATAATAGAAAAAAATTACCCAAACTGCACAAGAAGAAGAATCGAAGGCAAGACCCGTTGAAAAAGCGAATAAGACGATTATAAACAAGCAATCTTAAGTTCTCAGGTGAAAAACAGACAAAGTGATTTAGCCAATTCAATCGAATTTATTTTTATTCACTTTATCGTTGCATGAAAATAAAAAAAAAAGTTTTACGAAAAAACAGAAACGGCGACAGAGTATTTAAAACAATCGTAAACTCAAATTGCGTTGAGAATTTTCTATGTGAACGAAATTTCGGTAATTGAAATGTAAAAAAACAACTTCTAAGTTATTTAAATTTTTGCCCTTGAGACGGTGAATTTTTTTGTATTGCGAATTTTTTGTACTTAGAATAATTTTATTTCGCATTCAAACAGTATTATTAATTCGTTTTGATATAGTAAGTTTATAAAAATTGGTTCCTTAATAACGAGGAATGACGTGGTAAGAGAAATATTATGAATGAATCATTGGAACGATGCCTTCGCAATTTGGATGTACATATGTATGAAATTTCATTTTCATTGAAATGAGCCACGAATGTTCATTGTAATCAATTTCTCTTCCTACAGTTTTATTTTATTATATTTTTTTTAGAAGAAATGAAAAAGTTCCTCGAATAGGAATTGGTCGCGACCTTCTTGGATCCTACCACTAATCTATACGAAATTTTAGATTAACTTTGTTTTATTAAAAACAGGAAAAAAAAAATGAAAACACAAATGTATATTCCAAGTGTTAATGATTTTTATACTTATTTTGTACTTAATCTAAAGTTTATCCTGCCATGACTATTTAAGTTTTTAAGATACGCAGTTACTCAAACTTATTGTATATACCTAAGTAATGAATTATTTATCAATTTTGTATTCCGAAAAGTTAAATTATAAAAACTGTAGCAGCTCATGAAAACTCATGTATTATAATGTTTGAAAAAGAAAAACAAAAAAAAAAACTTCACTACTATGTTGGACGATTCGTTCTGAGCTAATCTGAATTTCCACACAGATGCCATATCATTGAAGATCAATGGAGTTTGAAACAAATGAATTTGAAATTGCTATTGAACCACTTTTTGTAACTGTAATAAAATAGAAATAAGATAATATCATTTGTAAGACTTTTATAAGTAACTTGAATGACTTGGATATCAGTATTAAGATACGCAGTTTCATATAAATTGAGCAGTATTATAAAAATACATGTACATCAAGAGTTACTTATAAAAACAATGAAGCTACAAAATTCATTTTTGAAACAAATTTCTGATGATAATTTGAATCAAACCTGTACGAAATTAATACGATTCAACAAAATCAATGCAGAATTCGAATGGTCAATATTTTAACGTTGATATAAAAATAACGAAACTATGCATGTACATCTGTAAATAGTTTTGATAAAACATCGATATTTTGTACCGAATTCGAGGACATTCACCGTATTGTGTGAAGATGTATGAAAATATCTTTTGATACTTTTTAGAAATAAAATAACTGTTTGCAAAGATCTCCGGTCGTTTGGTTTTCGTTTAAATTTATATTGAATTTTAAATCTCAACTTTTTCATTTAGTGGAAAAATTCAAACGAGTAATTTATTCATTTCTATTTCTATAAGACGTTTCTTTCCAAGTCATTAGAGCACGATTCAGAGGTATGACTCACTTGTAATAAGATGCAAAGACAGTGTCCTCTTTGAGCGCGATTCCCGTTTTTTCCGATTCCTTGAAAAAAACGAGGAATCCTCGTTCGGCTTACAAGTGTGACTCAATTTTAACTGCTTGTACTGTTGGTTATCAGCTTTTCGTAACGGTGATATAATTTAAAGGTCTTTTGGTATCAAAGATCATATTTTTCTCGCCAAAGACAAAGAAGAAAGAAACTTGTTATTTCTTTGTTTGCTTTTTTAATTACTTAAATAAAAAAAATAATAAACGTAGCTTTGTTAATCAAAGCTGAATCTTAACAATATTTTGTTTAATTTTTTGGTACTTTTGCAAATTGAACAACCATCGGTTTATCCTTGAGAATATAACCGTTAGTTTCGCTTAAAGCCAGCTGAGCTTGAGCAATATTTTGTAGAGTTACGAAAGATTGTCCTTTCATCCGGCCTTCTTGCATCAATCGGACGTTGTACCTAAAATTTTTTAATACGTCAACATAACATTTTTTTTAATGTAAAATTCAAGATACTATCTGAAATACAACTCTGATATAAAAATTCATACTCATGATCACTTTCAGTAGTCGTTTTGGTTATATATCGTTTGAAAATGAAATGCAAATCTGCTTCCTCGACATTTTTTCCAAGATTTTTGACGTATAACCGATGTGTGGGAACACCAGGATGATAATTCTTAAATACTGGCAATATCTTTTGGTCTAGAAAAAAGGATAAAATTAATTGTTATTTAAAAAAAAATTATAATCATAGAAATGCATTAACATTAAAATAATACCATTGGTAGATATTCTGTTCTCTTCCAGCTGCTCAGAACTGATGAATTCTTGTTTTAGGACTTCTTTGAGTTCTTCTTTGTTCTCTTCGGAACGTTCCGCTGGGTGTATTACTCCAAAACCACCGACCGAAACAGTTTCAGTCCCTTCAGTTAAATTAATTTCTGATTCCTGATTCTGTTCTAACAACTTATCAACTGTTTTCAATTTAAATTGCAAATTCCTCGTTTCTTTTGGTACAGACTCAAAAACATCCTCTGGTTTTATAGCTTTAGTAGAAACTTTTGCTGCGTTCAGTTTTTGTGGATTTACGAATTTTGGAATTTTCAGTTTTTTGATCAGTCGAGGCAATTTCCTTTTTTGTGGAATATTAGCCTGTACTGATATAGTTTGGTCATCAGACTCAACTTCAGATTCCTCTTCCTCTTCTTCAACTATGTAATCATTTTGTTCTACAAAAACGAAACAGTTTTTAGTAAGCCTAAATACAAAGTTAAAAAAATTTATCTAATGTTCAATCATTCATTTACCTGAAATTTTATTACTTGTACCAAAAATGTGTTCATAATGTTCCATATTGTACCATTGTTTTAAAGCTGGAAATTCAGATTCAAGTTCCACGAAAGGTGGTGGTAGACTCATTCTGTTCATCAGATGTAGCACCTAAAAAATAAAAACAATAAACATAATAATAAATGCGAGATAGTCAAAATATATTTTCAATTATTATATGCAATATGAATTTGAAGACGTTTCACCATATGCAGAGTATTTATAACCACCCTATAAAATTTGAAATATTCAATTTCAAATTTGTCAAAAAGTCATAGCTTGTACCTATCTACATCTATGTATTATGCCAATTTGTAAATTAAATATGCTCATTTTCAGATGTTCAATCATTACTTTGTCAACTTAAAAAGAATAACTAGAACGCAATTTTTCACTTATCGATAGAGTCATATTAAAATACAGTTTTTAAATTTTATAATAAACATCAAAAAATTAAAATACTTGATTATAAAATGCAGGTTCCCTGATCATCTGAACACATATCCTAGTCAACGTATTCTTCGTTGGCGGTGGATATTTGTAACACAAATTTGGCGGAGGTGGCTGTGAAAAAACATGCCCTCCCGTCCAGCTGTTCAATTTGCTTAAAAAATTTCTATAATTTTCGGCTTCCTGAAGGTTATTTCTCTCAGTCTCATTCAGCTTTGTCTTCTGCTCGGATTCCAATCCGGATTCATTCAAGGCATCCTTATTTGCAAATTCAACTAACAATCTCCTTCCACCAAGTTCCAACTGATTGAGTCTGATAAAAGCATTTGTAGCAATTTCTTTGTTTGGGAACTCAACAAATGTGATTGTGTATTTGTCAGATTTACGAATAGTCTTTGCTTGTTTGGCTCCAAATTTTTTAAACAGCATCTCTCGTCTCTCATTTGACAAACCAGGTGGCAGACGAACAATTTTCAAAACTGTGTCAGCCTAAAAAAAATACAAAAGAGTTTTTATGTCAAAAAATATTAATGTCATGAAAAATTATTGTAAAAATAATAAAGAAAAATAAATATAAAAAAGTAGATAAACTTGTTTACTTACCATCGTTTATCTAATTAAAAATAACTAGTTAAAAAATGTCAAAGTTAGCAACTCTTAAATCATCTCAATACTTGGTTTGTAGGTTATGTTTATGTTTATCTTTTCTGCAAATCTAGTGAAAAGAATAAAAAGGTTGGCAATACTGCAATGAAATTGGAGACAAGAATATGGAGAGAGAAGAATTAAAGCGAAAAAAAATGTAAACAGAGCCGAATAAAACCATTGACGGAAATAAACACATCCATAACGTGAACTGCAAGTGAAAGTGTGTTTAGAATATTCGAAGGTTCCAGAATTCGTCGCTATATTATAAAGACGTCATAAAAATTAAAATCCCGGCAACGGCATTAAGAATCCGGTTATTTTCAACTTGTTTATATCTACGTCTTTGTAATCTCTTAGTAGAATTGATATCGTTCGTTAGCATTTGTTAGTTATTTGTGAACTGTTGTAAACGGAGGATATACGGTTGATGGATTCCTTTGCACAAACAAAAGTAAAAAATTGTCTCTTCGTTGAAGTTATAAAAACATTGTGAAAAATCGAATATTGTTGTTAAAAACATGGTTGATTCAATGAATAAAAAATACTACGAGATGGAAAGGTAAATAAAGATACAATAGATACAATTAAAAAAGTTTAAGTTTAAAATTTTGCAAAATTAATTAATTTAAAAAATTTAATTAATAGATCAATTTAAAAAATTGAATTTTAAACAATGTTTATAGTTAATTTCATCACATTATAAATCGATAATATGTTGATAATAATTTATGTATATTGATATAAATGATTGATAATTGATTGGTGAATTGATGATTGAATAGTTCATGATTATTATTTCCAGGCTTAACGAAATCGAGAAGAATCCAAAGAATTATTCGTATAAAACCAAAAAAATACCAAGAGACTACATCAAGTATCTAAAGAACGCAATAATTTTTATTGTTGCAACATATTTAATGGTCTTTTTATACCAAAATTACATTGTTCTATCGAAAGTGGTGACAAATCAGTCACTAGCAATTAGACAACAAGTGAAACAATCAAACTTGATGGAGGATCACCATCAGATATCCTTTAGTCGTGAAAGATTATTATCCAGCCTGTTACAACGTGAAAACATCTCAAAACAACCCTGCCACTTGAAGAAAGCTGACCGAGAGTTCGTAAAGTTTGATTGTTATCCAGAAAACGGAGCTTCAGAAAAAAGATGCCAGGACAGAGGTTGCGTCTGGCAGACTTTGGATGACCAAGTACCTCTTAATCTACCATATTGTTACTTCCCAGAAAATTGGCAGATTTACAATTTAACCCATTCGACTATCGCTGATGAGTTTGTTGGTTCTCTTCAATTGATGGGAAAATCTCCTTATGGAAAAGACATTCAAAAGTTGATGATGGAAACTGAATCAATCGATGATAACATTTTAAGAGTGAAGGTACTTTGGAAAAATTGGTTATCAAAAAAAAAAAAAATAAATAAAATAAAATTACGTTTAAGTTTTTTTTCATTATTTGTAAAATAGTCTTGAATATGTTGATGACTTGTTTTTGTTTTCAGATTTTCGATCCATCTGAAAAGAGATACGAGCCACCTCTTCCTGTAAGGGACAATATCAGGAAAACAAAACTAACTGCAGATAAACAGTACCAATTCACTGCTGACAGTTTTGGCAAAAAATTGCCAGGTTTCAATGTTAAACGACTTGCTGACAATACTGTGATGTATGTATAACTTTGAAAATTGAAAATATCGGTGAATTATAGGTGTAGTTTAAGCTAATTGAGACACTGAAATAAAATTGTTTTGAATTAATGTATGAACCAAATTTCGGATGTATCACACATTGTGAATATATATTTTAATATTTTAATGTCAAACATTATGTATTTTAGATTCAAGTCTATAGGTGTTGGAGGTTTCATATTTTCTGAACAATTTTTACAATTAAGTGCCATATTACCGTCAGAAAATATTTACGGTTTAGGAATACACCAATCCAGCTTAAAGTTGAATACAAGTTGGCAAATTTTGACTTTTTTCAATGCTGATCAACCACCAGTAGAACAAGTAATCAATTAAAATTATATAAAATTTAATATAAACTGTTAAACTGCCAACATTTTTATTTATCATTTTTTTTTTTTTTTTCAGAAAAGTTTGTACGGTAGTCATCCATTTTACTTGATCGTTGAAGACGGAGGAAACTGCCACGGAGTTCTATTTTTGAATAGCAATGCCATGGGTTTGTAAAATTAGACAACATATTTGTATTTGTATACATATTCTTATGTTTGCTTTTTAATTGTATGTTGAAAAAATACTAGATGTCGTGCTTCAACCAACACCTGCTATTACATTTAGAACAATCGGCGGTATTTTTGATATTTATTTTTTTATGGGACCAACTCCGGAAGATGTATTGAAACAATATTCTAAGATTGTAGGAAAACCATTTTTCCCTCCATATTGGTCGCTTGGCTTTCATTTGTCGAAGTAAATACATTTTTACAATTATTATTCATTTTGATTGTTTCTGCAATACGCTAAAATAGCACTAGCAGATGTATGAGAATTCACTAATCTTGTTTGATATTCATTTTAAGCTATATCATTTCCTTCACAGGTTTGGCCTCACAACTTTGAATGACACAAAATCTTTATGGATGAAAACGCGAGCTGCCAAAATACCATACGTAATTATAGAATTCTATATTTTAAGACAATCATAAAATTGTTGCTTTACGTTGACCTTTAATATTTATATTTAAATTTAATATTTTAGGACACTCAGTGGAATGATTTAGATTACATGGGCAAAAGAAGTGACTTTATTTACGACAAACAAAAGTATAGCGATCTACCAAAGTTCATTGACGAATTACATGCAGTGAGTAAAAATGCCTTATAATCAGTTTTAGTGGGTTTCAGTAACATAAATTTTATAATATTAATCATCTTTGTTCTTTGCCAGGCTGGAATGCATTATATTCCGTTGATTGATGCAGGTGTTTCTGGAAGTGATGATGGTGGTAGTTATTTGCCATACATTGAAGGCCTAAAAAATGACATTTTTATCAAAGATGCTAAAACGAAGAGGCCTTTTGTTGGTAAAGTGTGGAATTATAACTCAACTGTATGGCCAGATCATACAAATCCTAAAACAACAGACTACTATTTTAGAATGATGAAAATGTTACACGATGAAGTCGCTTATGATGGAGCTTGGATTGTATGATCTATTATTATTTTTAGAATCCTTCTTTAATTTAAAATTCAATTATAAAACTTCAATTAATCTTATAAAATTAATTTATAGGATATGAATGAGCCTTCAAATTTCTATGATGGCGCTGCGAAAGGCTGCGATAAAAACGATTTGGACTATCCACCGTACTTGCCAAATGTTAATGGTGGTTTATTAGCAAAGAAGACTGTTTGTATGAATGCTCTGCACTATTTGGGCAGTCATTATGATCTACATAACACATACGGAACTAGTCAAGCTGTTAACGTTAACTCGTGAGACAAATCAATTTCAAACGTTATCAAATCGAGTGTAGTATAAATTGAATAACAACATTTAAAAAATTTATTTCAGTGCTTTAAAAAAAATAAGGAAAAATCGAAGACCATTTATCATTTCAAGATCATCTTGGGTTGGCCATGGACATTACGCTGGAATTTGGACTGGGGACGTCTTTTCCACATGGTATACTTTAAAATTGAAAATAATTTCAAAAATTAAGAAAAAGTAAGTAATATACGATGTTTTTAATGTAGGCATGACATGAAAATGAGCATCCCAGCAATATTATCGTCACAATTTTATCAAATACCAATGGTGGGCGCTGATATCTGTGGGTTTAACGGAAATACAACCGTATCTTTGTGCAATCGGTGGATGCAACTTGGAGCTTTTTACCCATTCTCACGTAACCATAACTCTGATGATACAGTGGTGAGTTTGAAACCATTCGCACCAGTGCTTCAGGGTAATAAATAATAATCAATAATGAATGGCAATTATTTATTTTTAGGACCAAGATCCAGTTTCATTGGGAAACTTAGTCGTTGCTTCGTCTAAACGAGCTCTCAGATTACGATATTTCTTCTTGCCATATTTTTACACCCTTTTTTACCGCGCTCATTCTTTTGGCGAGCCTGTTATTCGTCCTATATTTTTTGAGTAAATTAATATAAATTATTATTAATTATATTGTTTTTATTTTTTGCTCAAATTGTAATATAATGTGCTCGATTGTTTAATATATAAAGCTGATCAACTTTTTTACAGGTTCACAGACGATCCCATGACATATGACATTGACACAGTTTTCTTATGGGGAAAACATATGATGATAATACCGATCTTAGAAGATGTAACGTTTTTTACTTTAATGAAAAATACAAAACTTTTGTTTTTGTTTAATCAAATTTGTTTTGATTTAGGATGTACAAAAAGTAACTACTTACATACCAAATGGAGTATGGTATGATTTACACACAAGGCTTGCTATATATTCTTACGGGAAAAAAGTCGAATTTGAAACTCAAATTGATATCATGCCTATATTGATTCGAGGTGGTGTCGTCATACCAGCACAAAAGGAGAGTCTCACAACGACTGATAGTCGTAAAAATAATTTCGTTCTATTCGTTGCACTGGACATCTTCGAAGGAGCCTCTGGAGAACTGTATTGGGACGACGGAGATAACACTGGTAATTTCTTAATTAATTGAAAATGATAAATGCTTTTTGAGTATTTAAAAATTGATACAAAATATTTCACTTTTGCAGATTCAATCGAGACTGAAAATTACCGATGGATAAAGTTTAAAGCACAAAATTCTACACTCATATCCAGAAACATAAAAGGTCAATTTAAAGGTGAAATGAAAATTGACCTGATCCAAATATGGGGACTTGAAAAACTAGTTCGATGTGTTATCTTCGATGGCGTCCAAACACCTTTCGATTATGATTCGAAAAGTTTTGTAAGTACAAAACCTAATTTAAAGATCATATTGTCATCTAATTCTCCTTTTATTCTCATCAAATTTATCTTTTCTCAGGTTTTAAATATTGAATTTGCATCAAAAGATTTGAAAAAGGATTTCAATTTATCTTGGTTTTACAATAAAGAAAAATGCAGGCAAAAATTGATCACTGACAACAATATTACTAGTATTGTCAACAATGTTGACAATATTACTTCACGAAACGTACATTTGAAAATGCAGTCATCATCAGCCCAGACGCAAGTTCAGAGCTTATTTCTCAGTCTCATGCTCGTAATTTTGTATTTCTATTATTAATATTTTCTACTTTAAAAATAAATATCTTTCTTATATTTTATGTTCTTTTCTATATTCAATCAACATTCACGTAATAATTTATGGGAAGGAATTTAATTCTTTTTGTAGGTTTGATTAAAAGATGTTTTATTACAGCGTTCATATACAATTTGAATTCAAATCAATAAAAACATGTCTTACAATTGAAAATGGCACCAAAGTAAATAAATCAACGTAAAGATAAACTTTTTGGAAACATATTTAACTTCGCAATTAAATCACTATGTGAACAAAATTGGAACACAATCATTTTGGCAACAGAATAGTAAAATTAAACTCCAATCAACATCTTTTTGCATTGAGTTCACACAATTATGTTCTATTCATATTTTATGTCCTGACTTGTACTTTTTTCGAAAGTGTTTATTTGATCGAGTACATTGAAAAACGAGATATGTTTCTGTTTATCCTTAATGAATTATATTAGTGCAATATCGATTTACTATACTTGTTATCTGAAAGCGCAAGTGACAAATTAAGCGAGCTAGTTTACTCGAAAATATACCATTTAATGACACATGCTGCTTGTTTATTCAAACGATTTTGCGTGTAAAGTTAAAATTATATGGGTGCTGTTTGATTGCATAACATACAATTTAATCTTTGCACCGGTAATATAAGAAATAAATTACGTAACTTTGGTAAATTTTGAGACCAAATTATTTTTTACAGAGAACCACTAGATTCGTCAAGAAATTTTTTTTTAATTTTTTTACGACTATTTTGTAGGCTCTTCATAATAAATTAATCTAGACCAATAACAAAAACTACAGTTACCAGTAAATTTTCTTGCAGACTGTATAAAAAATGATACCAAATAATTGCTCTAAAACGTAAAAAAATCTGTTTGTTTATACAGTTCACAAAACATGGCTCACATTTAATCACTACGTCATTAGAATGCAATAATGATAACTTCTTATTATTGTCTGTTCACATTTACTATATCTTATACAATTACACCAAGAACAAATGATAAAGTCTACCGGCCTAGTTCTTACTGTGTGTACTTTTTTTTGGTATAAAAAGTTTATATTTTTTCACTCGGCGTATAATTATTTACAAAAGAGCCTCTTTGTTTGAACTTCGTACAGATATTTCTTTACCTCGGTTTATATCAGAACTTTAAAAATGATATTAATTCATATTCTGTGTATAGTTTGAGGTTCGCTTGTACATTTTTGAACAAAAACTTGTTACATGAAGATACATGCTAATTCGTCAATACAAATTTATACATATACAAGGAAGCGCTTAACTGAAAGCTCAAATGCAATAACCGGACTTGCACTTGGAAGACCCTCCTTTCAAATCGAAAAAGTATCAAGAATGTTTTCAATTTCAATATACTTTAAACGGGAAAATTGTTTGTTTCGATCGAAAAATCAACTTTGTCACTCAAAGTATATTGAAATCAACGATTCTCTCGATGCTTTTTCGATTTGAAAAAAAGACCTGGTTCTTTGTCTGGTTAAATTTGGTTTTGCATCCAAGTTTTCAATTCATCTAACTATTAAATTTACCGATGAACACATTTTTAAATCTCATTTTTAACACATAAATCACGTGACTTGACAGTCTACATTGCACAAATCGAAACTTCATTGCATGAAGTGAAGTTTTAATATTCATTAAGCAAAAAATTTTCAACAACAAAATATATAATGTTCTTAAACTCATCACATGATTGAGTCCAAATTTCGAAACAACCTATAATCATATGACCGCCTCAACTAAATATACATCTCAATAGACTTTTGATTAAATTTGACGAACGAATCCTTAAAGCGAGTTGTTTTACACTGTGCAGAACTGTTGAAAACGTTAATGAAAACTAAATTATGGCACTACGTGTTCTAAGTTCTACACGATATCACAAAATTAATTTGCTTTCGCTTTTACTTATAAACAATCGTGCGAATTCAGTTTCAAACTATGCTGCAAAACTTTGATATACAGCTACGTGGGAATTGTTTTCATCTTCCGTTAATGCAAATATTTCTAAAATATATTCAAGCAATTTTCACACATTTTCAAAACTTATTCCAGCTAACTACAAGATTGTGCTGAAACATTGTTAATTCACGATTTTACTTTTGTGGAGTAACCTGATTGGAATACATCATTTCAAGAATAACAAATTGAAAAACAAAAAAGGAAACAAAAATAGTTGATATCAGATGGATAATAATCAAACGTTAGATCTAAATGAAATGGTGATTCTACGTTGCCGTTAGAGTCTTGAGAATCTGCTCGGGCGTTTTCTTTTTCTTCATGAAATTTTTCCAGTGCTCCTGAGGCACCGTCCACTCGAGAAACATCTCCAGGTTGCTCCGCAGAGTTTCGTGCTCCTCTGTGGGGTCGTCGGACTTGATCGGATCTTTACCAGCCGCTATCAGTGAATCCTCGAGAATCTCGTCGATCAACCGTTTGCCAAATCCAAGTTCCTCGAGTCTCTCGGGTTTTGAGATCCGTTTCAAAAGCACTGCCAATAGTAATCTCATCTTTTCGATCGACATTCCCGAGAATTTTGAATTCTTCAAAGCGTTTGACTCGGCGCTCGACTCCTTGGATGAAGCTTCCAGACAGCTTTTCTCGTGCACCTCAAGGTCACTTTTGATTCGGAAGAAGCTCTTGCAGTATTTGCAGCCGTATGGCTCGTTTCTGCCGTGGATGCATCGCATATGCTTCTTCCAATGAGGTAGTTGGGTGAAGCCAGCGTTACATTCAACACATTTAAATGGTCTTTCTCCCGTGTGTCGTCTTGTGTGGAGCTTTAGAGCGGTTGAATGGGCAAAAGCTTGCCAGCAAACGACACATCTGCAATTATAATTACCAATTGTGATAAAAGGTCAATTTCTATAAAATTATGCGTACATAATTAGAGGGACCCCTTTCTCTAGCATCTATGTCTATTTATAACAACTTGAAATGTAACCCAATTGACGATAAAATGTTTTACGGCATACTTTATTGAAAATTTGTCTCTAAAAAAAGAATAGGAAACATTTTGTATGCATGTTAAATTTCTGCAGTACAATTTTCTTATCATATAATTTACAGTTAATTTTACTATTTGCGTTGCGCAAAGATTGCAAAGTTCAGTTTCTCATAAACTCATTAAAATAACTAAAAGTCTCTATTTACCATTAGTTGAAACATAGTGATTACTACTTTGTTTTAAATTTTATATATGTAAAATTAAAAGCGTTCTACTTCAATTTATAATTTATGAACAAGAAATTAAAAATGGTAGCATATTCCTGGTCAATTCCAATAAAATATTTCCTTAATGTTTTAACAAAAATGGGTTAGTAATATTTTTGTTGAAAAAAATCAAGGGGTTGTTTAAAGGCTTTATTTAAAAATTAAATTGTTATGAAATTCAATTTGCATTAAATATATATTTTCATTTTATCACACAAACATTCTGAAAGAATTTCTTATTGTTTATCAATGATAAGATTTACAGTTGAATTGCAATTAAAAGTAACAACCCAATCACTAATCGTCATTGCAAAATCAAATATTATCATTTAAAATTTATTTTAAAACAAATAATTGAAAATAGAAAGATTTAAATTATTAAAAAAAAAAACTTGTTTAGCCATCTCAAAGTATTTTACATGACTTTATTCTATGATAAAAGTTTGTGAAAACGCAAAATTGTTGGAACTTGATCTCAACTAGACTTTAATGCATGACTACAAGATACTTCAGAGACAATATAGTTGGAAGACTACACAAGTGAGTAACCCCTTGACCAAAAATAAGCCCGAAATATACCTAAATGGTCTCTGTCCAGAGTGCGTTCTCTGGTGCACCGTAAGCTGGGACTTCTGTGCGAATCTCTGTCCGCAGGTGGCGCAGCCGTGCGGCCTGTCTTGAGCATGAGTCCTCATATGCTGTGGCAAGTGTCCCTTGAATGTTTTGTTACAGATCACACACAGGAACGACTTGACGTCTTGGTGCAAGCACTCGAGATGTTTCTTGAGCGCGTCGCGACGTACAAAGCCGCGTCCACAGATCTCGCACTTGTGGTCCTTCTGTCCATTATGTCGCTTCATGTGAACCGACAGGTTCGCAGAGCACGTGAACATGCCTGAGCAGAGGGTGCACCGGTACGGCTTCACCTGGCTGTGAGTGCGGCGATGCTGCGCCAGTTGGCCGCCGCGGGCGAAGGTCTTGTCGCATTCGTTGCATTTGTAGGGTCGGAAACCCGTGTGGGTGCGCACGTGTAATTTCAGTCTCTCTTTCAGGGGAAACTCCTTGCCGCACTCGTTGCATTTGAAGGACGGTCCGGCGCCATGCACCACTTTGTAATGGTTCCTCAGACCCCCTGTGCCCTTAAACTTGGCGTCGCACATCACGCAGCCGTACTTCTTGTACAGCTTAGCCTTGTCACCGTTCTGGTCCTCGGTGTTGGCGCTTGGCTCGGCCGACTCCGGGCTCACCAGCCGGTACATGAACTTGTTATTGATATTTAGCACGTTGTTGTTCTCCCGTTCCAGCAGGTAAGTCTTCTGGATGATGGCGTCAATGGTGTCTGCCACCTCCTTGTCCAGTGTCTTGACCACCGTCGGCTTGACCGCTCGCCGTGTTACCTTTTCTTTCATCTTCCGTTGCCTCTTAGCTGAGCTCTTTTCGGTTCTTTTGATCTCGTCCTCGGTGTTTTGCTTCTTCTGTTCCTCCACCTCTTTGGCTTTTTTGATTTTCGTACAATTGCGGGCTTTCCCAGCCGATTCCTCCTTGTCCATCTGCTCCGAGATGTGTTTCCACCTCTCCGGCCTTCGTTTCACTGAGTACCCATTCCCGGTACCCTCTTCGACATCCTCACAAACTTTAAACTGCGCGTTGAACTCATCGTTGCTGCAGTGCGGATAGCTACGCAAAACTTTGAGGGCGTCGGTGCCCTCCTGGTCGTCTCGGCAGGTCTCTGTGAACCGGGACTGTTCCACCGGAAGTAGTTCTGTAAGATGGACCTCGTCCTGGTTTTGCTCAGGAGTTGAAACATGGTTCGCGACCATCTGCTCAAAACTCGCCATATCTTTGATTTTGCAGGAACTTTTGGTTAAACTTTCTTGTACTCGGGTATGCTCGCACATACGAGCATACCCTTTGGGACAGCGTTAGAACGGTCCCGGTCCCGAGTGAAGGTTAAATCGGGTTAACTGTAATTGGGTCGGGTTGTTCTGATGGTGTCAAAGTGCAACTATAAATCCGTCGCGTATGGTGTGAACGAATGTATTACACATAACTGAATCGGTCGGCCGATCTGGTGCCCGTGAAGATAAAACGCGACCTTATCGGACTGCTTTATCAGAGCGATGCAGATAAAAGGCCGTTTACTCTAGGCAACAATGCCATTATCGGTGGAGCTTATCGTCGTGTTTCTTTAGTGACGCAAGAAGACTCGCTTGCAGGCGTCGGAATCACCAGAAAGCAGATTCGAGGAAAAGCAGTCTTCCCTGTCTGGTATTCGATTGACTGTCGTCCGAACTCCCAATTCGATGTCCTCGTAAGTCCGACGTGCTTAAGCCGCGCAAGCGCAGTCCTAGGTCGATACTACATTTGACGAGCTCTCTTTCCTTATCCTCTCTCCCCTTTCTTCGTCCTCCTACGTGACCTTAATTGTTCATCTTCGCGTCGCACGTTCGCGGCTGTTTTAAAATTGGATATAAATTTGGTTCCGAGAGGGCGATCCGAATGAGCCAGCTGGTACCCCTCTTCGAGCCTCCTGGCATTGATGTTTCCGACGATCTCTCAACGTATTATTTTCGTACCATGACGTGTCGTACGAACGTCGCAGTCTTAAACTCTTTTACTATATATTTTCTTTTATTTCTCTTGATTTTTGGTACTATCTTTCTAGTATAGGTGGGAAAAATTTTCCTGGTCTTTGGTATTCACTTTCCTTTTGGAATATATTTTTTAATTTTGCTTTTGTTTTGCAAGTTTGGCAAGCTTTTATGACTAGAATTCTTTTTGGTTCTTAGATGACACTGCCGTTGTGGTCAATTGGGTTTCACCGTCGGTCTTCGTTTCTCAGTTTTGTTCGAATGTTTATTACGTTACATTACTACTAGAGAGTGATTTGATTTTGTATTAACTGGGTTAGTAATAGCGGTGGTCTTAATTTTATAGAAGAGAAGAGCCCGTCACCATATCTGAAAGAAATTAGAATTCCAACAACCTTTAGTTCAAATTAGTCACACAAGTTTACCTAATACCAGTAAATAACTACATTATGATTGCTCGTTTATCATGCAATTGTAATTTTAATGGGATAAGTTTCATATCACAATTCATATGCATTCGCGATGATTGCAATATATACAAGAGTTTTGATAGACAATCATTTAGAACAGACATTTTTTTTTTTTTTTTCAAAAAAAGTTTTTTTCTTAACAGAGACAACATAAATTTGTTACTTTTCGATTTCAAAAATGTTTTTAATCAAACTCATTTACTTTTGTGCTATATGGCTAAATGGTTACTATTGAATCGTAATATGCTTGCATGTATTTTGCATTCTCCCGTCTCATTTTCTAACATAACATCAGCTTATCCGATCAGATTTATTCAAGCCAAGTTTAACTTCTGTGACCCTAGATATTTTAAACTCGACTGAGATTTGTGTGATTTTTTTCTACAATTATTCAACATCGTTTTCAAAAAAAAAAAAAAAATGTTTGGAAATGATCAGATTTGCACATCAACAAAACTTTGAAAGTTACAAAACATTTATAATTTTTGCAATTGTAAAATGTTTATTTTCCTATGTTATTTTGGACTGACTGTCTGTCTGTGTGTCTGTGTAGTTTGTGTTTAAATGTTACTGAATTTTTATTTGCGTTTGATATCATATATTTGTAGAAATAATTAATTCTCAATCGTATTAATATGTATTTTCATTTAAATTTTATTGTATTGGTTTCCATGCGGATTTGTTCACGTTTATATATGAATTCACATTTGTGATTTTGAACTGTATTCATATTTAGCGCGCGCATTTTCGTCTCTAAATGTCACACGTATGTGCGCATTGAACTTCCCAAAGAATTGTCTCGGTGTCTTTCAGATTGTTTATCAACCACTCCGTCATTGCCGAAGCAACTAGACTTACAACTACAATCTACGTTATCAGACTCAAAAGATTCACTTACGTCGAAAAGCACACCGATCTCGTTACAAAAATATGGTCGAGGAAGAAACTTCCCTTCGGATGAGCTGCTCTGCCCTACCCTCCGTTCGCCATCTTTAATAAAGCTCTGCCAATAGACCAATTAACGATGGCAACCAAAGGGGGAGTTCAATTCGCGAGACTCTGTCATGCTTTAGAAACGTGACACCGTATCGACTGCTGATAACAGTTTCTCAGTTTGATTCATTTTTTTTCAACCACCCCCAGTGGTGCTTTGAATCTACAAAAATCAAAATATAACGTGACATTGGTTAAAAATATCTCCAAAAATTTGAACTGTCAGTAAAAAGTAAAAATTTTTAGTCACAACTTTTTTAGCAAATGTTTTCAACGATAGATGGCGTTTAAACTGGTTCAAACTTCGCAAATTGTGATAGTTCTCAAATTTCATATTGCATCTCTGAAAAAAAACATGAAACAATTTTCAAAATTTGAATGTCAGATTGAATTTAAAAAAAAATAATTTTTTTGTCAACAATTTCAATTTTTTAAATTGTTTATAAAAATTTAAATTTGTTGTAGGAGATGCCTTATTTTGCAACAAAAAAAAAACACGTTTGATCAGACATTTGTTGTGGGATAATAAAACTTTTGATTTTAATTTAAGAGAAAAAGTGCGGTCGTATACGTTTGCGAGGAGAAAAACTCACCGTTCGGGGCGCCGCGATTGGTCGCACGGAAACGTCGGGAACAAGAGCTGTGCAGCAGCAGAGCTCTCGGCACGACACAAGCGACGAAGTAGTTGCGCGCGTCTGTGTCTGAGGTATGGTTTTGCCGCTTTTCCCACGCAGCTGTCAATCGCACATTTTTTGGCTGACTAGATCAAAACCAAACCGCCCGTCTTTAATTTCAAACGAGCCGCGCGCCAAGTCGCGCTGTTTTTAATTCGCGTCGCGTTTGCCACCAGTTGCGTGTTGCATAATCCTGGTTTTAGCCGAGAATCCGCGTCGCATCTTCGCGCTCTACTCCTGGAACCGACTTTCTGACTTTCCGTCAGAATTTCACCTTGTGATTAAACGCATCTGCAAATATTTCATCACCAAAACAACAACTTGGTGAGTATAAGTTTGGTCCGAACTTGAATTGCAAAAAATGACAGCTCCTATATAGTCTGTGGTTTTGCCATTGGCTGCAACTAAACTCTGACTTTTATTTGCATGTTCGGAGCTTTTTCGACCTTTTCACGTTGATTCAGCAGTTGACATTTGAAATAAAGTTGCCAAACGATTTCAAAACATTTTATTTTATTTGTGCTGTTGTTTGATCGTTGAGGTTATGTCGGATAAAAATAAACAGTTTTTTTTTTCCTATTGTTTGGATATCTTATTGTTGAATGAATTGTTGAATGAATGTAATTTTTGTTATTGGAAACATATTTTGCACTCTAAAGTTGGTTGATAAACAGAAGAAATGGAATTCGAGTAACTGTTTTTTTTTTTAAATAACTTTTATTTGGCAACTTCTAATTGATATTATGTTTGTATTTAAATTGCATATAGATGTTTTGAAATTAAGACTGTTTGTAATTGCACACTTTTTATGTGGATGGAAAATGAGATCGAGCTTGACGAATGAATTTTGTTGAATGAAATGTTGTTAAACCGGATTTGAACGCGATGCAAAAAAGATTTATAGTCCAGAAACTATTAATATAGATATTTAATGTCCAATTTTTTAGATACCGAATTATAACTTGTTTTAGATGTGATATTTTTTTCATTAATTTTATTATCGATGTTGAAAAGGATAGAAAAAAAAACTTGTATACTTTCAATCAAGTGTATTTTGAAATAAATTTGTAGATTAAGGTTGTGTTTTTCTTTCCATCCGATTTATCGCTCATTTATTAGAGATAAACTTTGTGTTTCTGATAATTTATCGGATATTTTCAAATGTAAGATTATTTTGCTAAAAATACAGCAGAAAATTATCCTTCCGATGACACTAAAATTGCTTTTATCTTCAATTCAAAACACATTTTGAAAATAAAAATACGTTACAACTTATTTGAAAAACATTAAACGTTTATTTGAACCAATTAAAATGAGCATAAATAAATAGCAGAATGAAAAAAATTTCTTGTTGATTTTGTATCCTCGTGGCTTTAATCTCGGTAGAGGTAATAATGTAGAATTAGCGACATGTCGTGACACTAATATGATAAATATAACCAACGAATTAACTCAAGTCTCGAACACATGTATTTAAAAACCGTACATAAAACTCCTCTCCATAAAAGTATGACGAACACCATTGCTTAACTTACCTCTAATGATACATATTTTAAAGACCACATTTTTTTTTACCTTCAAAGGTCTCAAATATATTACACATTTAATTCCATTTGTTATTAACTTTTTTAAATATTTATTTTCATTAATTAATTAAACAAAATCAGATTTAAACTTTTAAATTTTATTTTTTTTAGGTAAGAAAATAGATTAATTGTTCATGTTCAATTGTTAGAACAAGCATCGTTTGTACTGACACAAGTTTGGCAATGCCAACATTTTATGAATTGTAAGAGCCGAACAAAAATTTGCGACACGTTATCCAAAGCTGGGATGCGATTGAATACGGAAGTAAATAACGCTGGATACCGCAAGATAATCGATTCGACGAGGCTTAATTAACTGTCAAATTAACACAAGTTATCGTTGCTTCACGAGATCTATGCAAGTGAAACGACTGAGCCCGTTAAGTGGGTCCCGTACTCTTTCTGACTATACTTACTAGTGAGATTTATTGTTATAAATGCAAACATCTAGTAGTAAATATTTGTTATCCACATTTGTCATCCGCGATGACCCATTTTTTTCTTCTCTTTTCCTTTAAAACACGATTTTGAAAGGAAAATTAAATTTATGTAAATTGAAATCTAACAAACTCAGTGCGGACAAATTTGAACACAATTTAAAATCAACTTTTAAAATGATTCACATTTTGAAATAAAAAAAGTCTAAAATAATTTCATGTGCAAATGTATTCCGAAAAAATTATATATTTTTAACCATACAAAAATTAATTTTAAAGATTATAATATAAAACATTTTTGTTCATAACTCAATTAAAAGCAATCCTTGAAATCCTGAAAACACATTCATATCTTAAAACAAAATAAGTTATTTTCAATCGTCATTTCGCCGATTAGGTTATGTTGGACCCCTACAAACGGCACTTTTATAGATCATATACATCATCTGGGAGATTAAGATCACAGAACAGTAATTAAACTCCTATCTTGGATCATGGCATGGAGTAATGCAATTTTTTGATCCGCTTCATCGCGAGCGCATTCTGATCGTTTTCGCGGGGATGCGCTTTTGATTAACTTGTCAAGAAACAGAATCTTTTTTTATTTATCTTTTAAATAAAAACCACATCTAACACAAGTTTAAATTAAAATTCTACCATGCCTGGTTATGCGACGTTGCACACGTTAGCTTCATTCATTCAAACTCAGACAATACTTTTTTTTTAAGTACAAGTTGTTTGTCTCAACCCATCATTAAAGATTCATTTCAACCTCAAAATTGTTAATTATGTTTCCCTTCCAGGACAAAAAAAGAACAATTATTTTTCAATGTTTTTTTTTCGCTGAAATTTTCCTGCAACAAAAATTTCTCACAAACGGGAACTTAATTTTTTTTCAACTTCCCAACTAAGTTTACGTTACAAAGACGAAGAAAAGGAATTAATGATATAAATTTAATTACACGAGGATTGAGTGGCCGACAGACAACAAGTGGATGATTAAACGTATACACAGTTTGTTCGAAGATGTCTCGGTAGAAATCATTGGTTTTGATTTGTACATGAAATCACTCATACAAATATAGATTTCTAAATAAAAGAGACGAGTAATGAAACTCGTGGGAAAGCTTCGTGCAAAATCGAAGGCCGCTTTGCGAGCCATCGCTTATAGTTCCATCCCATGGTACGGTTAAGTGTCTTTCGATTAAAGCCTGAACTCTGTGAAAGTATGTACCAACACGAATACGCTATCACTCCCGTAAACTTACACTTTTCGCTTTCTAGATGCATGTATAGTTGAACATAGACCTATTCGAGACATCTTCAACGACCAAAAAAAAGTTCAAAAAGACCATCGTGACAGCTCCACAATCAAGTTTTTAAAGAATTCCATAATCCATAACTGATAAGTTAGTCTCTTTTAGATCTAATAAGTTTTTACCAGCAAATGTATTATTTCATTATCTCTATTATTAGAATTTTGAAGTTTTTCATTTTTATTAAATTAAATACAATTAAATTAGTGTTATTTTAATTCTTTATTTTGTTTTAATTTTCCTTAAATTTTTTATAATCATTTTTTGTTGGCAAAATGTAAGGAAGATTCTTTACAAAAATAAAAGGCGAAAAAGTTATTAAAAAAAACATGACTAGAATAAAAACGTTTGTTAGTATATTAAAAGAAGCAAGTAGCGTTGCGAATGAACATAATGGATTGTTCAGCGAGCATGAATTCACGGTGTTTTTTTTTTTTTTTTTTTTTTTTTGACGATTTATCTGATGACTTGATGGGTTTATCATTTTCACACTCAATTGAGTTTTGCTGGTCTTTGGAAATTTGTGATCCTGACCCAGCATCTTGAAATTTGAACATTTTTTGAACACTATCAACCGGTTGGTTGGAGTTCGTGTGCAATTTTTTTTAGATGGAAATTTGTGTCGGTGAATAGAGTGTCTAACGCGGAAGATGGCGGTGGATTATGGAGAAGAGATATAAGTAGCTCGCGGGTTAGCCGCAGGAAGGTTAACACCCTCGCTTAGCCTTAACTCGTCCAGTCGAGTGTCCGTGACTTTGAGATTCATACGAAACGCCGCTGGATTCCTTGCCGTTTTCATTCCCTTCCGCCATTGATGTCCGAGTATCAGCCAACCCAACTCGAGAGAAGTTATTTCGCGCTGCCAATGACAGATCAATTGTCATCTCGCAAAACCCTGCAGGCTATATTGTGATGTGGACAATTTCAAAAGGGAACAAAAGTGAAAAAAATCAAAAAGCAAAAGCAAGAGCAAAAAAAATGTTGCTTACAAAAGCAAAAGCGCTGTAAAATTTCGAAGTTAACTCAAATGATTACTTTTGTAATTAAAAAGTAATTTACCTTTTGAAAAAATGATTCACATGACTCAAACAATACAACTGATGAATTATATAAATCATTATATATTGGCATCATATTGGATAAAAATTGTGAAGGGAACCTATTTTCCACTCGGTACTTCTACGGCTACAGGTTTCCTCTAGTGTTAAATTACAAACTTAAAATTACAAGTTTCATCCGGGAAAATTGTGCCGGAGTTTTATCAGACAATTTGTGTATTTAATTTGAGATGAGAAATGCATCTCAGGTGTCATGCACGTGAATCTCCTTGTTCCAGCCGAGCACCCGTTATATCTAGATTTTTGGTCTCGGTAACGTTCGGTCGGCGCTCAGGTCTAGGTGATTTATGCGGGCCCCAGGGAGAGTCCAGTTGCTGCCACACATGCACGTACACGTACGCGTTTGTACCACTGGGTAACTAGCATCCCAGCTCGGCTCCCATAGACTCGTCCGTGAACAAAACTAGCCAGCCTGAGAGAAGCAGCTTTACGGTACCCTGCGCCGCCAATCCCATCCTATCCTGACCTCTTATATCCGTCTTCTTCCTTTTTGTCAAAAAATAGTCAACTCAGACCTGATGGTTGCTGTTTTTGTTCATCTCGCGAATTGCACGCTAGAGAAAATCCATTTCTATTTGCGGAAAACATTTTTGTTTTCTTTTTTCTTTCCAATACTTGAAACCGGTTTGGAGTCGATAGATATGATTTGTGGTCTCATTATAAATACTAATGCGATACTGCCATTGCAAAAAATCAAACACGGTAATTCATATTTGCCATAAGGTGATTGCTTATCTTTATTTCTAAAATAATCAGTCATTTTTGTCTACTCCATTGGGGATTCATCGTTGATTTTTGTTCAACTCAATTTTTTTAATCTTTCCATTTTCTGACTGATTCATCCAAGCATATTTTATTGTAATAAAACAAATATGCAAATGTCTTAATTCGAGACATTTTTTAGAACTTCAGAATGTGTACTAAAAGTCTCTGAACTTAGTTAAACTATTTATTTTGTAGAAAATAACATGAAAAGATTTGCTTTGAGGCAACTTTTTGGGAACTTCCGGTCTGTCGGTGGCCGAAAGGGAGAGTGCATTTGGCGGATTGTCGAAGGTCGTCCCCCGATTGCGTAATATAATTCGCGTGGAACGAAAGATGCTGAAAAACTGACGAGTTGTGATTGAGAACCACTGGAGCATGTAGCGTACCGGTTGTTCCACTCAAGGAATGCGGACTCTTGAACGTACATACGCGCGAGACCAATACGGTACAGCCTATGCCCGGACACTGACTTATGACACCCAAAAAAAAATCAATTTCCCCTTAACATTATTTTTGGAACAAAAGAAAATCTGAAATGGAAAAAAAGAACATAACAAAAAGGAAAGTTGAAGAAGAAAGGAATATAAAATTGTTGTTGAATATAAAAATTCACAAAAAAAACCAAAGAGAGTAAAGTTTAGAAGTGCAAAATAAATGGATGCTTTTGATGAGCCGCCGGGGACAAATAGCACAAAACGCAACGTAATGATATGTGTTTTGGAATGCAGTTCCGGACGACATTCGATTAGAAGACAAAAAGAACAGGGAGGTTGTTATTTGCTTTGTCGTTTGTAGTATAAAAGAAGAGACATGCGAAACTGTAATTAAATGTGACCGACTTGTGGGTAATTTACGGGACGGAGACACGAGTGCTCGGTTTGTGTGGAGTGTATCAATTAAAAGTAGCGGGGACTTGAGAAAGAAGTGTCGCCGTCGATCAAAAACAATCAGAGGAAGTCGAATAACATTAATATTTAACAGGCTGGTTAATGTGCCGGACACTGTATGCAAATTTTATGCGTAAGTGCGCCCCGAAGATCTGTCATCAAATCAAATGCAGGTGTCCCTTTTTAATCAGACCTTAAACATTTGATTTTTATGATACCTATATCGGTTTCATTGAACTAGTCATGTTTGATGGGACATAGTAATAAATTATGAATTAACATTTGTTTGATGTTCCGAAAAAAGTTTCTCGCACATCAACAATGAAGCAATAAAATTTAAAATAACGATTAAACATTTTTTTTTATTCAAAAAATTCAAATTTGTTTTCAGTTGATATTGTTTTGACTTTTTGATGAAGTATGAAAAAATAAAAATTAAATTGGTTATTGTTAGATTAAAATGTGTAAATATTTAGGACATGGAAAAATGTGTTAGGAAAAGTTTCTTGCTGAGGTCCAGGATGAACTTGGACTTAACGGAGTGTCTATAAGTGTATAAACTAAAACTAATACGCTTGGTGAACAATAGATTTCATTGATGATATGCGACATTATGATGCAAAAGTTTGAAACAGATGTGAGATTTAAAATGCAAGGGTCATGGTCGATGATCGTAAATAAAATATACAAGCCGAGGAAATTACTTTTTAAGAATCAACGTCCCATTTGAATATCTAATTATTATACATTTGCTTAGCTCTTTTCGTAAGATATCTGTGCCGATTTATCAGACTCTCGGTTGTTATTGACAGTCTGGCAGTCATACATTTCTCTCTTTTTCCTTAAAATTCACTGATACACTACTATTTTTTTCTGTCTATCCTTATCTCTGCGACTTGGAATATTTTCCAACTTCCCGCTTTACATCAAATTCGTAATTTAAATCCATTCAGTTTCAATTCTTCTTGGGATTTTGATTGTTTAGTTTTGGAGAATCACAATTTTTTACCTTTTTCTTTTCTTTTGCAGAGCAGTGCTCAAAAGTAGGCGACGTTCACTAAAGTATGGCGGAAAGAACGTGTGATTTAGCTTGAGGAACAATTTAATTTGTTTTAAAGTAAGTACAATATTTTATATTTCATTTTGATTTTTATTTCCTTTTGATTTTTTTACATTTCTCCACATTTACTATTTATTACATTTTCATTTTTGAACATTTTAAAATTGATTTAGGGAAAAGTGGAAAAAGTTACCTTTTCGTTAAGTTTGCAAAATATAATAAGATAGATATAGAAGTTATACATTATTTGACAGATTTAAAATTGAATATCTTGAAAATAAATTTTAAATAAATTCTGACTTTTCTGATTAACTTAGAAACAATTCTTATACAAATTTGGTTTAACTTTATATATTTCTATTTATTTGAAAATAATTTGTTGTTTAGAAGGGAGTTTCCTCAGGGACAGAAATGTGTATTCACAACAACTGTTGTGTTCATTTTGAAAAGATAATGTCGACGATAAGCGACAAGATAACAGCGGTATATTAAATTATGACTCGAAGGCGATAAACGAATGGGACGCATGTGTCGGAAGGATTAGAAAAGAAGCGGGAGGATGGGTTCAAATTTTTGTCCAGAAAAGTATATGAGCAGGTCGAGAAAGTTCGAAGCCCTCGCTGTGCAGTCAGATTACTCGCGTACAATTCACATATATTCTCCTATGAAAAGTTTTATACAGTTATATCAATTAGAGATTTCATATATTCAGCTGAGTTACAACATTGAGGAAACGATAATCCCACAGTAATCATTAACAAACTTTTATTTCACAACGCCAAACTGACAACACTGTTTGCAATTTCAATTAAAAATTATAGACATTTTAATTCGTCAATAATCACGTTTTTTAACTTCACTCTAATAAACAAACAAAAAACCAACAACATTTCTTCCTGTTGTATTTCATAAATCAATGTAAGATTCGAAAATGAAAAAAATACATTGTTCTTTGGATTTCAATAAAAATTATTGACAGTTTTATCCATCAATAATCACTTTTTTACCTCCATATGAAAAGTAAAAACAAACTAATAACAAGTTTTTCCTGCTCCATTTTGTGAAAAAATGAACAATATTTTTTTTTAATCATGAAACTGTTGTGACTCATCAAGTCGAAGATTGAAACAAGCCTCCATTGATATCTCACAAGTACCAGCGATTGTTAATGAGAAGAAAACTAGAGACTTCTTTCAGAATAAAGAGACATTTTCAATTATTTTCAGAAAGAAAAATATAAAGAAACGAAAATCATCAAATGAAAACACTTGATAGATTCACTCTACACGCAAACTTTTCCTTTAACTGAGTTTTTTCTATCGACCGGAAAAAAAGTGCGAGACGTGAGGGAGCGTGATTAAAATGTGAATCAATGATAAAAGCGCTGATTCGTGTTCATATAATGCAACTGCAAATAAGTCATTGGGCAGATTCGAGTGGGCGAAGATATATACCCGGTGCATTTTTATTATTGAGCAATCAAAGTCGTTTCATGAAAATTTGATACGTGATGAAATTGGATGATTCGAAAGTTCGGCATGTCTTAATATAAGACACACAGGCGATCTTCATTAAAAACGTCTTCGTTAAATTAATCTTAAATTAATCTCAGTCTCAGTAACACTTTATTTGAAAACGCCTTACACTTGAAAAGTCTTAAATTAAGACATTCAAGTATAATCATCTCAAAATAAGACATCCGTTTCACATATTGAAACGTATTATTTTAAGATGAGCCATTTTAAGTGTCTTAAATTAAAACGTGACCGTTAAAGAAATTTAAATTCAAGGCATTAGTTTCTAAGTTCAGGGTATTTTATTTTTGTTCACTCGCCTGTCCTCGTTGGTTTAGGTGGTGATTAATTAAACGATAGTATTCTAATACGATAAACACTTATCAGAGTATAACATTCAACGATAATTGAACTCGACCCAAGTTTACGACGCCGAGGGTTTTAACGAGTCACTAGGAAGCTACTAGAATCTTTCATCGACTGAAACATCAGCCTCCCCCCTCCCCTCTATTACATCCCTTTCTACGCCAATCATCGAACGCGATAATGGCTCCACTTATTTTGCTGTTAAATAATTTGAGAGCCTCCAATATACCACTGATTACCTCTCCTATCTCAAATAGGAAATCGTTTTACAAAAAATTTCAAACGTATAATAAAACATCAAATGGGTATAATAAACGATTTGTGATTTTTGCAAAGATGTGAAATGAAAAGATTTGTTGAAAAAAAAAGTCACGGATAAAAAAAAAAAATGCGCGAGTTTCTTTGAGGTGCAACTTCGTAGGAGAGAAAGTTTTATGACAGATTTTGCGAGCTGATGTAAAGGCGACAGGAGATTGGAAATTGCGAACCGAAGAGACAAAGCAAACAGTCGGTGTTGGTTCGCAAAAAAAATACCGAAATGTTTTCTTGACAAGGGCATCCTGTGTCTGTTGGGCTCCAATAGGCTAATAATTAAGGTAATGGCTACTTTTCAACTCAGTTTCCGTGTGGTTCGATCTGTGCAACCTCTCACCGATTACGGTCACGAAGGCTCGGGCTACTCACTGGTCGCTCATCTTTTTTCTCGCACTCACTCGCAGCTCTTGCTCTCGCTCCGGCAACCTGCGTCTCGTTATATACCTCCCGGTAATTGCTGTACATACACAACTTCCCGATCAATATCGCGATCATTTTCAACAATGCCGAAATAAAAACTCATCCTAGTCCATAGACCACTTTTTTTCTCCAATGTTAAAGCCAACAACTTTTTATTCCCTCTTTCATCAATTTATTCTTTTTAAACATCGCTCTTCTGTTTTTTGTCATTCTATCCAAATTTTTTATTTCATGATAATTTAACTTGTTAGATTCGATTGTTTTATTAGAATGAGATTTTTTATTTCATGTTTGTTTTTTATGACCTGAGTGTGAAATAAATTTGTTAATAATGTCGTTATGATTAGTAAAAATTTAACAATTGGATTAAATGATTCTCTCCAGTGCATTGTTTATACTTGAAAATTAAATCATTTAAAGAGAAAAGAAAGAAAGAAAGAAAAAGAGAAATAACAAAAACGTGGTTAATTCGGTGTGTAAAATGCATTGTGAAAAAGAGTAATTTTGCCGCAACAATGGCGTTACCTAGCACGCCATGTAATTTCACTTCTCAACGGCACTTATTTTCCGCTCATCGTGGGAATCTTGGTAGCGGCCAATAGACATTGTGCTAGAGCGCTAATGACAAATCACTTTTATTCCTTGCGGTTTGTTGCTAACACAATTTTCAGCTCAATTCATTAATCTTGCCACTGCTACGCTTTTAGGATGACTGAATCAATGAATGGAAATTGTTACAATTTTTTTATTTTGAAGAAAAACAAACAATCTTGTTTTATTATTATTATTTTTTTTTTGTAACACAAAATGCAAACAATTTCATTTTTCTTCAAGTTTATAGTCAAGTTCAAAAATGGTCACTCACTCTGGCGCACTTACCCCATTTATAAATTGAAAACAATTATAATTACAAGCGCAAAAACTCGGTTTTGAATTCCGAGCCGAACGCGAAAGCCAAACATGTTATTTCCTCAGCGAGCTTGTATCTGATTAAATGCTGCGACTCGATTGGTCATGATCACTGCATTCCCTCTCTTATGATGAATTATTCCACGATAGCACACCAATTGCGAAGCCCGTTGATAACAGGGGCCATAATTAGCACGATTTGATAATGATTCTTAATGGAAACTCAGATTCCGTGGACGCTGTCGCGGATCAATTTTAACGTTCATTCAAAACAACTCAAAATTCTCGTTTCTGCTTGAAAAAAAGGAACCATTTTTTTTCACGGGGATAATTTCTTCTTGTGCAGTTGTGACGTATCTTCAGTTGACGACTTTTCAAGACTTTTACTGGACCTTTTAGGTAAATCTTGAACAAGTGTCTCTGAAAACTGACAGAAAAGTAAAAATAAGCTTGAATTCATCTTCTGTATTCGCAGAAAATTGAGAAGCATCTGGGTGTTGATCTATTTTCATCTCAAAACACACCGAGTGGTTTGGTGATGATCTTTTAAACATTTTCATCACTTTTTTTTCGTCATTCTGTTTCGTAATTTTTTTCTGTAAATTTTAGC
Organism: Trissolcus brochymenae; assembly: GCA_030523145.1. Lineage (NCBI taxonomy): Eukaryota > Metazoa > Arthropoda > Insecta > Hymenoptera > Scelionidae > Trissolcus > Trissolcus brochymenae. Next base: position 6,523 of record JAQQRF010000285.1, on the reverse strand, counting down.
GACTTTTTGACGAATGAAAAAAAAAAAAAAAAAAAATGAATGAATTTGTGTAAGCACGCAAACTAATATGAAACTGAAATGGTTGTAACTAATCGAAATGTAAATCACGATTCTTTGTAACAAATATATCCGTCATATAGAATATATAGATAACCGACTTTTCTTCTCAATTTACGTAAGCGTCGCACTTTTTTTATTCGATTATTGAGATGGCGCGTGCATAATAGTGTGCATGCAAATTACACGTGTTTTTCATCGACACGTGCAACAGAGGTGCTTTAATAAAAAAATGTTAAAAAATAACGTGTATGGTTTAACGAGAGTGACACACTGTGTGTTATTCCACCAAAATAGTATACTGAAAATCCTTGCTATTCAAAGGCTGTCTTTAAAAATCGTATTGTAAATTATAGTTTTGGATCTTCTATAAATATTGAAATTAACATTTATTGATTTATTTTTCAACATAATTATTTACATTAAACTCAAATTTATTCAAATTACCCTGTGAAAAAAATGGTTTCTTTTTTTTTTTTAATTTACAAACTTCGAAAACAAAATTTACACATTTCGCACAGAATCATAAATCATGACAAAATGTATCAAATTTTGTCTTAACAAAAATTCATCTAAGGGTGATAATAAAATTAATTTGTCAAATTTGTATTGTTACAGAATGGTTATTGTAGTGAATGGAGTTGTTTTGGAAGAGCTTCTGGCAGACAGTAGGTCTTTTTATGCAGCTAATCCGGTGTTCCGTGAAACAGCGGTCCAGCTGCATTCGATGCCGGCGAAATTAGTAGGTCCAGTGGGTCTGCTGTATGTACAGCAGCGAGAAATGGCTGCTATTAGTTCTGTGGACAGTGAGTCGCACAATGTTTTATTTTGTCTATCAAAATTAAAAAAAATGAAACTAATACGAGAAAAACATGTTACAGAAAACATCAGCATCTTGGGTTCAGATGATGTTACAACTTGTATAATTGTCATAGTAAGACATACAAGTAAGAATGAGGAAAAAAATTACTATGATAACATAAGTGATTGAGAGATTATTTAAGAATTGTATAAATGATTCACAGTTACAGGCGCTGCCGCCTTAGCACATTTGGATGGCGCAGGCACTGAGGATGCAGCAATAACTATGATGGAGAGGGTTGCAGGATTATCAGGCAATTATCCGGAGGGCCGTCTAGAACTACAATTAGTCGGTGGATATTCAGATCCAAGAGGCTATTCAGAAGACTTATTTTACAATATACTTTGTACGTCTTTGTTTTAATTTTATTTGAAGGGAAATTTAAATATTTAAATGTTTAAAATGTTTGTGAATAATCAACATATTAAGTGTAACGTTAAATTCATTGTTTTAGCTGCGTTTCACAAACAACAATCATATGAAATTGATTTAACGCTTTGTTGTGTGGCTGAATTAAACACAACTGTGAGAAATGGAATTCACTGGCCACTCATTTACGGAATTGGCCTCAATATTAATACAGGAGAAATTTTCCCTGCAACGTTCCCAGACAAGGGACCAGACCAGGCGCTACGACAAGCAAGACATCTAACTGGTAGTCAACAGGTAAAAAGAAAAAAGAATTGTTTATAAATTTGTTTTCCTTTGTGATATTTCAATTAATGTTTAATATTTTGCCAGGTCCTTGAAGTTTACGATCAGAATCTTGGTTTGTTAAGAATTGGTCCCTTCAATTATGATCCGTTACGAGGAATCGATTTGTGGTTAGCACAGTCTGATCAGTTTATATTGCAACATTTGTCGACATCGCCAGACGTAGAACCGCCTCATTTTGTTTCTCAAGTAAGTCAATATTGAAGAAAGTTTGTTGATAATTAATTCTAAGAGATTATTCTTAATTGGATGATACGAATTTTAAAATCTATGAAATATATATCTTTTATTATTATATTTATTTTTGATCTGTTTTATGATCTAGAACAGTTGGTCTGATCATGGTCAGCAGTCACTTTGGGTTTTTGTAAACAAATTAATATTATTCTTGTTAGATTAGTCTGATGTTTTCTCGTTATTTTGTAGATTCGAGCCACTTTGAAATATATTCAGGACAATCAATTCCCTGCAGTGACAGTTTTTCGGGACAATCGACCTCGTTATTTCCAACACGATAAAACCACAGGCGGTTGGCAACAGGTGAGATTCTGATTTTTCGAAGAAGCGAGATTAAAAAAAGAAATCATGTTTTTATAAGGAAAATGTCGGTGTAGATTATGATGAACTAACGTTCAGTCACGCTCTTGCTCACACAAAAGATGTAAATTCAACGAATAAAATTTATCTCCCAAGTGTAAAGTTGCAATAATGAATTATATTTTTTATGTAAATATTTTGAAATTTATCATTCGAGTGTTATGTCCCACTGGATTTTAGATTGTTTACGATGAAAAAGAAAAATTTATTCGCTGTTTAGTGATATTTCACTCACTTGAAGAAAAATACGATCTTGTTACAAACAATCATTTCGCCATAAGTGCACCAAAATGCGATTTTATATGCGTATAATTATTTCTTAAAAAATTTCTATGCCACAATTATATATAATTATGTTTTAAAATATGTTTGCAATGCACCATCGTGTTTCAAATCATTATACTAAACAAATTTGTGATCGAAAGCCATAAAATCGCATCATTTGTGTACGTGTTATTATAAAAATCGACAAAAGTAGATATAATTTGTTTTCATTACGTATTTTTTACCAACATGACAAAACGATGATCTAAAAAAGTAACAATTTAAAAGTACGTAAAGCTGAAACTCCATTGTTAGCTGTATAAAGTACAATAAAAAAAATTATTTTCCGAGGGATAAAACTTATGTACTTTTAATTTGTGATTTCAATATAAAATTGATACATTGTAAAACTATTGTTAAGTAATGTTTTTTTCTTAAACCTAAAGATTAAGTTTATTATTCTCATGAAATATATTTTAGTAATAATTAAAAAATGGAAAAAAAAACTTAAATTGATTTGTTGCCATACTTTGGTTGTATTTAATAGTGAAAATCAATGGCGGATATTGTGAAGGAAGGGTTTTATAAAAAAAATAATGACTAATAGAATGCCTAGTTATGTTATCTTGTTTGCCATTCATCGATATTTGTTTGTATTTGTGAAAAACAACTTCATTAAACTTCTATAGCAGCCCTTTCTCGGATCCGCTCTTGATCTCAATCCAAGACACGTGATAATATGTATATATTATTAAGAAAAAAAAACAACTCATAGAAAGGTGCTATGTAAAATTAATATATTACTTTATTGATGAAATCATGTTTCGATTGTAACTGTTTTTTATTTTTTGGTTGTTGATGGATCGGTTGTTATTAATCGTTGTACGCAAAATTAATTTTAAAAGATGGTCAAATATATTTTTGCATCAAATAATTTCATGCAAACAACTAAATATTTTTATACAAACGACCCATCAGCGAAATTTGTGTAAATATAAAATCAACATGAAGTTTTAAACATTTAAGTTTAATACAGATAATTTTGTGATAAATTCTTTGAACTTTTTAAGTTTCTTTAAAATTATATTACGGATAAATTTTATGAAATTGTAAAAATAAAGTCCATCGTTTCTTTTTTTTATAGTAAAAAAAGATGAAATAAATTGGTTAGTATTCAGTAACTATTTAAAACCAAGATTTAAACAAAATTTTAAATCGAAGAGACAAATATATTTTTAATAGTCTTGTATTAGGAAAATGTCAAAGATTGGTTGAATAATGTATGGTTACGCCTAAACTACGCATTACTATCGAAATAAGTTAAATGCAAAGGTTGGTTCACTGATTTAATGTGTAATGAAAAATAAAACGAAAAATAGTTGCACTGACGCACTTCTTGATTAAGTTATTCACTTCGGAAATAAAATTTTTTTCAATCAAAGAAAACTACGTCAACTCGAATATCAATGCGTTGATTTCTGAATAAAACATTTTGTGTTTCAGTCGCTGTGAGAACGAAATCTTTTTATGTAATTTAATAATTATTTCATAATAAATCAATATTATTCTTGATTAGATGTAATTTTCTTTCTCCTTTTGTTAAAACAAATTGTTACATTCTTCACAAATATTTTTCTCAAAAATGTGGAAACAATAAAAACTGCTAATCAATTTTATCCGACGTACAAATTATGTATAGGGTGCCTTATTTTAATACAGCATCTGGAATAACTCAGAAAATCAGCGTTAGAAAAAAATGAGAAAAGAAAAGAAACCGATATTTTTTAAATAACTTACCCCATCAAACTGAGAAACTTTGATTATAATGAAAGAAAAAGAAATATCCTTATCTAATTAGTTAAATTTCTTAAATATAAATTGTTTAAAATTTTCATTGATTAAAATTTTCTTTTAGGAAATTACACAATTTGTTTTGGAATACTTTCTCGACTAATTTTGACAATATTGATCAAGAATATTTTAAATTTTCTTAGGTAATTTAGTACAAACATTTATTTCACAAAACAGAAATTCATTCAGTGGGAAAAATTCTTATTGTACAATTAGAATCATTTAAACAAATAAATAATGAAGTTAAAAAAGTGCCATTTAATAATATTAAAAGCGTTTCAACAGGTGTGCTCAAAATCGAGGGTAAATCTTACGCAGTAGTTAGTTCAATATTACATCATGGTTTGTCTGTTGCTGAAGGTCATTATACTTGTTTTGTTAAAAAAAAAAAAAATTGTTATGAAATGAATGATTCGTATATTATGAAAAAAAGTTGGCCTAGGAATTCAAAAGATGTTTATATATTTATTTTAGAAAGGCAATAAACGTGACAGAAAATTCAGAAATTAGAAGAATCGATTTAAAACTAATACTCAAAGACATTCAGATATTATTTTAACAAAACGCGTTGATATCACATAATAACAATGACATTGTAAATTGAACGTGAGAGTCGTGCAGGTATATTTTTTTACAAAATCAAATGAAATTGATTTGATCAAAAAAAATCAATCAAAATTCAATTCATTATTTTTTAAATATTTAATATTTTTTCCACGAAATAAATACTTCGGTCTGATTAAAATAATTAAATGTAAAAATCATTCATCATTTTAACAATAAAGGACATAAATATTTCTCAACAAAAAATAAAGGATTCCAGTTCTTATCACAAAAATCAAAACTAATGGAATTATATACATTTTTTCCTTTTTTATAAAATACAATGAAATCGTAAATTCACGATGAGAGTTGTGCAGATATTATTTCCGCATAATCAAAAAAATGGTTAAATGAAGAAAATCAAAAGTAGAATTGTTCACTATTCTAATGAAATTGTAAATTCACGGTGAGAATTGTGCAGATATTTTTAAATTTTATGAAATAAAAAGAAACTCTAATACATTAGATAATCAAAAACAATATTACAAATATTTATCACTTTACTCAATTCAAATTCAAATTAAGAATATGTAAATTATAGTTTACAGTAAACATTTATTTACTATTCCAACAAAACGTGATGATATCTTAATTTAAAATAGAATTATCAAACATAATAAGAAACTCAAATAAACAAATCAAATAAATTGCTGATATCGAACGCGATTTAAATTTAAAATCATAATAATCATAAAATTGAAAGGGTTAATTTTGTTATTGAAAAATATCACTCAAAAGTCTCACCGGCCCGATTTTATGTAGTGTACACCGAACTTTATTAAAATTGTAGTATTTTATTGCATTGTTTTTGAAAGTATGCATTTTCTACCTCTAGAATTTGTTCAGTGAATTAATTGACTATAACAAAATGGCCATTATCGTAATGCAATAATTGAAATTCAATCAAGTCAATTTTCCTAAATAATTTTATTATAAAGAAGCGTTAGGAGTTAGTTAAGAATTTTGCCAAGTATCTGATAAAAACAGGTCATCTTGTATGAATCTAATCAAAATTACATGAGATTATGAAACATTAAATTCAATCTAATTCTAAGATAACATCCTAATAAACTTGAAGGCTATATATATGCAGTGTATATGCTGCAAATATATGCTACAGGAAACATAGAAATATACACAATTATGCTGTATATATACTGCATACCAAAAATGTCCAATGGGTCGTTGGGAAATTGTTTTTTAATATATGTGGGAAATTGGGTAATGGTTGTGAGTGTGCGTGGGTGGGGCAAGGGTCGAAGAATGAGAAAGGGAAAAGGGTCCAGACACAACAGGGTTCAAAACCCCCTGTTGTGAGGTAATATCAGGTTAGTTATCGGGGAGAGCGGAAGTGTTTTGTAGAATGGTATGAAGTAATAAAGTGATTAAAAAGTACACGCAGTGTTTATCAAATCATGAGCCACATCCTAACTAAAAACAATTAACACAAACTATATTAAAAATCCTACATATATTTGTAGGATTTTGGTGCGGGTTGGTTAATAATATTTTTAGTTAGGATGGCTCATGAATTCAGTACACACGGTTAGTTAGGACACACGTTTTATTCCTACA